>CM053407.1:79440500-79528596 GCA_028644305.1 Xerus rutilus
AGAGAATCCAAACTCATGCCTCACTCCCAGGGCAGCTCAGTGTGTAGGGTGGACTGGGTGCTGTGAGCAAGGTGGCGAGGGAGTAAGTCTTCAGGGGGCTTTTGGACCTGGGCCAGGCTGGATTGAATGTCTATGCTATGAACCTGCCATGTATCCACTTCAGAGAATGTGTGCTTTCTAAATGCTTAATAAAACGTTTTGTTTCACTTTAAGCAGCACAGAAACTGTGGCATGTTGATGAAACTGGGGGGAAGGAGTTTTTAGAGGAGAAAACTTCGTTGTGGCTTCTGTTTGGAGTTAAGGTTGCTGGACTTTTATGGGTCATGACTCCTTTTGTGTACCAATTCACTAATTGCTGCTACATAAGGTATGGGGCAGGAATCCTGATGTATCAGGGATGCAAACAAGGCAAAACCCAACTGTATGGGCTTCATCAGTTTTTTTTCCATAGACGTTTCATAACAGTGCCAGATATTGGTTTAGTGACTCAATGGTAACAGAGCTAGCATCTCCAGAATTAACTCAATCTTTTATCATGGTTGCAAAATGGCTGCCATCGCTCCAGGCATCATGCTTAGATTTAAGGCAGGAAAATGGAGGCGAAAGGGACTTCATTTTAACCTCTGTCCCTCTTAGGAGGAAAGCAAAAGCTACTCTAGAAGATTTCCAGTAGACTTCAGTTGTCTTATATGGCTTTCCACCAACTGCAAGGTAGCCTGGGAAAGGAAGCTGTCACTTTCCTAGTCTCCAGAGTGGAGATGGGCTGGGGAGAAGCAGGTTGGCCGCCCGTGGGTTAGTCAGTAGCCAGCCTCAGTCACATTCTTTTGTGGTTGAGCATGGCTGGCTTTGTTTCTTCTCTCCAAACCTGGTTGTCTAAAGCCCCTCACCTCCTCCATTCCACTCCCTGTGGCATCTAGAGAAGAACCCTCTGCTGGGCAGGAGCAAGAAACCAGAATGCTGCTGGGTCAATGTCCTGGGCCTCTGGTGGACACCTTCCCCTGACCCGAGCTCCCTGGGGTGGCAATGATCCCTTCCTCTGCACACACAGCTTGTGCCTCAGTGGTGGTTCCCTTTAACTGGCCTTGCAGGACTCAACTGCACACCAAGGGCTATTCTGCTGTCACCTGAATGTTTCTGTCTCCTTCCATGACTTCCTTGGTGGGAGCTGGATGAGGACTTGTTCTTAGAAGTTGTGGACCTAACCTTCCCACCACCAATTCCCATAAGCTCTGTCCCCATGAGACAGCTGCTTCTTTGACACCAGCTTGGGAGGACTAGGAGACTGGAGAGGCTGAGTCCAGCACGGGGGTTGCACATAGCCCTGACCAAGCCTCTGCGGAGGAGGAGGCCCCTTGACTGTCCTGGGCCTTCCCACGCTGGGAATCTCTAACTCATGCTGGATCTCTTGGTGGCTCAACCAGGGCAAGCTTGGGGGAACTTTCTACTTGGGCTCTTTCCTGCCATGTCCTCCCTGCCCTCTCCACTCTGATCTGCATGAATCCAGCATATTCTGCCCTCCTCTGCCCCCTTTTGGGTGTTCATTTCACTGGGGCTGACCTTGTTCAGTGCCTGCCCTGGAAGCAGGGGTCAGATAACACACACATAGTGTGCTAATATTCATAGCCCACTCAACCCATTGACTAAGTGCCAGTCATAACCCTTGTGGCCCCAGAGTGACATGAATAAGAAGACAGATGATATAGCTAGTTATACAATTCCAAATTTTACTCTCTGGGTGGTACCCCCACTCCAGCCCTCCACTCCACCATATTAGGAGAATCAAGTCACATGCAGGCCAAATGTGTGAAAGTGGAAAGCCACTTTCACAATAATAGTGTGGGCTCAAAAGGATGTGGATTCCCCAAACTCCCCACCCCACATCCCTACAGGAGTGGAGCTGGGGTGGTGGCGATGTAGAAGGAAATGAGGGTCAGGACATGGAGATTTAGAAGCAATACTTTATCAGTGGCACCATGGCCCAGAGGGATAATTCCCAAAGACTGAGCCCCAGGCACAGCAGGGCTTTAACTTTTATATATAAGTAAGTTTTGGGTACATCAAGTCAAGAGCGTTGGTGCAATTCTATTGGAGGGTGCAGCTTACATTTCTTATATGGGTACAAGCTGGTCAACAGCCTAAGGACTCTTAGCTCATACAGCTTAGGGACTTTTCCTGCACTAAGCCTAAAGGGGGCTGTTCTGGTCTGTTATACTGTTTCCTACTTCTGCCACTGCAGTTTTCTGTTACAGATACCTGTTAGCCACTGCATGCCTCTATGGTTCAATGTCAGTAAGCAGCACTGCTGTGTGTCAATCAAAACCACTGCCTGTCAGCTCTTAAACTGCTGAAGTTACCATTCTGTTCTTCAACAGTGAAGATGGCAGACGAGAAGGAAATCTGTGACAAGTGACCCATGGCTGCCACCTTGTGCCTGTGAGCACAGCCTGTCTCTCTGGTGCATTCTTGGCAATTGGCATTCCTTCGGCTCATGTGCAGAAGTGAGGCCCATCTCGTGGCTGCCTGCCAATCTTTAAAACGCCAAACTTATTCTTTTGCCCACAGCTCCGATAAAGGGTAAGGTCAGGAGATGTGGCTGTTTAGCAGAGACATTTTAATTTGCTTATTTAGGAAATAAAAAAAGGAACAAAAGTTGGCCATCCTGGTCACATCAGCTTAGGCATCAGACAGGCCACAGAGATGTTTCCGAATGAAACTGCCACTTCTAAAAAAAGTGACCTTAAGACTTAAAATAGTGGGTAGGCACAAGAAGGAGACAGACCCAGGCCTGGGGATCAAAGCCTGCAGGAGGTGGGCTTTGAGCTCTTGCACATGTGGGCATGTTGTGTGGGGGGCAGTGTGAAGGGCGACGTGAGTGGAGGTCCTAATAGGAAGAACTGGAGGTTAGAGACTCATGGGCTTGGAACAAAAGAATAGCAGCATGCCAGAGATGGTCAGTTGCTCTCTCTTGCCCATTATATCCACAGCTCTTTCATGGTGCTAGGATTGTTTAACAGGGCACGTGGCTGCCCTAAACAAAGACTATATTTCCTTGCCTCCTTTGCAGCCAGAGCAGTTGAGTGAGTGACCTCTGACCAAAGTGTGTGTGGGGGAGCAGACATCCTTCTGCTGGCTTCCAGAAACTTCCCTTAAGATGTGGCGCAAGGCTGGGGTAGTGGTTCAGTGGTAGAGCGCTTGCCCAGCATGTGTGAGGCACTGGGTTCAATTTTCAGCACCACATATAAATAAAATAAAAGTCCATTAAAACTAAAAATATTAAAAAATAAAAGATGTGGTGCATGTGGACTCTGTTGTTTATTCTTCACCCTCTGCTCCATCCTGCCATCTGGAATGTGGATGCTGCTCTCTTGGGTTAGGAAGTCAGGGTCACTTGTGGTGGGAAAATGAGAAAGAAAGAAACGAGGTGCCTAATCATGCGAAGTGCCACCAGAGAAAAATAAACCTCCAGCCTGTGAAAGTCACTGACATTGCTGTTGACCTTATTATTGTTGTTATTTTGGCAGGAATGCCCCAGAAATGGTGTGTCTCTTTCAGTGCATGAGGTACATGATGTTGACTGTCCCCTTGCTGGTGATGGTCGCTTTGATAACTTGGTTAATGTTGTCTGGCCAACCTTCTTGACTGTGAAGTAAATATTTCCCCCTTTGTAATTCAGCAATACCTTACAGGGAGATACTTTGATTCTATAATCACATATCTACTAGTTTTAGATATGTGATTATATCATTATATAATTATGTCAATTATATCATTGACAGTTCTTGTTTGGATGAATGGTTATTATTCTGATTGCCAAATGGTGATTGGTAATTTTGTCATTCTTTCCACATTTATTAGGTGACATTCACTGTAGGGAGGAGCTTTCCACAGTCCTGTCTTTATTTAAATGTGGACTTAAGGATACCTATTTTATTTGGTGGTTATGAGGTCTGTTAGTACCATTTCTTTGATGCACAAATTTTACTAGTAGGACCTTAGCTGCACTATGGAGGGTAACCTACTTCACTCAAAATCTACTGATTTAAATGTTCATCTCATTTAAAAATTCCCTTTACAGTGATGTCTAGACTAGCATTTGACCAATTAGCTGAGTGTCATGGCCTCACCAAGCTGACACATGAAGTTTATTGTCATTGGGAAGGAGAATGACACATCCTTCTTGGTCATAGTAGACTCAATCTCAAAACCCCATGGGATGCCCCTGTCCCCCTTACTTCTGCCTGAGTGGCCCCTGTGCACAGACCCGGGTAGAAGCTAGGCCCTCCTCTTGGCAGTGAGGAGGTGTTCTGCTGAGTGAAAGATGTCATATCTCATCTTGCTGGATCCTGGCAGGACCTGGGACTCCCTCCATCTCCAATCTCCTGTTGGTGGCCATGTGGACACTTCTCAGGAGCAGAGACTGGAAGGTGGTTGATGAGATAGGGGGAAAGTATGGATGAGCTGTTTCTTCATGTTGCCCAGGTGATTGATGAGGGTTTGAGGCTGGAATGACCTCATAGGCTTGTGTTCTGAGGCTTTTGTTCCCAGCCTGAGACTCCTGGGAAGTGGTGCAAACTTTAGGAGGCGGGGTCTAGTTGGAGGATGTCAATCACTGGGGGCAAGTCCTTGAAGGGTGTATTTTGTCTGCATCCCCTCTCCTCCTGACCACCATGAAGTGAGCAGCTCTGTTCTACCATATATTTCTCACGGTTTTAGTCAGGTTTTTTTTTCCCTGTTGTGACCAAAAAACCTGACAAGAGCAATTTTAGAGGAGGAAAACTGTATTTGGGGTTCATGGCTTCAGAGGTCTCAGTCCATAGATGGCTGACTCCTTTGCTCTAGGACTGAGGTGAGGCAAAACATCACGGCAGAAGGATGTGGAGGGAGAAGAATCTCAGGACATTAAAATCAGGAGGCACAGACAGGTAGCTTCCTTTACCATGGATAAAATATAACCCTCAGAGGCACACCCCTACTGAGTTACCTCCTCCAGACACACCCTACCTGCCTACAGTCACCACCCAGTTAATCCCTATCAGGGGATTAATGCACTGATTAGGTTAAGGCTGTCCTAACCCAATCATTTCACTTTGAACTTTCTTGCATTGTCTTTTTCATTGAACTTTCTTGCATGAGCTTTTGGGGGACACCTCATATCTAAATCATAGCACCCATCATGATGTTCTGCCTCACCATAGTCCCAGAATCCAGGGAGCCAAGTGACCATGGACTGAAACCTCTGAAACCATGAGCCAAAGTAAACATTTCCTCCTCTAAGTTGATTGTTTAAAAATTTAATTTATTTGTTCTACTTAGGTATACATGATAGCAGAATGCATATTGATTCATTATATACAGATGGAGCACAACTTTTCATTTCTCTGGTTGAACGTGATGTAGAATCACATCATATACACAGTCATCCATGAAGCTAGGGCTGTGATGTCCATCTCATTCCACCATCTTTACTGTCCCCATGCTCCCTCCCCATTGACCAAAATTCCTCCATTCCTCCCGTGTCCCTTCCCTCATTATGGATCAGCATCCACTTATCATTTGGTTTTTTGGGATTGGCTTACTTTGATTAGCATGATATTCTCCAACTCCATCTATTATGGCAAATGCCATAATTTTATTCCCTTTTATTGCTGAGTAATATTCCATTGTGTATATATACCACAGTTTCTTTATCCATTCATCTATTAAAGGGCATCTAGCTTGGTTCTATAGTTTAGCTATTGTGAATTGAGCTGCTATAAACATTGAAGAGGCTGTGTCACTGTAGTATGCTGTTTTTAAGTCCTTTGGGTATATACCAATGTGTTTTAAGTGGGATAGCTGGGTCAAATAATGGTTCCATTCCAAGTTTTCTAAGGAATCTCCATACTGCTTTCCAGGTTGGTTGAACCAATTTGAAGTCCCACCAGCAATGTATACGCATGCCTTTTCCCCTACATCCTCGCCAACACTTATTATTGTTTGTATTCTTGATAATTGCCATTCTAACTGGTGTGAGATGAAATCTTAGAGTAGTTTTGATTTGCATTTCTCTAATTGCTAGAGATGTTGAACATTTTTTCATTTGTCTGTTGATCGATTGTATATCTTCTTCTGTGAAGTGTCTGTTCAGTTCCTTAGCCCATTTAATGACTAGGTTGTTTTTTTTTTTCTTGCTGTTAAGTTTTTTGAGTTCTTTATATGTCTTGGAGATTAGTGCTCTATCAGATGTGTGTGTGGCAAAAATGTGTTCCCAGAATGTTGGCTCTCTGTTTACTTCATTGATAGTTTCTTTTGCTGAGAAGAAGCTTTTTAGTTTGTATCCATCCCATTTATGGATTCTTGATTTTATTTTTTCTCTATAGGAGTCTTGTTAAGGAAGTAAGGTCCTAATCTGACATGATGAAGATTTGGGCCTCCTTTTTCTTCTATTAGGCATAGGGTCTCTGGTCTAATTCCTAGGTCCTTGATCCACTTTGAGTTGAAGTTTGTGCATGGTGAGAGATAGGGGCTTAGTTTCATTTTGCTGCATATGGATTTCCAGTTTTCCCAGCACCATTTGTTGAAGAGGTCATCTTTCCTCCAATGTATGTGTTTGACACCTTTGTCTAGTATAAGATAACTACATTTATGTGGGTTTGTCTCTGTGTCTTCTATTCTGTACCATTGGTCTACCTGTATATTTTGGTGCTGGTACCATGCTGTTTTTGTTACTATAGTTTTGTAGTATAGTTTGAGGTCTGGTATTGTGATGCCTCCTGCTTCACTCTTCTTATTAAGGATTACTTTGGCTATTCTGGGTCTCTTATTCGTCCAAATAAATTTCATGATTGCCTTTTCTATTTCTATAAGGAATGACGTTGGGATTTTAATTGGAATCACATTGAATCTATATAGCGCTTTGGGTAGTATGGCCATTTTGACAATATTGATTCTGCCTATCCAAGAGCATGGGAGGTTTTTCCATCTTGTAAGGTCTTGTTCAATTTCTTTCTTTAGTGTCTTATAGTTTTCATTGTACAGGCCTTCACCCCTTTTGTTAAATTGATTTCCAAGAATTTTATTTTTTTGAGGCTGTTATGAATGGAGTAGTTTTCCTAATTTCTCTTTCAGAGGGTTTATCACTGATGTATAGAAATGCAATTGATTTGTGGGTGTTGATTTTATATCCTGCTACTTTGCTGAATTCATTTATTAATTCTAGAAGTTTTCTGGTGGAATTTTTTGGATCCTCTAAGTATAGAATCATGTCTATGGCAAATAATGATAGTTTGAGTTCTTCTTTTCCTATTTATATTCATTTAATTTCTTTCATCTAATTGCTCTGGCTAATATTTCAAGGACTATGTTGAACAGCAGTGGTGAAAGAGGGCATCTCTGTCTTGTTCCCATTTTTAGAAGGAATGCTTCCAATTTTTCTCCATTTAGGATGATGTTGGCCTTGGGTTTAGCACAGATAGCTTTTACAAAGTTGAAGTATGTTCCTACTATCCCTAGTTTTTGTAGTGTTTTGAGCATAAAAGGATGCTGTATTTTATCAAGTACTTTCTCTGCACCAATTGATAAACTCATATGATTCTTATGTTTAAGTCTATTGATGTGATGGATTATGTTAATTGATTTTCATATGTGGAACCAACCTTGCATCCCTGGAATGAACCCCACTTGATCATGGTGCACTATTTTTTAAATATGTTTTTGAATGTGATTTGACAAAATTTTATTGAGAATTTTTGCATCTACGTTCATCAGGGATATTGGTCTGAAATTTTCTTTCTTTGATGTGTCTCTGTCTGGTTTTGGTATCAGGGTGATACTCACTTCATAGAATGAGTTTGGAAGGGTTCTCTCCTTTTCTATTTTGTGAAATAGTTTGAGGAATATTGGCATTAATTCTTCATTGTATGTCTTGTAGAACTCAGCTGACAATCCGTCTGGTCCTGGGCTTTTCTTGGTTGGCAGGCTTTTGATGGCATCTTCTATTTCCTTGCTTGAAATTGAACTGTTTAAGTTGTGTATGACCTGCTGGTTCAGTTTGGGTAGGTCATATGCCTCTAGAAATTTGTCAGTGTCTTCAGGGTTTTCTATTTTACTGGAGTATGAATTTTCCAAATAATTTCCAATTATCCTCTGTATTTCAGTAGTGTCTGTCACAATATTTCCTTTCTCATCACAACTTTTAGGAATTTGGGTTTTCTCCTTGTTTTCATTAGGGTGGCTAAGAATTTGTCAATTTTATTTATTTTTTCAAAGAACCAGCTTTTTGTTTTGTCAATTTTTTGAATTGTTTCTTTTGTTTTAATTTCATTGATTTCAGCCCTGATTTTAATTATTTCCTCTCTTCTACTTCTTTCAGTGTTGGTTTGTTCTCCTTTTTCTAGGGCTTTGAGATGTAGAGTCAAGTCATTTATTTGTTGACTTTTTCTTCCTTTAATAACTTAGCTGAATGCAATGAACTTTCCTCTTAGCACTGCCTTCATGGTGTCCCAGAGATTTTGATATGTTGTATTTGAGTTTTCATTTACTTCTAAGAATTTTTTTTTATCTCTTCCCTAATGTCTTATGTTATCCATGCATCATTTAATAGCATATTATTTAGTTTCCAGGTGTTGGAGTAGTTTCTATTTTTTAATATACCATTGATTTCTAATTTTATTCCATTATGGTCAGATAGGATGCAGGGTGGTATCTCTATTTTTTTGATTTGCTAAGACTTGCTTTGTGACACAACATATGATCTATTTTGGAGAAGGATCCAAGTGATGCTGAGAAAAAAGTATATTCACTAGTTGATGGATGGAATACTCTATATATGTCTGTTAAGTCTAAATAATTGATTGTTTTATTGAGTTTTATGGTTTCTTTGTTTAATTTTTGTTTGGAAGATCTATCCAGTTGTGAGAGAGGTGTATTAAAGTCACCAAATATTATTGTGTTGTGGTCTATTTGATTCTTGTAGTTGAGAAAGATTTGTTTGATATACGTAGATGCCCCATTGTTTAGGGCATAGATATTTATGATTTTTATGTCTTGTTGATATATGATTCCCTTAAGAAGTATGAAATGTCCTTCTTTATCCCTTTTCACTAACTTTGATTTGAAGTCCACTTTATCTGATATGAGGATGGAAACTCCTGCCTGTTTATGCAGTTCATGTGAGTGATATGTTTTTTCCTACCCTTTCACTTTGTCTGTGTATGTCTTTTCCTGTGAGATGAGTCTCTTGAAGGCAGCATATTATTGGATATTTTTTTTTATTCAGTCTGTCAGTCTGTGTCTTTTTTTTTTTGGTACTAGAGATTGAACTCAGGGGCACTTGACCACTGAGCCACATCCCCAGCCCTATGTAGAGACAGGGTCTCACTGAGTTGCTTAGCACCTCGCTGTTGCTGAGGCTGGCTTTAAACTCACGATTCTCCTGTCTCAGCCTCCCTAAGTGCTGGGATTACAGGCTTGTGCCACCGCGCCCAGCCAGTCTGTCTTTTAATTGATGAGTTTAGGCCATTCACATTTACGGTTATTATTGAAATATAATTTGTAATCCTGGTCATTTTGGTTTATTTTTGGTTTTTACTTTGACTTGGTTTCCCCTTTGATTGGCCTTTCCTTTAGTGTAGTTCTCTTTATATATTTTCATTGCTGGTTATCATTTCCTCCTCATGGGATGTTTTGCCAAGTATGCTGTGTAGTGCAGGCTTTCTTGCTGTAAATTCTTTTTAACTTTTGTATATCATGTAAGGATTTCATTTCATCATCAAATCTGAAGCTTGATTTGCTGGATATAAGATTCTTGGTTGGCATCCATTTTCTTTCAGAGCTTGGTATATACTGTTCCATAATCTCCTGGCTTTTAGAGTCTGGGTTGAAAAATCTGCTGAGATCCGAATTGATCTCCTCCTATACATAATCTGATTCCTCTCTCTTGCGGCCTTTAAAATTCTATACTTATTCTGTATGCTGGGCATGTTCGTTGTAATGTGCCTTGGTGTGGATCTGTTGTAGTTTTGTACATTTGGTGTCCTGTAAGCCTCTTGTATTTGATTTTCCAATTCATTCTTCATGTTTGGGAAATTTTCTCATATTATTTCATTGAAGAGATTGTGCATTCCTTTGGTTTGAAATTCTATGCCTTCTTCTATCCTGATAATCTTAGATTTGGTCTTTTGATGCTATCCCATAATTCTTATATGTTCTGTTCATGGTTTCTTATCATCTTTACTGTGTAGTCAACCTTATTTTCAAGATTGTATATTTTGTCTTCATTATCTGAGGTTCTGTCTTCCAAGTGATGTAGTCTCCTACTGATGCTTTCTATTTTTTTATTTGGTTTATTGTTTCCTTCATTTCAAGAATTTCTGATTGGATTTTTTTTTCCCACAATCTCTAGCTCTTTCTTAAAGTAATCTTTTGCTACCTGTATTTGTTCCCTTATCTTTTTGTTGGTGTGACTGATGGTTGCCTTTATTTGCTCTTATTTCTTTGTCGGAGTGATCAATTTTTACCTGTATTTGTTCGCTTAAGTCATTCTTTAATTCACAGATCATTTTAGTTACATACATTCTGAATTCTTTCTCTGACATTTCATCAACTGTGCTGTCAATTGATTCTGTTATTGTAGTATCTTGGTTTGTTTTGGGCACTTTCTTCCCTTGTTTTTTCATGTTGATTATGTATCATCCTTTCCTGCAATGCCTATCTGAGGTATTGAAGTTTCTATCCTATAATCTTGTAGTGACATTACAGATGACCTGTATCTCATCTTGGAGTTCACTTCCAGTCCCCAGCAGGTGTCCCCAGATGGACAGTACCGCCACTAAAGATGGTGGCGGTGGTAGTGAAGGTAACTAAAGATGGGCAATGGGAGTGGCCCAAGATGGATGCAAACACTTTCAGAGATGGGGCTAAAAGGGTGGGACTTGCAGTGGCTTTGGGCTGATTGATCAGAGATGTAGCAGTTTGGCAGGCCACTTCCTCCAGGCCCTGCCCATTGCCCCAAGGTAGAGGCTGATACATGGGAAGAGCTATGGGGATGGCTGCAGTGTACAAGATGGATACAGGAAGGGAGCAACAGTGTGGATCCCCACTCTGTGCAGGGGTGGTCCTGGGCCTGGGCTCTCACTCAGACCTGTGAGGGCAGTCCTAGGCCTGATCTTGGCCTGGACTCCCTCAGGGGTTGCAGGTGCTGGGTCTTGCCCTGGACTTGGGCTCCCGCGGATTGGCAGGGGCTCTGGCACTGAACTGGGGGCAGTCCCGGGCCTCAGTCACAGGGGTCCCAAGAGGCAGTCCTTCGCCTGGGTCTGGATTCCCCTGTGGGTTGGCAGATTGGCTTGTAGCAGTCTCAGGCCTGACCTTGGCTGGGCTCCTGTGGAGGTCCTTGAAGGTGGTCTGGGCCCTGGCCTGTGCTCTCATTGGTTGGCAGGGGCTCTGGCATGGAACTGGGGGCAGTCCTAGGCCTCAGGTAGGTCTCCCACAGAGGTCCCAGGAGGCAGTCCTTTGCAAGGATCTCCTCTAAGTTGATTTTTTAAGGTATTTTTTTACAGTGACAAAAAGCTGATTGACACACAATGATAGTGGCCTTGGCTGAACCCCTTGTTCTGTCCTCTGGATGCTGGTGGCCAGACAACTTAAAAACTTTGAGAATGAAGTCATTATTAAGAACTTTAAAAATGTTTTTCCAACCCAGTTGATCCAAATACATTGCACCTGGTTGTAAAGACTAGAAAACCAGGAGGAGATGAATTAAAGCCGCTGGGCAAGACTTTATTGGAATACACGCTCTCGGGCCGAATCCTCCCATCCATCAGAGTGTGTCCGGGAGGAATGGCCCTGTGGCTCTGGTACACAGAGAATTTCAAGAAAGCCTGATCAGGAAGGGGAGGGCTTGAGGGCAGGAAGAGAAGGCCAGAGTTCTTCCTGGATAGGTCAGGAAAACCCACTGTTTGACAGGAGGCGTGTCCACTGGTGCCCTCAGCGTCTGGCTGGCAGCTCCGCTCCGCAGCCGCTGACCGGTCCCCCTAATTGGACATTTTGGACCCTGACTCGACCTAACATTGGTTAGATCTTGACCTCAGACAGGGCATGGTTATGAGGATAAGTGTGTATGCTTCTGTTCTCTGGAAAACCCCTGGTCCAGATAAATACCCAGCTCTGCCCTGGTTTCAAGGAATCCTGGGTTGGGGGCGGGATCCATTCAGCCAGTCCTTTCTCTAGAGTACCCTGCAGAAAACACCTGCCCCATCCTCACACTTTTTTACAGATCCTGCCCCACTACCATATGGCAGGCCTCACCTCCCTCTTCCAAGTCCTATGAGACACCTCAGGTAGCCTAGGCACCAGGCAGAATTCAGGGGCTTCATAAATCCCTGTGGTTAGACTCACACAAACATAGGAACTCAGTGATCAATAGATGGACCAAGCCACAGCTGTATGTGGCTGTGCATAATCACACACACACACACACACACACACACACACGCACACACACACTCCTTTCTCCACTGAAAGCTGTCTGATATTGAGAGCATTTAAATTGTGCTTTCAATATGATGTCCATCTTCCTCTCTTTCCTCTGTACCTTAGGGGACATGGGATTAATACATAATACTCCTTGGACTGGGGCATCCTGTCATCATTGGTCTCTGCAAGACCATCATTTATTAACCAAAGAATCAACAGAAATGATAGAACAAATGGTTATTAAACAAATGCCCTTGTGAGACCCAGGACAGTGACAATGACCTGTGTTCACCTGTGTGGATTGTCCTGCCCACTGCTATCCTGAATCACTACACCTTTGTTCCTTTGCTTTTATATTTATAAAGCTTTACCAAAACTCTATTTTCCTATAAGTAATGATTTTGATGGTTTAAGTTTGCACAAAGATGTTATGCTGTCTGTGTGTTGGTGTGCTTTGTTATGTCTTAGATCTTGAATGTACCCCAAAGACCCCTGGGTTGAAGGTTTAGTCACCAGCCTGTGGCTCTATTGGGAGGTGGTGAAACCTTTAGGAGGTGGGGCCTCATGGAAGGAAGTTAGGTCATTGGAGCATGTCCTTGAAAGGCATGTTGGGACCCTGGCCCCTCCTCTCTCCCTCTCCTTGCTTCCTATCTACCATGAAGTGAGAAGCTCTGCTCTACCATGTGCTCCCCTCCATGATGTTCTGCCTTGCTACAGTCCCAAAACAATGGAGCAAAGTGACCATGAACTGAAACCTCTGAAAATATGAGCCAAAACAAACTTTTCCTCCTTCTAGATTGATTTTCTCAGGTATTTTGCCATAGCTATGGAAAGCTGATTAATAAAGTAATCTTTTGGGAGTTCACTTTTTCACTCACAATCCCAGTGATAAGATTCAGCATGTAGTTCACTGATTTTCTGAGAAGTGAATCAAAATGACTGCCAGGAGCTAGTAAAGTTAATGCCTATCTTGGCTAAATCTGGCTTTGAGCCAATGTGGGGGCATGGAAAAATTGTATTTTCTGCGTACTGGGCAAGCATTCTCTATAGTTCTTATTTATTTAGCTGTGGGTTTATCCCTGTTTTATGGAATTTGGAAAAGCATGTGTTTTTCATTTTAAATTATTGTAGATTAGATCTTGAACGGCCCGTGTGTTGAGGGCTTGGTTGCTAGCCTGTGGTGCTATTGGGAATTGGTGGAACCTTTAAGGGTTTAGTGGAAGGAAGCTAGGTCATTGGGGTGTGCACTTGAAGGGGATATTGAGACCCAGGCCCATCTTTTTACTGTTTCCTAGCTGCCATGAGGCAAATAGACTTCCACTGTCACGTGTGCCTGTCATGATGCCCTGCGCTATCACGAGCCCAAAGCAAAAGAGCCAAGTGACCATGGACTGAAACCATGGAAGCTATGAGCCAAAATAAAATGTTCCTTTCTATAAGTTGTTTATTTCAGGTATTTCATCACGGAGATGTAACACTAATACACAGATATTTAGAATAACTGGGTGCTTCTTTTTATGACCTTGTTTCCTGTATCTCCAGCATGTTTTTTAAAAAGAGTCATTTGTGAGGGTCTCAGCCATCACTCATATTCAGGCAGGAGAGGAGGGGTCCTGTGCAATGCTCAGTGGGAATGTTCCAGTTCACAGGAACACACTTGAGTGAAGTCAGGATGACTTGCAGAAAATATGTGGACCGGAATGAGACCTACAATATAATCTAGTTTCTCTCCAGAGTTATGGAAGGATAACTTCTGGCCTTCCCATACTGACAAGATTGGCTTTTTTCCTTGACACCTTAAATTTATTGCATCCCGAAGAACCAGCAGTGTATCTGGAAGAATACATTCCTGCACTTCTCTTGCTTATTTGTTCCATTCCAATGTGGTAGAAACTTTCAGAGCCAGGAAAGTGTAACACACACACACACACACACACACACACACACACACACACACACACTATGTCTAGCCTACATTTAACTTGGATCACTGTTGCTGTACCAGTCTCTCTGCTTCTCTGATTATCCCTCTACAGTCTGCTCTCAACATAAGAGCCAGAGGCATGCTGCAAGAGACAAAATCTTGTCTCTCTTCTGCCCAAAAACCTCCAAAGGATTCCCAGTTAGAGTAGATGGTGAAGTGCTTCTCTTGGCCACAGGCTTACAGGTCTGGGCTCTTGTTTTCTTACATTCTCTGCTCCCCTCTGGCTTCCTATTTCATAAGCACTGGGCTGCATGCCATCTCAGGGCCTTTGCACTTGCTCTTCCTGCAAATCTCTGTATAGCTCACCCCCTCTCCTTTCAAATATTTGCTGAAATATTACTACATAAGCAATCTTACCTGATGAACTTTTGGAAAAAAAAAAGTCATCTCTGCTCTGCACCAAAAGCCTCCTCTATTTCGGTGATTTTTTTTTCTCTTGAAATCTATGACTTTCTAAAAACGTTTGCTATGCTCATTGTGTCTTTCTCCCTCCCTCCTTCCTCTTTCCCGTCCTCCCTCCTTCTTGCTTTCTCTGTCTACCTGTCCTCACTCCTTTCCCTCCAAGAAGGCACTTGTTACAGTGTTAAATACATGGTTGGCCCCGGGATGTAGCTCAGTGGTAGAGTGCTTGCCTACCAAGTGTGAGTCCCTGGGTTCCATCCCTAGCACTGCAAAAAAAACACAAAAAGCAGAAAAATTTCACCTATATCTGTGATACCCATACACCAGGCACAGGGAGGGGTTCAGTACATATGCATTAATCTATAATAAGTGAATTTTCCCTTTGTCCTAATTTTACCTTGCTCCCCATGGACAGGCCTCTTTCTTCCTTTGCTTTGACTGATGACATAACATCTACCATCTGCCATATGTAATCTCTTACCTGAGCTAAATCTGTCCTGTGCTCTTCTTTCATTATTGCACATCCATGAGGTGTCTTTGTACCTGGGACACCAAGTCCCCTGGACAAGCATCGTGTTGTTTACTGCAGCTCTGCCCCTCCCTGCTCTACACACATGCACTGTCTGAGCTCTCCGAGGGACTTCTCAGAGAACCTGGTGGTTCTCTAACCCCCTGGTGGATTAGAGCAGAGGAGGCCAACGGTGATAAGCTATCTGCCATGTTGCAGTGATTTCCTTGGGAGACCATATGTGGTATGGTGGCTTCCCAAGTACAGAAACTGTGCTAGATGGAGGAGGTTCAAGTGGTTATAAGAAGATTTTAGTTAAACGCATACATTTTTAGTTTTGTATTTGCTTTATGTGATTTAATAAGCAATCAATCCCAAGGTTTTATTGGTATTACTGCTTGGAAATGTTAGATAGTAGCTAACAATGAGCAGTGAAATGCACGATAAGGTCACAAAGTGTTCTTTAAATTACTTTAGGGTCTTCTTTAAACTACTTTCAAAGTGGATGAGAAAGCAAGTGTGGTCGTTAATTTGTAGAAAATAAACAGAAGCAAAGGAGCTACTGGGAAAATACTTCAAAAGAAAAGGATTAAGGGGACTAACTCTTGATTGGGTCCACTGATGTTGATGTGAAGCCAGGAATTACAGCTATGGGTGTCCTTATCTGTCTGGGAAGGGAGATTCCATACTAGGTGCAGTTCTGACCAGCTATTGACCCATGCAGCCACATTCACTTGACTTGTGGATGGAGCCCTCCTAAATAGGACGGCCACCATGACAGTTCTGGAGAAAACCAACCAAGGTCAAAAACTCCACCGCCTGACATGAATTAGGAGTTGAACACCTGATTGGCAAAGAGTACAGAAGGTGGTCCCCAATTCTCCTGGTAGACATCAAACAGGAATGAACTGGGAGACAGCATTGTCGCCTTTGTTGTTCTCTGCTCGGAGACGGCCCACTCTCTGTCTTGAGCCTCACTTTGCTTTGACTTTATTTTCACCTCACTTTCTCTTTACTTTCACCTATAATAAAGTTCTCTTGCATGACTTTTGGTGTTTGACTTTAAGTTTTCTTTCACTGGAACATAAGATGGAGGTTTGGAGTTTCAGCTCCCTGCTTCCCCGTGACAGGAATATTTTCCTTCTAAGAGAAAGTTTAGAACACGTGATGTCAGTTTAAAGAAAATCATACTTAAGTAACAGTCTTACTGAGCTGAGGTGTGTCCCCAAAATTCAGATGCTGAAGTCTGGATGCCTGGTCCCTCAGAAGGTGACTGTATTTTTGGTAATAGGGTCTTGAAACAGACAGCGAAGTTAAAATCAGGTCATTATGGTGAGTGCTAGTCCTCTGTGGCTGATATCTTTATAAGAAGAAGTGATTAGGATTTGAATATGCACAGAGGGAAGACGTAAAGACAAGGGAAGATGGAGCCTGGGGATAGGTCTCAAGAAATAAACCCAACGACAACTTGAGTTTGGATTTTCAGGCTCTAGGATGATGCAGCAATAAACTTGTTGAAGCCACACAGTCTTGGTATTTGTTACGTCAGCCTTGCAGCCACATACAGCATACAGCGTCTGACAAGCAGCTGGCTGTACGAATAGCCGTGAAGTTGTACCAAGCACCTGAGTTTGGGGAAAACAGCACTGGGCAGACAGGGGCTTTGAGGGAACCCCAGCTTTTCCAGTCCCTAACTGCACAGCGTCCAGCAAAATCTGCCTTTCTGAATCTCAGTGTCATGTTTTAGAGAACGAGCCTGTTAGTAGACACCCTGCCAGGAAGCAGTAACGCTAGAAGATGTGGTAACGTGTGTAAAGCTCTTGGTGCTCAATAGATGGGGATCTCATTGTGGCAAATCTGGCTCCAAGCGGGAGAGGGACTTGTCCTTTAACTGCAGCACTCAGGAGGCAAAGCCCTGGCCTCCTCCCCCCACGGTCCAGGCCACCAAGCCAGTCGGGTCAGTGAACCATGCGCTTCACTGTGGCTTTAATCCTCCAGGAGCAAGCAGAAGGACATGCTTTCCCTTTTACGTCCAGGGAGAGAGAGAGGCAGTCTGGAGCAATGACTTGTTCCAGGCCACCCACAATGATAGGCTCAGCGTCCGTGTGAGCCTGCAGCCCCTGCAGTCCAGGCTCCCTCCCGAGGCCTCCTGCTCCACAGCAGCAGCAGTCAGAAGCACGCTCCTCCTCTTCCTCCGCCCTCCCAGCCTGCTGGCTTCCAGGGAAGGGGAGGAGTTCTTGCTGGCTCTGATGCCACGGTCACCACGGCAACGCGGCCATACTGGGCCCAACGGACTAAGGGGCCTGGGGCTGCGGCCTAGCGTGGCCTGGTGGGCAGAGCTGGCAACATGGACACCCTTTTCGTGGAGGAGGTGGCTGCCTCCCTGGTCAGGGAGTTCCTCAACAGAAAGGTAACACCTTGCCCTCTCAGAGCCCACGTGGTGGCTCCAGTCTTGGAGGGCAGCCTGGGGGGCTCCCCTGGTACTTCTGAGGAGGGAGCATTCCTGGCCTGCTGCCTGCTTCAGAGATGCCCCCACGAGAGCGCCATTTTCCCAAGATGGGGGAAACTACATTTCCCAGGAGCCATTTCTGTCGTGGTCACCTGGCATTTCAACAAAGCAGGGCTGGGTACCCCTGTCCTCTGCCCTCCCCTGGTGTCCACTCTCAGTGGGTGCACAGCAGTTGGGTGGGGAGGGGGATTCCAGGGCAGAGCCAACTCTCTGTGCACAGCGGGCCAGAGCCTGGCTGCCAGTCTCCATGGGTAGTCAGGCCCCAAGACATGTCCCACTAGGAAAGAGCTTCTCACAGAGGAGCCCCAAGGGCTGAGGAAAGTTCTGGACAGTCAAACCTTTTATCCATTTTAAGTCCACAGCAGAAATTCTGGCTATGGTATTCATTTTTTTTAGTAGAGGGATTTTCTAAGTTCCCTGTTGTCTTGTCCCAGGAGAGTTTGCAAAATGTTTACAAGTTGAGAAGGTCCTTAGCTCTAATGCACTTTGACAGTGGACATGGAGACTTGGGTGAGGAGGGCACATGCTGGGGTGTGTGGTGGTGGTGTCACAGGCACGAGAGTGTCTGGAGCATCCAAGAGTTGATTCTGCGTGAAGTGACTGAGGGCCATATGCTGCTGGTTCTGTGCAGATGGGGCACTTGTCTGGAAAGGACACACACACACACACAGAATATATTGAATAGAGCAAAGGGGAAGGACTTTGAAGTTAGATGGAGGAGGTTCAAGTATGTGACATTACTCATGGCCTCAGTCTCCTTATCTCTAAAATGGGAAAATTAAGACTCACATTTCACATACTCATAACGAGGGTTAGCAATAACACACAGGCAGCTCCTAAGCGTTACAGCTGATGGGTAGATACAATGCACACATAGGAATTCAACTTTATGTCTGCTTCCCCATCTTTGATGCCCACTTGTTTTGAAAGTGACTTTGTGGGCTTTTTACAATTTATTTTGAAAAAATTAAAATGCATTTAACTTCATTGGATCTGCTTTGAGCTTCCATCACCAAATGCTGGCTGCACCTTGGCTTATCTGTGGCACACCTTAGGAGGCTAACCACTGCTGTCATTTAAGTTTGGGCCACTAAGCAATACTCTCAGGGAAGACTTGCTCATGCCTTTCCTTTCCTGAGTACAAATGAAGCCCGTAGTCCTCGCTGACAGCCAAAGGTGCTGTATAGCTGGACCTCAAGTTACCCTCCAACATCATTTCTCCCTTCCCCTCCATGGTTTCCCCTGTTCTACTCAGGCCCATCCCAAATTCCATTTCTTCTAGAGCGCTTCCCAGCTGACTCTAGCTGGAGTGTTCCTTGTCTGTGTTCTCTCTTTGGTGCTCATGTTATAGTCAATACATCTGCCTGAATCGCCCCCTAGATGGGGCCACAGAGCTGACCCCCAAACTGGATGGCACCTATGGTAGTTATCCAGTCCTCCCAGTTTCCTGATTTCCATGTTTTATCTGCACACACTGAGGTCCTGAGAGTAGTAAGTAGTTGCCCCAGTCACTCAGAAAGTCATAAGAGTCAGCTGCAGCCCAGGGCTGCTGCTTTTCTCAGCACCTTCTGCTCCAGGGCAGAGACCCCGAGTTCCTCACAGGGCTCTGTATAGGCTGGTACCCAACATTCAGACCAAAAGAATTCCCATGGTGCTAGGCACTATCTAGATGCCTGTTTGCTGTATCAAATCTTTAAAGCAGTCCTACAAGAGAGGCAGTGACAGCATTCCCTTTCACGCAAGATTGTCATGAGACCAAGAGGCCAAACACTTGCCTGGGGTCAGTGGGTCAGACTATAGCACTCCTCAAACACTCCACCGGCTTCCCAGCATCAGTAGGCTACATGGCTCCTCATGTTCTGGCTACCCCTTGGACCTTCTTTACCATGACCTTCACCACCTTTCACCCTCCAACCATGTGGGCTTGCTTGAACTCACCAAGTGTGGTCTGCCCTCAGGGAGACTCATCCCAGTCTTCAGGTGACATGAGGGTCCACAGAGTTGACACTTCTGATGCCTCAGCCTCTTGGATCTGTGGTCCTCCTGTGGCAGTGATATACACCCCCATCTGACCTCTGCCACCCTTTCTCACAGTCACGCCCTGGGCTCATCGTTACCAGTCCAGCATCCTTCCCATCATCTCAAATCTAAGCATCCTCCTCCCACGCCTACTCTTCTTCAGCCTCCCCTGCATCTGCATTGCATGGTTCTTGCCAACCTTGCATGGTCCCCCGGTCCTACCACCGCCACTCCCATACCTTACCCACCTGTCACTAAAATTGCATGCTCCATGACAGGCTCCACCCCCTTGATCTTTGCTCCCTTCATCCTACTCCCCTGGTCTGGGTAAAATTCAACTTGGTTTATTCCATGCCTGCACCCGCAGGGCTGAGTGGGACTGGAGAAACACCTCCATGTTGAGAGCATCACTTTAAATCCACGGCCACTCACCCCTGTGGTGCCTCAGAGGTCCCTGACCACCTGCTTACACTTTCTTTCTCTTCAAACCCCATAGCTCCTTCCCCATTTAATTTCACTGAGGAAAGAGAAGAGGTCATGAGAAATGAGCTACGTCCCGCGGGCTCCCTCCCGCTCACGTCCTGACCTTTCTGAGCCACGCGCTTTATCCTGTTCCTCTGAAGAGATTCTCCATGGCCCTGAGCAAGGCCATCCCTGCACAGGAGCCTGCTCCCTGCTGCATCTCAAGGACACTCTAGTGATTGCCACCTCGCTCTCCTCCTTCACAGGTTCCTTCTCTGCTTGGGTATGCACACGCTCCTACAGGACCCCAGCGTGACCCCCAAACATCCCAGCTGCTAGTCTCTTTTTCTTCTCCCTTTTAAAGCAGAACCCCCTGAAAGAACTGTGCATGCTCTGCTTCTAACTCTTCTCCCCACTTTCTCAAACTCATCTGAATCAGGGTTTTTGCTCCCATCCATCTGTGGAGACCATGGTCAAGGTCATCATTGACCTCTAATTTCCTTGCCTTTCTTTCTTTTTTATTTTTGGTACCAGAGATTGAATCCAGGGGTGCTTAACCAATGAACCACCTGCCTAGCCCTTTTTTATATTTTACTTAGAGAGAGGGTCTTGCTGAGTTGCTGAATTGGTTTGAACTTGTGATCTGCCTGCCTCAGCCTCCCGAGCCACTGAGATTACAGGCATGCGCCACCATGCCGGGCTCCTTGCCTTTCTTGACCTAACAACTGAGCTTATCACAGTTGATTGCAGCCTTCTTCTTGGCTTCTAGGAGACCACCTGCCCTTGACTTCCTCCTCCTTCTCTGGTGGCTCCTTCTCAGGTCTTTGCTGGTGGCCTCTCCTTTCCCTGACATGCTGGTGGCTCAAAGACTCAGTCTATGGCCCTCTTCCCTTCCCTTCCTTCCTTCTCCTGCCCCTCCTTTCCCTTCCCTCCCCACCTCTCCTCTCTCTTCCCCTTCCCTCCCCTCCCTTCCCTTCCCCTCTGTTCCACTCCATTCATTCTTATTTAAAAAAAATTTTTTAGTTGTCAATATACCTTTATTTATTTATATGCGGTGCTGAGAATCGAACCCGTGCCTCACACATGCTAGGCAAGTGGTCTACCACTGAGCTGCCACCCCAGCTCTCCATTCATTCTTGAGGCATCTCAGCCAATCTTATGGTTCCAACAGCATCAATGTGCTGACAATTCCCAAATGTCTATGTTTAGCTGATCTCTCCCTGAGTCCTTTGAATTCTTTCCAACTGCAAGTGCTGCATTTCCACTTGGATGTCTAATTAGCATCTCCATTTGATATGTACAATAGTGTTCCCACTCACAACATGGCCAACACCAAATTGTGAGTTTTTCCCCCTCTGTACCAATTAGGTCTCCAATGTTTTGGACACCAATTGGGTTTCCCACAATTCAACTGAATTCTGACACTAGAGTTAGTGCGGACCCTATGGTTAAGGACCCTTATTCTCCTCATGCCCCTCACATCCAGCCCATCAACCTGTCTGTTGGCTTTACCATCAGAGCATAGAGAATGCAGACACTTCTTACCACTAATGATGCAAACACCCTGGTCTAAGCCTCCCCCACCTTTCATGTGAACAGCATTTTTAAGTAGCCTCCTAAATGGTTTCTGCTCAATCCTCTGCCTCTTATATTCTATTTTTAACCTAGCAGCCAATTATCCTTTAAAAATGTCCTCTTTTCAAATCCCCCTATACCCCATCAGAAGGATGGTGAACATGGCCTTTTCGTACCAGGCTCTGGGTGACCTCTCTGATCTCATCTCCTGACACTTTCCCCTGGCTGTGAGACTCTAGATACATTGGCACTTGCAACTGCCACAGGGCCTTTGCACCTGCTGTTCCTTGCCTGGAACACTATGTCTGCATGGTCTGCTCCCTTGTTTCCCTCATATCTCTGCTCCATTGTCACCTAAGCAATGAACCCTTTCCTGATCACCTTTTATAAAATAGCAACCCTTCTCCATGCCACTGCCTGGCCCTCTCTGTCTCCCCACCCATTTATATATACACCCCCCATAGCATATTAGACTTGTCTTTTCCCCTATGGAATTCAAGCTGAATAAGAGTGCGACTTTGATTTGTTCACCTCTCTGCCTCCAGCATCTAGACTAGTAGACTAAGGGTTCCCTTCACTTCACACATGGGAAAATCAGGAGACAAGAGTGAGCTCATAAATGATGCTCCATGAAGAGCTACCTATCTAAAACAGGATGCTTTGTCTTTACATGCACTCTGCCCGCTCTATTTCCATAGTGGTGCACGTGTTCCGGCGCCCATGTGCGCTTACCATTCATCGACGGTCTGCTTCCCACCGACTGTGAGCTCTCCCTCCTTCCGTATCTCCTGCACCTAGGACAGCCTGGCACACGGCAGGTTCAGGGCAGGTGTGTGTTGATGTGCTTGCTGATATAGTATTCACTTATACTAGTTGACTCCCGAGGGCACCTCTGGGCCCTTGCCCCGGTGGTTTTCAAATGTTGGTATGTATCGCAATGCGGAGGGAGTAAGTGAACTTGGCTTTGGTGACTGGAACTGTTGGTGAACATGAAGAGATGCCCATCAGAGAGGAAGCCTCACATAGAATGTTCTTCATGACTTTGACCAGCGGAGAAGCCGTGGTGCGGCCTTGATGAGATGCAGCGGTGGCTTTGAGGCCTGCCTCTCCTTCCAGTGGGCGCTCCCTCCTGAGGCAGCCCGGCACACACCTCCACTGCACTCATCTGTCTTTCTGGGCTCCTTCTGGGGAGTTCCTTTTCACTCTTTGGTTCAAGGTCATGTGTATACCTTGTTTCCAAAATCGATCTTGTTACCTAAAGTCACAACAAGCAATGGGGTTGGTTTTTTTCCCCAGCAGGTAGAGCTGCTATAAAATTCTGAACACAAAGGCTGTGGGGTGGAGGCAGACAAGGCTTGTTTAGCATTGGGGGTCCAGGACCCGTCAGGAGCAAGAGATGCCCTTGACACAGGCTGAGCCCTTCGTGAGGCACATCCTCGTCCTGCAACCATTTACCATCATGGTGGCAGGCCAGGGGGCAGGCAGCAGCTGCAAAGGGAGAACCCAGGCTTGTGCTGGGGACAGGACTTCCCCCACCAGAACGTAGATGTCTGGGCATTCAGAGTGGGATGACGGACAGCGGCCGTGCTGGTGACCCAACAAAACATTTGCCCTGGGCTCCCTACAGGTGTGGGTCTCAGAATCACCAGCTCACAGGCTGGGGTGGTCAGACCTGCTATGTGATTCCACTGTGTTGTCATGGGTCCCTCAACCTGTCCCCCCCTAACCCATCTCAGAGGTGAAGGGAGTAAATATTTGGCCCTTCATGATATTTTTTTCTTTTGTTCACTTTTGAAGTTTCATATTCCATGGCCACAAATCTAGGGCCAAACTCAGGGCCCCCGAGTTGTCCTAGGGTAAGTCAGTTACCTGGATGTCACTCCTTACCTGTCAAAGGGGATTTGGCTGGTGTGCAGCCATGGGGAAGTGAAGCTCAGATGGACCCACAGGGCTGCTGTAAGAAGCAGAATAATAGCTGCAAGGCTGATGTCCAGTGTAAAGGTTATAAAAAAATGAATTCTTAACTTGCAATAACCTCGTAAGGCAGGCCAGATGAGGAGGACCATAACCAATAGCAGTTGCTATTTGTTTACCTTGCGTCAGAGAAGGGAAGGTTTTGATTTAACATGGAGTGCAATGATTCAGCCTTCTTCCCTCAGGGCTTAAAGAAGACGTGTGTGATCATGGACCAGGAACGCCCTCGCTCTGATCTCAGCATAAACAGCAGAAATGATCTTCGCAAGGTTTTGCATCTCGAATTTCTCTACAGGGAGAACAAGGTGCGTGCTTTATAAGGTGTGGCGTGGAGCTCTGGAATTGAGGAGACTGTGAAGGCCACAGGAGGCTTGGGGGACTCCTGGCCAGTCACATACAAAGTGGGGAGAAACAGCCAAAGCCAGTACTGGCAGGGCCCATGGCTTTGAGCCTGGGCAGCCCCGTGCCATCCAGGGGTGAGTGGCATCCAGCCCTGTGCCATCCTGTGGTGGTTTTGTGCTCATTTGTTCCGGAGGCTGTGGCTGTGCCCAGCTTCAAGTTGTCCTCTGTGCTCCCTCCTCCCCACATGGAACACATGAGACTATTTTTAGCAAGACTGTACTTAATAATATAGTATTCAGTTATACTAAAATTTTCCATTCCCTGCCGGTGTAAGATTTTCCTTCTTTAGTTCTGAGTAGTGCCTTAGTCTTCAGTCTACTGTGATATATAATTCAGGCAGAAGCAGGAGTTTGGTTCAGCTTACCCAGGAGCGATGGAATTGGGACAGCAAGTGGCTGGTACCTCCTTGGGTGGGAGGGGGCTTCCCTGATCCCCCAGTCTCAGTCCTAGGCACCTGATGTTACAGGCTTTCACAACGCCCTTCAGGTTTCTTTGGCACGTGTGATAGAGGAGTTGTGTGCTCCTTTAATTAGCATCTGCTTCCCCAAGCAGTGGAAGGCTAGCAACGGCCTCTGTTTACTATTGTGTCTCTATACTCAGTGTTATCATCTGATGACACGGTGAGGCATCCCTTCGGATTTGTGGGATAAATGAATGAGTAGATGGAAACATGGGTATAGGAAGGAATGAAGCTATAACTGTCTTAATTGCTCTTTCCGTTGGGAAGACAGAATCCTCTAATTCAAAGAAAGAGCCCTCCAGAATATGTTGCTTTGTGGTTGGGCATAGTCAAAGTCAGAAAGAACTTTTGATTGATCGTGTAGTTCTGCATGTATCATAATTTTAAAAACAAGGAGAATACAAAGGCATTTCATGCAGAAGTCCAATATACAAAACAAAGAAAGGAAAACATGTTATTGGAAGTGGGGAGGGAGGTCCTGTCCTGTGGGCCTTCTGGGTCAGTCCCCCAATACCATGCTAAGCTTTTTTTTTTTTTTTTTTTTGGTGTCAGGGATTGAACTCAGGAGCTCTTAACCACTGAGCCACATCCCCAGCCCTATTTTGTGTTTTATTTAGAGACAAGGTCTCACCGAGTTGCTGAGTGCCTTGCTTTTGCTGAGGCTGGCTTTGAACTCACAATCTCCTGCCTCAGCCTCCAGAGCTGCTAGGATTACAGGCATGTGCCACCGAGCCTGGCTGATAAGTGGTTTTTAAACCAGTGATATAATGGGATCCCTCCTACCCTGAGGCTGTGAGCCACAGAAAAGTGGCCATCCAGGTCTCATAGTCAGTTATGGGGTAGGGATTCTGACTCCCAATCCTATCATAGCAAAGGTGGTCAAGCATTTTTTTTTTTTAAATTTGTAATCCTGTTTTCAAACAAAATCTTAGCAGATTGGATTGCTACAGGAGATCAAGGCTACTCCTGAAATGTGCAGTGAGACCTTCAAGCCATTTGGAAACCATCTAAATTTTTATTGTGGTCCGGGGAGGAAGTTGGGCCAGGTTTTCCTCAACAGAGCAATGGATGGACTTTCAGGCAAATCTGTAAACCTCAACCAACTGGTTCCCCACTTACAGGTGCACCCTGGTTGTCAGAAATTCTTGTGCTTGTCTCTGAGGAGAAAAAGGCCATGGTGGCTGGGTGAAGTCACATCAGAGGCTCGGTAAAGACATCATATAGATGGCCTCTGGGTCTGGGGTGACACTCCCCCCTTTGTTTCCTGTATGTTCCTGTTTACTCTCCTGTGAGCCATTCTGGGGGAAGAAAACTGCTCACCCAGGCAGCAGATATCCCACGATCCTCCATCTGCTGGTTTCTGAGGCAGGGGAGGAGACTGTGCATTTTTAAGATTTTGCACAGGGGTGAGGTTTGTTGCCCAGAAAACACAATTACCCATTCTGGCACAGTGGGATTTTATGGAAAACCACCATTACCTAATTTATCAGAAGTATCTCTGCGATTCAAGTGATTTCTATTTCCCGATCATAGGTAGCCATCCTGTTGTTCTAAGATACTTAATATCTTTTCATCAGACTTTGATAAGTGCCCTGATTATTTGATTTAAATAGTAGTCATCAGCTGTGATACCATGAATTAGAGCCTATATTTTACAGAAAAAAATGTGCTTTTTAGTCTGCTCGTTGCATGATGATTTTGACATTCACTCAGCTCAAAGCTAGTATGATCCTGGAAAGCCCTATAACTTAATGTTAAAATTCCAAATAACTTGGTTTTTATCCCCCATTGGATATATGATAGATTAAAATGCCATGTAAAATTGAGGTTTTGAAAAATGTCTAGATTCACATAAAGGTGGATGTGTCTATTGTGAGTCAAGTGATGTGGAAAACCTAAAGTATAATTCAGACAGTCTGGGACCCCAAGTGTCCCTGATTGAGACAAAAAGCATTAAAGGCTTAAATAAGTTAAACAGATTAAATCTTTCCCCTCCTCTCTCTTCATTGTAAGGTTTAGACTTCAACAAATAATCTTTTTTATTTTTTCATTTTTGGTCTCCTACGAAAATAATGAGTAAACAAATAAAACCATCTTCCGATATTAACCGTCTGATAAATCTGTTGAGTTTGGTCCCAGTCCATCAGCTGTGGGTCTGAGTGTTCTGCATCCTGGATCGTAGGACCAGATGGGAGGGGCCTGACCTACTCTGAGGGCACTCTCTGCTCCAGGCCCCCGTCAGATGGCTCACCACTCTGACTGCACAACCACTGGCCACAGGTCTGGCTACCGCTCAGCAGGTCCTGGGTGGACTGAGGCATGGCTCCTGCTGAGGCCATCCTGTGGCTCGTGGCCATGTCTGTCCAGATGAGGTAGGGGAATTTTAAAAGAAATCAAGGCTCTGATCCTTGCTATTTTGGCTTAGTAAGTCTCATTGTGTCATGAGAATCTATATTTTCAAGAAACTTTCAAAGAGAATATTTTAGTGCAGGCAGGGCTGGAAAACACTGACATCATTTATTTCCAAAAGCTACTACTAAAAGTTTTTCTTTTCTTTTCTTTTTTTAGGGTTGGGGTATAAACTGAGTCAATTTTGACTGCCTCTCTATACTTTTCATATTAACCTTCTGTTCCAGTTGTCTCTGTAATTGCTACTGTTTGGTGCTAAAGTTGGAGAGTACATACTAAGAAATATTCAGGCCCCAAGTGCTTATGAATCTGTTAGTGTTCCCTAAAGATTTTTTTTTAAATCAAAGAATATATATATATTTCTTTTTAAATTTTTTGTTTGTTCTTTTTAGTTATATATGACAGGAAAATGTATTTTGACATATCATACATTTGTGGAGTATAACTTCCCATTCTTGTGGTTGTACATGATGGGGAGTTACACTGGCCATGTATTCATATGTGAACACAGGAAAGTTATGTCCAGTTCATTCCACTGTCTTTCTGATTCCCATCTCCTTCCCTTCCCTTTACTCCTTCCTGTCCAATCTAGTGAACCAGTGAACCTCCACTCCTGCCTCCCCCCACCTATTGTGAGTCAGCATCCATGTATCAGAGAGAACATTTGGCCTTTTTTTTTTTTTTTTTTTGGATTGGCTTATTTCACTTAGCAAAATAGTCTCCAGTTCCATCCATTTACTGGCAAATACCATAATTTCATTTTTCTTTATGGCTGAGTAATATTCCATTGTGTATATTTACCACATTTTCTTTATCCATTCATCTGTTGAAGGTCACCTAGGTTGATTCCATAGCTTAGCTATTGTGAATTGACCTGCTATAAACATTGACATGGCTGCATTACTGTAGTATACTGATTTTAAGTCTTTTGGGTATATACTGAGGAGTGGGATATCTGGGTCAAATAGTGGTTCCATTCTAAGCTTTCTGAGGAATCTTCATTGCTTTCCAGAGTGGTTGCACCAATTTGCAGTCCCACCAGCAATGTATGAGTGTACCATTTTCTCCACATTCTCACCAACATTTATGGTTACTTGTAAAATAATATATTTTTTATAAAGTTATTCCTAGGAGAAAAATACCAAGAGATTTGCTTGGGTAATTCTCTATTCATATTACACTTTATTACAATTTTTCATTGAATTGCCAGATGCATGCATTGGATGTTAATTCTTCTGGGGTAGAAATTTCATCTTCATTTCTGTATCCCTGTCCTCCTCGGTGCCTGGCATCTGTTATAGGCATCCAGTGCTTGTTTTCTGAAAAGCATGTATGAGCAAATGAGAAGTTGATAAGTTTATTTTAAAGAACTGGAATAGCTGCTTTTCCACCCTTCCTTCCCCTGAAGCTGTTCACATAATTAATGTTTCTTTTCTTCTCCCAATGATAGGCGAAAGAAAATCTTCTAAAAACAAACCTTGAACTCATGACCAGATATTTTCTGGATCACTCTGGAAAAACAGATAACAATTTAACTCAAGAAACCCCAATCCCTGCACTCTCAGTTCCAAAGAAAATTAACAAATTGCCTTTGAGATGCTCAGAGACCAAGCTGGTAAATATATATGACCTTTCAGATGAAGACACAGGATGGAGAGCATCATTGACAGAAACAGGCAAAGCCAGGTATCTCTTCCAATTTACTCCGCATATTAGTTTCCTATTGCTGCTATAACAAATCACTGTATACTTAGTGGGCATATTGGTAAGGGTGGGCCAATAGTATATATAGATGCTCCCCAATTTGCAGTGGAGTTACGTTCTGATAAACCTGCTATAGTTTAAGAAATCCTGTCAAAAATGCATTTAGTTCATCAAACCTACAGGACATAGTAATTTAGCAACACAGCACACTGTGGAGTGTTGGTTGCTTCCTCTTGTGATTGATTGTAAGGCTGACTGGGAGTTGAGCCTTATTGCCGCTGCCCATTATTGAGAGAGCATTGTACTGTGCATGAGTAGCAAAGATCAAAATGCAAAAATTGAAGCATATTTTCTACTTAATGTGTATCATTTTCACACCATTATAAAATTGAAAACTTGTAAGTAGAACCATTATAGGCTGAAGACTATATATATATGTGTGTATTATGTATGTAAGTATCTTTCTATCTCTCTATTCTAAAATAGCTTTATTTTAAGGAGCTGGCTTATGCAATTGTGGCAAATCCATAAACTGCAGGACAGACCTGAAGGCTGGGAACTCAGATGGGATTTCTATGCGCAAGCTTAAGAATTTCTTCTTTAGGAAACTTCAGATTCTGCCCTTTAGGTATTCAATGAGTAGAGCTAGGCCCACCCATGTCAGTGAGAATAATATGCTCTACTCAAAGTCAAGGGGTTGTGAATGTTAATCACATTTACAAAACACCTTCAGAGAAACATCTAGACATACCTGACTCAACACCTGGGCACCACAGACTAGCCAGGTTGACATAAAATTTAACCACCCAAGTGGCATAAAGCCATGGGAAGGTACTCCCTCACAGTTCTAGAGGTCAGGAGTTCAAAGTCAGTCTCACTGGGCGAAAGGCAGGGTGCCTGCAGGGCCAGCTCCCTCTGGAGGCTCTGAGGGAAATTCCATTGCCTGTCCTTTCTTAGCTTCTGGAGGCCACCTTCGTTCCTTGGCTCATGATCCCTTCTTCCACCTTAAAGCATGTCACACAGACCTCTGCTTGTACTATTATAGCCTCTAACTTCACCACTAACTTTGATTCTCCCATCTCCTTCTAAGAAGAACTCTATCAGTGACACTGGGTCTATCAGCTGATCCGTAGTGATCTCCCCATCTCAAGATCCTTAACATAATCACTGCTGCAATATATCACCTGACATGGTAAAAGGGCACACAGACACACACATGCATATGTATATGGTCCCTTTCACCACGTCAGATGACAGATTAATAGATTCCAGAGATTGCAAAGGGAAAACCTTTGGAGTACATCATTATTTAGTTTCTGAAACTCTGTTTCAAATATTTCTGTGATGGGATCCTGCTTTCTTCTGGAGGCCAAGAGAATGGATCACTTTGGAATGGAGAATACTTATGCTTCAAGATGTCTAACTTAAATTCTGTGATTGCTTAGGTTCAGGGGCTTGCTTTGTGTGATTTCTTAAACACAGAGTATAGTATTCTAAAAGGCAAGTAAACTGTAGAATTCGAGAGAATCTGAAAGATTAGGTCTCTTGGAACTTATTTATTTATTCTAATTAGTTATACATGACAGGAGAATGTACTTCGATTCATAGTACACAAATGGAGCACAATTTTTCTCTTCTCTGATTGTACACAAAGTGGAGTCACACCATTTGTGCAATCATACATGAACCTAGGGTAATGATCTCTTGGAACTCTCGAAGAAAGTGAATTGGCACTCTGGATGGAACCTCTGCTATCTGGAGAACAGTTACACTAACCTACAACCTCCATACCGTGCATGCAGTCACCAATAGTGGGTTTAACCTACAACTGTCACACATGGCATGGGGTCACCAGTCATGGTTTCACCTCCAGGAAATTGGTCTTTTCTTCTGATTGGCAGGAAAGCATTTCCTTTCCTAAGGAAGGCTGAGTCTCGGGGCATGGGTGTCAGGCTGCCAAAGGGGCAGGGACCATCTAAAACAACTCACTAAAGGCTTCAGATGTGAAAGGTTGTGACAGTAGAATGAATAAGGTGGCCTCTCCTTCAAAGGCATTTATTCAGCTGGGAAATTAAATATTTTAATATAGTTAAAAAATAAAAAATTAATATAAAGCAGCAACAAAACGGTTGGGCAGTGGTTGAAGCTCCTGAGTCTACCCAGGTACCCAGCTCAACACCTGGATGTTCTTCATTCCTTCTTGCCTGCCATTTTCTTTGAGCCCTGTCAGCTGCTCTTTGTCCCTAATAATGTCAGATGCTTTGCTCCCTCCCTGCCTGATGGCAAGGGTCTCAGTTCACATTCCCGTCCCCTTTCCCTGCGTAACTCCTGTGGGATTTTTTGGCTTCTAGGCCTCTAGTCATCTTCTCTGTGAACCCATCCTGGAACTGAGAGGGTGGGAGCGTTTTCCACAAAACAAATGTGGCCAGGCCACTCCCCACAGCTTTCAGGAGAAAAGCTCGACTCCTTAGGATAGTTCACAAAACCCTGCCCATGACCAGCCCCACAGCGCATCTGAGCACATCCTGTGAGCTGGGGCCTGGGGCTGTTTCTTGGGGGTCTCCTGCTTCCTCAATCCTTTGACTTAGGGCATTCTTCCCTGAAAGCCCTTTCACATTTCACCAGGTGGGCTCCAGTCCCTTCTGCTGCTTGTCATGCCCCAGTCACAGCATGCATGACTATGGCTATCATGTGTGACCCAGGGCTTGGCAAAGAGTGGGTGTCAGCACCTGCCCATGCCAGTACAGAAAATAGGCGAGCCTGCCAGGGGAGCGCTGGCTTCAGAGCCATCCCAGGTGAGGTTCCTCTTTACCTGGGTCTCTTGCTTTATTTTTTGGGCTCTCTATCTCTTGTTATTTCTCACTCCTGGTTCGCTCTCATTATCACCTTTTTATGTGCTCTCTCTCTCTCTCTCTTTCTCACACACACACGCACCACATACACACGTGCATGTTCCTTCTCTCTCCCTCCCAAAATGAGAAGCCACAGACACACCTGCTCAACCTTCCCTTAACAGTTGGGGAATGCCAAGTTCACCATGAGCTTTCTCCACGCCCTCAGAGGACTGCAGTGGGATTGTATCCCAGGGCTCTGGTTTTCCCCTATCACACAGAAGACCAAGGATGTTCTTTAGTTGTATGGCCTTGAGGGCTCCAATTATGGATCATCATCTCAGGTTTTGTTTGTTCGATTGCTGGTCTTATTTTGTAAGCTGGACTTGCCCTGATACCAAAGTATTTTCTATTCTTTACCTTTCATGATAAAGCTAGGGATCAGCATCTATTTATGAATGGGCTTGCTCCAAGTGACTGTTGACTGTGGATTTTATTGTTAACGATTCCTCCTGGAGAGTCTATTTTAACAGGAATGTACCTTTTCTGCAGACATGACAATCTTGATGGGGACGTACTTGGTAATTTTGTGTCATCTAAAAGGCCTTCCCACAAAAGTAAGCCCGTGCACGTGGTTGCAGGTGAAAGCCCCACTTTGGTGTCTGCATGGGAGAGGATGGACAAGCTTCACTCCTCAGAGTCTTCCATGGACATGAAGAAGACAGGAGAGAAGACCAGGCCAAAGTCGGGTCTGATCGTCCGAGGCATGATGGCTGGGCCCATTTCCAATTCCACACAGGTGGGCCTCCTGCTTTTTCTCTTGTTGTTAGAATGAGGAGAAAGAATTGGGCCTAAGGTGCTGCCTGGGCTTATAAGGGCGGCCCCAGGACAGCCCAAGAAGGGGGAATCTGTGAGCAGGATGGGAAGAACACTTGCCGCCATTCTCTCCCTGCCTGTACAATCAATGACCCATGGATCCTTGGGCAGGGTTCATCTCCTTCCCATCCCTCAGTTTACCCATCTTGTCAATGAGTAGGACATCCTGGTTTTTTATTTCGTTACAGAATAAAAACATACAATCTCAGTTCCATCTTTGTAATCCAGCAGGAGGGGACCTACCCAAGTCTAAAGAATATCTTTTGAAAGATGATAGCTTAAAGGGAGTGCAAACCCCAATCCTTACACTCTCCATTGTTCTGATTTTATTTCTTTTTCCTCTTTCAAAAAATTCTAAAAATTTGGATCATTACATTATGATCTCCTTGAAGGAAGGACTGTTATGTTCTCATTAGACAGGGAGATTACACCAAATGAGATAACATATGTAAGAGGATTTTGCAAAATATTAAGTAGCAGGAAAGCAAAGCAACATCAAACAGCAGACTCCAGGTGCAGCATAGTCACGTCAGGGAGCCGGAGCAGACTGGAAATGCTCCATGGCCTGTGTCCTGCACGCTCACTCACCTGTGTGTGTATGTGGATGTGGCTGGACATGCCGGCTCTATTCTTTTAACTGCTTTAGGATGAGGACAGAAAGAAGTGGGTCTTTTCCTTGCCTCTGCCTCTGTCCTGTGGGATCTTTCATCAAGGTGTTTATTTCTCTTGGCCTTGCTCTCTTATCAGGTGGGCGTCGAGGCCCCCTCGGGCTCTGGGACTTCAGTGATCCTAGGATCATATATCTTGGTGTCCAGATCAAGGGAGAGTCTGCTTCCCTGTGTGGGGTTCAGGCCACACTTTGATGTCACATGCCATCCTAGGTGACTTGTTGAAGAGGGAGATTCATAAACTGTTCTGTGTCCAGAAAGAAGGGGCTAGGAAGGTGAAGAGTTTGGAGAAAATTGTAAGATGGAGATGTTTAGTCTTGTGAAGAGAGGTCTCACTGGCAGAATGGAAGAGATTTCTTCAAATATGGAGGCAAGAATACAGCCTCCTGCCTAGACCCAGGATGGCAAATATGTGGCTTTGGGACTAAGTTTCTGTGGTGCTGTGCCTAAGGCAGACATTACTAGTTGATCTCAGTGCGCTCTCTCTCTCTCTCTTTTTCTCTCTCTCTCTCATCAACCATGGATGAGACTTCAGGACCTCCTGGGTATCTGGAGGTAGTTGCTATCAACAGATGGACTGGAGTGGCATCTTTGATGAATCTTATTGTCCATCTTGGATTTAATCTGTAAGTTTCCTGAGAGCGGGGGACTTCATCACAGGTGTGTGGAGCACCAAGTGTGTGCTTGGTGGCCTTTGTGGGACTGAGTGATGTAGACTTGCATTGTGGCTCCAGAGAACACAGCTGGCCCTATAGGTCTGAGGATCTGTCTGTCAGCTGGAGCTACTCATCAGTGGTCAGGTTGTTCTGGAAGAGACTATACTAGTTGTGTTAAAGGCAAGCTACTTAGTCCATGAGATGGGGACACAGAGATGGGGACTTGTCTGGTTGAGAGCTTAGACCACGGCATTATTTCTGGAACTTTCCAGCCTCAGGATCTCTTCATGCTCTTAGAATTACTGAGGAACCCAAGAGCTCTTGTTTATGTGGATTGTGTCTATTGACATTTACTATTAGAAAGTGAAACTGAGAAATTAAAAATGTTTACTTATGAAATCATTAAAACAACAGCAGTGAATGTATTAATATTTAACAGTGCATTTTAAAAATTTATTTATTTATTTAAATGCATTTCAAGTTATAGTACATATATAGGCTCAATTTTCCATCTCTCTGGTTGCAAACAAGATAGAATCACACCATTTGTGTCTTCATTCATGCGCCTAGGGTAGTGATGTCCATCTCAGTCAACCACTTTTTGCTACTCCCATTCCCCTTCCCCACCTCTCCCCTGCCCCATCCAAATTTCCTCCATTTCTCCCATGCTCCCCACCCCATTCCCCTTATGTATCAGCATCCACTAATCAGAAAGAACATTTGGCCTTTGGTTTTTTGGGCTTGGCTTACTTCACTTAGCATGATGTTCTCCAATTCCATCCATTTACCTGCAAATGCCATAATTTTATCTCTTTTATTGCTGAGTAATATTCCATTGTATATATACACCACAGTTTCTTTATCCATTCATCTATTGAAGGGCATCTGGGTTGCTTCCACAGTTTAGCAATTGTGAATTGTGCTGCTATAAACATTGAAGTGGCTGTGTCACTGTAGTGTGCTGTTTTTAAGTCTTTAGGGTATAGGCCGAGGAGTGGGATAGCTGGGTCAAATGGTGGTTCCATTCCAAGTTTTTTAAGGAATCTCCATACTGCTTTCCAGATAGGTTGCACCAGTTTGCAGTCCCACCAGCAATGTTTGAGTGTGCCTTAGAATGGCAGCTATCCAAAATACAAGCAACAACCATGCATTTTTTTAATGACAAAGTGATATTTTCCAAAATGAAAAATTATTGAGATGAGTAACATTGTTTTAGTTTTTTTTTTTCCAAATCTCTTTAATGTCTGGTTTATAGAACACAATTCAAGCCTCATTTTTGCTTCTGTATCTGGTCTGTTCCAATCAAGTGTTTTAGTTGAAGCATATGGAGAAAATTTGGCTTCAGATAAACAGAAAAGGGAAAAATATTTTAAAAATCTTTTCAGAAAACTAGGGTATTCTTCTCTGATACTACCCTAAAACTATACAAGCTATAGTTTCTTTTCTTTTTGAGGAGTGTACAGGAACAATTTACCACTGAACTACATCCTTAGCCCACTTTTTAAAAAATTTTTTATATTTTGAGACAAGGCCTTGCTAAGTTGCTATACCTGGACTTGAACTTGCACCTAAGCCTCCTGAGTTGATGGGATTATAGGCATGCACCACTGTGCCTGGACAAATGATAGTTTCTTAATATGGAATCTTAAATCATATCAATGAACTTTTTATCCTTTATCAATTTCCATTTGTCTGTCTTGCATTTTGAATCTTTTGTCCCTGCATGTTTTAGTAACACGATGCCTTAGTCATTTGGAAAATATTACTGAGTTATACAGATCTTCCGGTCATGGACATTTTTCATGATATCCAAAAAAGAAAAAAATGCATCTGATGCCACCATCCAACTTGTGAGAAGAGCTTTTCAGTATCCGTGAAGCCCTTAAGCTCATAGTGGCAGACACGAGTTTTCCAAATTTCAGTTTTTACCTGGCAGCTTATATTTTATAATATTTTACCACGGAAAACAACACATCATTTGTTTGCCTTGATGTGACAGGCTCAATTTTATTTTCAAGAAATGCCTGCCAAACACCCAGGTCTGAATCACCAGTCTGTCAGTGGTTCCATGAAAATCTGCAAGTTTGCTCACACTTTAGATAGCTGCCCAAGTGCTGACCACCATCCTTCACACTTTTAGCAGAATGTGGAGGCATAGCTCCCACTTTGTCACACAGAATATGGAAAAGGCGTGTGCTATCCTGTCTAGACTGCATAAAGCCAACAATATTTAGGTTTCAGCGTGGATGTTCCTAAGTGAAATTAGCATTGTGTTTATTCATTTTTATTGCAAGCAGGCGGTGGTGGAGAATACCTTGAACACTAGTGAAATTCGATGTCACTGCCTTGATTCATGCTCAGGGCCAGCAGTTTTCCTCACTGTTGCTTTGCATGTGAAGTCAATACCCTGAAAAAGGCCAAAACATTACTGTCTCAGTCAGCTTTCTGTTGCTATAACGAAATACATGATGCTGGGTGATCTATAAAGAAAAGAGATTGGTCTGTTCAGCTCACAGTTTTGCATACTGGGAGTCCAAGATGGTGCAGGCCTATCTGCTTGGGCCTTCCGGCTACATCATGACAGGTCAAGTGGCATTGTGACAGGAGAACATGTGAGAGAGGTAGGCTGCAGTCATGGAAGAGGGATTCAGAGGAGGTGCTAGGCTCCCTTATGACAATTAATTCTTACAGAAGTAATCCAGTTGCATAAGACCTGCATCCATCTCTTACAGGAGTGGTACCCCTATGACCTCATTGCCTTTTGCTGGGCCCCACCTGTTAAAGGTCCCACCACCACATTGGGGACCAAGCTTCTAGCACATGAACTTTTGGGGGACACAGTGAAACCATAAACAAATCAAAGTAATTATCGTGCAGGGGTTAGTAGATCCTACTTTGAGGACCTGTGGACCAGATGGCTACCAAGCTCCTGTCCCGCCACGACATTACAGCCAGTCAGTGTTGTGCAGTTGAGATGCTCTTGTAACTGTGAGGTGAGGGAGATGACTGGACCCACCTTACAGCCCAGTGTTTCTGTGAGCTTCTCCCTTTGGCAATTGTCTTGGAAGGTGAGGTTTTCTCCTGCAGCATCTGAATCCTGTGAAGGACATGGAAGGATAGGTTTCTATAGAGTTTCCCCAGATTTCCTGGAAGGTGTTTTGTCTGTATTTATTGGTTGCTCAAGAGAGAGAAGCCAAAGTGTGCCAGGTATTCCATAATTTTTTACTCCTACATCAGCTCTGCTCTTAGGGCTAAAATAAAAGACAATTTTATTGGGAATGGTGACTAATGTCTCACTCCGTGCAGGGGAGGATGCCCTGGGCAGCTTTTCGAGTAGGTTTATAGTGTCTGGTAATTTCCACTAGGTCAGAATGCTACAAAATTAGCTCTCCTTAGTCCAGCCCAGGCTACTATTTGGCCCTGAATTATTTCTGGAAATGCTGAGAAATCCTAAAATCTAAATCAAAAGAAAAGCCCCGTAGGTTTATATCTGTCTCTCCATGCTCAGTGGTTCACCACAGGAGTTCCCATTTGCTTAGTTAATCATCAATAGGGAAGCAAGGCAATTTCAGTGGACTCCTTTGGAATTTCTTCATTTCAAAAACTAAGCAAATCTTGAGGGCTCGTGAGGTACTGGCTACTGAACTGACCACTCCATGGACACCAGAGAGGAATGGAGAATGGCCTGTGACATTCCTGATCTACTGTCACGAGTTGTTGACACCAGGTGGAAATGGGGATGGGGACAAATGAGGGAGCAGTCAGTAAATGCTTGCTGACTGCTGTGATGTACTGGGCTCCATGCTAGAACCTCATTTAATCTGCACCACAATCTCACAGGAGGTAAGTACCACTGGCCTCACATCCCTCACCTGAAACTCGGGGGCCTGCTCTGTGTCTTGAGATTTTGAATGCTTGTTTGATTTCAGCAAGGAAGTTCAGCGCCTGGACCACAACCACATAATGCCGGAAGTGGGATTTGCTGTAGTATCCCATAAACAAGTACACAAGCCTTTCTGTAGCTAAGCATACGAGTCACGCTTAAACAAAACTAGAAGCAACCTCACAACCATTGAAAAGCGTTTGCCACAGGATTCTAAAAAGAACTTTCATTTTCCGAGGTTTCAGGATTTAGAAATGGCAGGTGGTGTACTGTGGACTGGTTATATTATAGGTGAGAATGTAAGAAAGAGAGAAGCTCAATAACTGGCACATGTGACCCAGCTGGTAGGTAGAGATGCAGGAATTAGAAACTAGAGTGGCAGCTTTCCCTGTCCCCCAACCTGCTCTCCATCAGGGGCAGGAAGGAGGCCCAAGGTGCTCTGGATTTGTGCAGGTGGGGTACATCAGCCCAGGGATCAGGGCAGGAGTGGGGGCCAAAGGATAGGCAGGATTTTAGAGAAAGAGTTGGTGATGGGGATGGACATTCCTGGGGGAGGGACCATCATGGGCAAATGGATGAAGTATTTTTCCAGCTCCCTTAGAAGGGGACACTCAGTGCTTCTATCCTTCCGGCCTCAGGATCCTTTACGAAAACGCTCTCTGAGGCGATCCCCGGCCGCCAGCAGCAAGACCCACGCCCAGGAGGAAGAGAGTGGGAAGGTGCCGGAGCTCTCCACTCACATTCCAGCCTGTGCAGCCCGACAGATCAACCCAGCTTCCAGCAAAGGCTCAGTCTCCAGGAGTCCCCAGGGCCCATCCAGTGACCTGTCTGTGGAAAAACGCAAGGCTATCCCAAACAGCCCTCCCCAGTCTCCCTGCACAGGACTGTCCCAGTGGGACAGGGCCAGGCCAAGAGGTCCTTCAGAGGATAGCCCAGCAGTGGACAGCCCCTCGGAGGAGGAGAGGTCGCCCATGAAGTTGTACCTGCCTGGTGGGTTTTCCAAGGTGACCCAGGAGAGGCTGGAAAGAGCATTCAAGCGGCAGAGCAGCCAGACCCCCATTCTCAGGTGAGCACGCCGTGCATGGGTGGCGCCTTTTCAAAAAGAAGTGCCGCATCTCATGTGTCATCCAGCCCCTGATGGCTTCCTTCTTATCCTAATCAGCCTATGGAGTAGGCAGGACAGGGTTGATGACCGTCAATCAGGAAGGTAATGGAGCCCAGGGGTCTCACATATGGGACGCCCTCAGGGCAGCGGTAGTCTCCCTGGTCCTTCTCACCTCTTCCCAGAGCTGAAGAGCCTTCAGCAAGTGATCCTCAAATGCGCAGTGCCACAGATGGCTGTCCTGGATGAGAGATGTTGCCTGTGTTTCTGGATACAGCCATGAAATGTATCCCATCAGGCTCCTTTCAGGCATTATTTTTACTGCTTTTACCCTATTCTTTTTATTTTTTTTACAACAGGTCTGGATAATTCCTACATTGGCTGATTTTTGATGTTAAACCAATCTTATACTCCTGGAATAAACCCCACTTGGTTGTGATGATCTCTTCCTTTATTCTTGGGTTTGATTTATTAATATACTGTGTAAGGTTTTTATGCACAAGTTCAGGAAGGAAATTGGCTGATTTCTCCCCTTGGAACAGCCTTGTGGGATTGTGGCACCTAGGTTATGTGAGCAGTGGTCACTACTTTTCTGTTCTTTTGAAGAGTTAGCCTAAGGTAGCTCTTACTACTTCCTTAAATACCAAAGAGGACTTCTGCAAGGTTTTACATAATGTATTCAAGTCAACATTTCTTTTTAAATTCTAATTTCCTATTTCTTCTTGTGTCGGTTTTTGACAAGTTATATTTTTTTCAAGGAATTTGACAATTCTATCTATATTTTAAATTTATTGGTGTAAAATTATGTAATTGCAATGCTTTTTTGGTACTTTAAAGTATGTAAGCTCCACAGTGATGTCTGTTTCATTTCTGACATGTGTAATAAGTGTTCTCTCCCTTTCTCTTTTAACTGATCTTACTAGGAATTTATCAGTTGTATAATGTTTTCAAAGAACCCCCTTTCACTTTATGTTTATTTTCTATTCCATTGATTTTGGCCTTCTAAAATATTTCCTTCATTCTACTTTCTCTGAGTTTAATTTGATTTTTTTTCTAGCTTATGGATATGGATCTTTAATAATTGATTCTCAAATTTCTTCTTTTGTAATATATTTTAAAGCTACAAATTTCCTTCTATTTAAAGCTTTGTCTGTAGCCCACAAGTTAATATGCTATATATTCATATAATTTAGCTAAAATATGTCCTCATTCCCGTTGTGATATCTTCTTTGACCCAGGGATTATTTATACAAGTATTGACTAATTCTAAACATTACTGGGTATTTTTCTGGTTATCTTTTTGTTTTTTATTTCTAGCTTGTTTCTACTCTGGAGATATATATGCATTCTTTACCATTTCAATTCTTTGATATATCTCTTGAGATTTCCTTGTGGAATAGTCTATATTTAAATCTTATTTCATAAGCAGCATGTACTTAAAATTTGAATCCGGTGTGATTTTTAAAAATTTTAGTTAGATTAGTTATTACATTTACATTTTTCTTTTGCTTAAAGAACTCTCTTTAGTGTTATCTTTTTTTAAACTAGTTTTTGTTTGGAAGTGTTTTTGTTTTACCTTTATTTTTGAAGGTAGTTTTAATGGATATAGAATTCTAGATGGGTGGGGTTTTTTTTTGTTTTTGTTTTAGCACTTTATGTCATTCCATCTTTTTAGATTTTCACCATCAAGGCTGGTAAGTTAGTTCAGTTTTATTGCTCTTTTACAGGTAATGTCTGGTAATGTCTCCAGCTTCTTCTAAATTTTTTTTTCTTACTTTGATTTTCAGCGATTTAACAATGATGTGGTTTTCTTTGATGTTTCTGCTTGGGATAGGTAGAGCTTCCTGAAGTTGTGGGTTGATATTTTATAAGAGTTTTTAAAAATTACAGTCTATTATCATTTTAAATACTATTTTTGTTTCATCCTCTCTCTCCTGGGACTATATGTAGTTACACATATAATAGATTTTTTAATTGTGTTTATGTTCTATAACTTTTTAATATTCTTTCCCTTTTTTTTCATTTTTTTTTCTTTCTCTCTGTACTTCTTGTCTGGCTATTTCTCTTGCTCTACTCTCCAGTTTATATTTCTTCTCTTCTATAATGTCTAATATGCTGTTAAATTTATCAAATACATTTTCAGTTATTTTATTTTTCCATTTTTGAATTTTTATTTTAAGAAAGTTTTCAGTCCTTTGTGAAATTCTCTTCATCTCCTTTATTTTCTGGAGCATATTATTATCTTAAAATTCCAGTTACCTAGTAACTCTGATATCTAGATCAGCTCTAAGTCTGCTGTAATTGCTGATTTTTCCTTTGCATTGTGATAATTTTGTCCTATTCCTTTGCATTTCTGATACTTTGGATTGAATTCCAAACATTGCTTATGTGTAATTGTAATGGCTCTGGTTAACGTTACCTTCCTCAAAGAGGATTTAGTTTCCCTATGGTAGGTAGTGATCTCTTGTTAATCTTAGACTCTGTGAAATATCCTCTCTCATCTTGTCATCTGTCTGATAACTTTGTCACTCTATATAATCTATCTATCTATCTATCTATCTATCTATCTATCTATCTATCTATCTATCTATCTATCATCTATTTATTTTGGGTACCAGGGGTTGAACTCAGGGGCACTTGGCTACTAAGAGCCACATCCTCATCCCTATTTTGTGTTTTATGTAGAGACAGGGTCTCACTGAGTTGCTTAGCGCCTCATCATTGTGGAGGCTGGCTTTGAACTCGTGATCCTCCTGTCTCAGCCTCCCAAAGTGCTGGATTACAGGCTTGTGCCACCATGCTTGGCTTGTCACGTTATTTATTGAACAGAAATCTTTAATTCTGACATTACCAATCTCTCATTTGGCATTTGATTTATATTTTAAGAGTTTATTAAGTTCTTTTTGGATTTTATATTTCAATGATATTTTCCTGTATACTTTTTCTATTCACTTTGTAGTTCTAGCCTTCATTTTTATGTATTTAATTCTTTGTATCTGTTAGGATGAAAAGGTTCTTCTTTTATTTTTTTCCTCAAGTACGATGTTTCCCAGCACCATGTGTTCTACGTGAGGCCACTTCTATCTTCACTGAGCTCTGTGTCTGAGCCCTCTAGTGTGTTTCACTGATCTCTTTGTCTTCGTCCTCTGTCCTCCTCTGCCCTTCATTCTGAAGCCACAGACCCCCACTTTTGATTGCCATGGCCTTGTGGTTATAGCTAGGTATCTTGGTGGGGCCAGTCCTGCTCCTCCTGTTCTTCTAGGGTTAGCATAGCTACTTCAGGTTCTTATTCTTTCTGTAGGCCATTTTCTATTTCGGTTGACCCAACACAACGAGCTTGTTCTGATAGGAGGGAGAACCTGCTTGATCCCTTGCTGCGAAGGCCTTGCTCCCAACCATCGCATGACCATCCCCTTCTTGTTTGTACTCAGAGTGGTTTTCTTTGATTGTCTGGGCCTCCAGACCCTCATCTCCATCCTGTTTTTTGTTTTCATGTCACCTGTCATTACTGGAGATTCTTCTACTTGTGTTCTCCACAATAGGTTATAGGAGTCAGGAAAGCAGGGGCCTTTTTATTCCCTGCACTTAGAACAGTGTCTCAGTGATGCTCAGTCGTCCTGTGACTCCTAACCACAGCGATGGCAGGGAAAATCAGGAAACTTTGATATCGGCCTATTTTGTACAAAACACTGTTGTACGTCTTTTAGGTAAATTTATTCTTTTAATTCTCATAAATTAGTTCCATGTGGGAAACACTATTATAACCTCCATTTTACAGAAGAGGAAATTTGTTCAGAGAAGTGACTTTATTGGCCTAGGTTTATTTGTACATTTAGGAAGAGACAGAACAAAGATTTGAAACCAGGAAACTGACTCCAGAGTCTGAGGAACACATGAATAAATGGTGCCACCTCTCTCCCTGTGTAAAAATCCTCTTTACAGCCTTCAGATGGTGATTGGCTTCTGCTTGAACACCCTAATGATGGGGAACTCACTGTTTCTATGGCACTTTTGCGTGATTCTAATTATTAAAAAGTTTAGCATGGTGGCATACGCCTGTAATCCCAGAGAAGCCGAGGCAGGAGGCTCATGAGTTCAAAGCCAGCCAAAACAATTTAGCAAGGCCCTAAGCAACTTAGTGAGACTCCGCCTCAAAATAAAATATAAAAAGGGCTGGTGATGTGGCTCAGTGGTTAAGTACTCCTGGGTTCAATCCCTGGTACCCTCCCCGCAAGAAAAAGTCTTCTTTATGCTGAGTTAAAATCTTCTTGTCCCTGATTTCACTCAGAGAAGCTTGTTTTGCCTTTCAATGCCAGAACAGATTTGCTCTGGAAAAGGGAAAAACATCTTAAACCAAACAAGTGGGCACACTCTCAGGCTGCAGCAATGTAGGAGAGTGACCTGAATGAGTAGTGCGACTGACAGCTGCATCAGGAGGCCTGGGGCTTTACCTTGTCTGCACTTGGTCTCCACTCTCTGGTTGACCCTGGTTTGGTCATTTTCGTTCTGAGTTTCAGCGTCCCTGGCTGTAAAATCTGGTCATTGGGTAGATGATTTCCAAGCATCCTTCTAGCTCACACATCACACATGATGGCCTAAGATTCTTACTTCCAGAGTTATTCGGTGCCCTCTACATGAATCATCAGATGTATTTCCTGAGTACCTGCTATTTATAGGGCACTTGGGAGGTATGGCACAGGGGCTCTGGAGTCTGACAGCCTGGGCTGGCAAATGGGCTCTGTTGTGACCTTGGATCAATTAATTACTAAACCTTGAGAGATGGTATGAACTTTGCCTTCCAGGAAAAGGATAGCAGGTGGAAATGCTTTCCCAGACCTCTCCCTGCAAATCTCAAGTGAGGGGTGACCAGGGGTGTTTAACACGTTCAGTAGTGTTGACCTTTGTATTGATCAATCAGCATTCATCTCTGTGGCTTCTTTTCTTTTTTAAAAACTTATTCCCTATTTGCTAGGCATCATGCTGAGCATGTGTATATTTTTTTTCTCATTTGGTCTTTATAATAATCCATTAAGAAATATATTATTATTTGCTATTGTTTTTATGGGGGGGGGTTGCATTAAATAGTTTATTTTCCTCCTCCCAGGTTCTAAGTAAATTAATAGAACAAAGGATCTAGGAAGATTGGGGCTAGATGTAGAATCTGTGATTGTTGAAGGCTAAGAGAGAAGAGCAAGTTGTGGCGGGCCCAGGGTTAGGCAGCCTTCTGCAGCTCATCACAGGCCATGGCTGGTCCCCTTTACATGGCTGCATGGTGGGAGGGCCACCCTGGAAGAGGAGCTGATGCCTGAGAGGACAAAGGGCCTTTATTTATTTTTAACCCAATTTGCCCAAAAGGTAAGTCATACTTCTTCTCTTAGAGTGGAGTTACTGAAGGGGAGAGAAATGGCCAGGAGAAGTAGACCCATGAAGCTCTCTCAAAACTCCCGGAAAGCTCTAGGAGTTAGAAATAATCCAATAGTTATTATCTCCATTTCACAGAGAGAGGAAACCAAGGCTGAAAATTTAAAGAACCTGACAAGGTTTTGTCTGGGTGGAGGCAGATCCAAGGCTCACAGTTTGGGGAGCAGAATATGGAGCTTGCTCTCATCTGTTAGCCAGGCATCTTTATCCAGTGCACAGACTACGTAACTACACCCAGTGCCCTTGATTTGAAACCAGGGCCAGTGTAATCCCATTTGCTCAACATCTGCACTACCAGCCCTACCCCATCAATGCCCTTTTATTCCCTGATGTGTATTTAATCCAATTTGGTCTGAGTCTGAGTCCTAGGGTGTAGCGGGTCCTAGAGTAGGTAGGAGCAGGTGAGACAGATGCATACCTGTATAATTCTTCTAAAGCACAAGAAAGTACCCCAACTTACCATGTTTCCATTTGTGATTTTTTTGACTTTATGATAGCATAAAAGCAATATGCATTCAGTAGAAACTGTACTTAGAATTTTGAATACTGATCTTTCCCTTGGCTAGCAATATGCAGTTAAGATCCTGTGTCTCAATGCTGGGTGGTGCCCATGATCACTAGGGGAAACAGCCGGCACTCTGTGGTGCACTGTGTTGCAGAGCTGCGATGCTCTGTAGTTAGGTGGATTAAATGATTTTTGACTCCCAGTGTTTTCATTCCAGGATAGATTTCCTGAGATGTGCCCATAGTAAGACTAGGAGCCCCTGCACAGTGAGATGGCGTTGAGGCTGGCTCGCACACACAGCACCTGCTCCATCTTGCTGCCCTGAAGGAAGCTGGAGGGAAGGTGGCTACTCCACCAGGCTGGACCTTGCATCAGGCTCAGGACAGCCATAGAAGGCATATAGGGGTAGGGGTGGGGGAGTATGAGCCTTGTCCTGGGGGGAAGTTAGGGAGCTGATGGAGGATGCAACTGGCTAAGATGTCTGGAGACATGACTATCTGTGAAGTTGGGCTTCCTGGTTCTCATTCCTTAGGTTTGACACAGGAGCTCAAGGGATTATTTTCTGGTTTGATTTTTGTTTCTCTTCTGTGTCCTTTGATATCAAAAGATGCTAGAAAATACAGCCCTTGGGCTCCCACTATGGCAATTGTGGCTGTTTGGGGACATCTGTCTCTTGTCACTGGCTCATCAGGATTGCCTTCTTGGGTTCCTCTCACCATCCCTTAGAGCTGCAGGGGCTCTGGCCCTGGCCTTACAGGTCCCCCCACCCTTACCCTCTCTGTGCCTCTTATGGTCATGTGGTGTGGCAGGCAGGAGCCTTCCTCTACTCATTTGTGGATCTTGCTATCATTCAAACACCTGGCCTGCAATAGCCCCTCAAGAAACCCTAGGTGTAGAACCGTGAGCATGGAGAGATAATTCTTTACATACAAGTCTGCCAAACCAGGTGTCCCTAGCCTGTTTGTTCCTCAAGTGGCATTGTGTGAAGGTAAAGTTTGTTTGCAGGTGACCCCACTTAAGTTGCTTGCAGTCCTCTTTTTTCGGACCCGCTGGCCTGTCCTTCTCTGAGAATCCCTTAAGAGTGAGTGTTTGGACCTTCAAATGGCCACATGGACTTTGTTGTGGTCAATTTCTTGCAGACTAGCTCCAGATGTATCATGATGTGTGTCTGACAACTGGGATGGGGCTTCAGATTATGTTTGAAATTAGGTATGAGCTGTAGGAGTTCCCACCGCTAGCTTTTTCTCAGTCTCCTGCACTCCAAAATTGAAAAGGATTGTTGTCCTCCCTTGGGGCTCAACACATGAAGCAGCAGCCCAGGGTCAATGCCACTGGGCAAACCTGTGCCCTCTCAAATGGCTTGTGTCAGGCGCCTTGGGACTCAGGGTCACCAAGATGTGATAGCTTATGGTACAGGTGGGGACGCTGAGGCCTGGAGAGGGGCATGGACTTCTCCAGGGTCACATGGACCATTAGTTAGGAGAGAGGACCCAATGGCCTGACAGCATAGGTAAATATGGGGTGTGTGACTTTTCTATTTGCTGGTGTAACAAGCGGTCATAAACTTGAAGACAACACACATCTGTTGTCGTACTGTTCTGGAGGGCAGAGGTCTGAGATGGGTCTTGCTGGACTGAGCTCAACGAGTCTAGAGGCTCTGGGGTTGGGTCCACTGGCTGACCCTCCTCAGGCTGCCATCCTCGAGGCTCCTCCTTCTGCCTCCCTCTTGCACTGCTCAGGATCCTTGTGACGATACTAGGCCCTCCTGCATAGCCAGGCTGCTCTCCCCATCTTGAGGTCAGCTGACAGCAGCCTTGATTCCATCTGCAGCCCTAATCTCTCCTTGCTATGCAACCTAAATGTTCAGGAGTTCTGGGACTAGGACGAGGACACTTTTAGGGGAGAAGGTCATTATTTTGCTTACTACAGAGGGCAACTGTTTCTTGCTTACATTAAAAAAAAAATTTTGTTTTGATGCAGTTTTTAAAGTGTCCATCTTCTGTCCTCTCAGTGTCCCTTCCTACCACCCCCAGAAGAGTTTTTGTGGTTTTGACCTTTTCTGGGTGTTTTCCTCTGACTGTCTTACCTACCTCATTTTTTAAAATTTGGGCCCTGTGTGGGCAAGGAAGCAGAAAATCCCACAGCCACGGGACCCCAGGGACAGCAGAAGTGGACACGGGCAGCATTCTGGCTATGGGGCTGCCATGGTAGGTCCAGTGAGCTCAGGGTAGTTGTGAATTTTGTGAGTATTAAATAAATGTATTTCATCTCAGGCAAAAGTGGATATTTTCTCAGAACACAGCCTTCAAATTTGATAGAGTCTGTGGAATGGAAGTTTAATGTAGTTGAATTTTTTTTTTTTTCAAATTTCCAATTGAGTGCTGTAAAAAGCAGAATGGAATAGATACTCCTTCAGAATCTATTTAAATTATTGACTTCTCAGAATGCGGGGCTGGAGTGGTGCTGAGACTCCATAACCTTCATTTGGTGGGTGGGGGACAGAGCCCCAGAGAGTGGAGGGGCAGCGATTTGGGGCTCGGGCAGGTGGAGAACAGGCCTCTGTTCCACTTTCCAGTTTATGATTCAGCTTCCTGTACTCATTACAGCCTCCGTCACAGCTGCCACCAACCCACATGTGGTGTCCTGTTCATGGAACAGCTCTCTTGGTTTTGAGTAGGCTTGCTTTCAGATCCTCAGTTCCCAAGGAAAAACAAATTAGGGAAGAGTGATAGGAAGCCCTGGGCCAGGGCTACTACTTTATGAAGGGATAGCCAGATGAAACCTTTCAGCAAAAGCGACACCTGAGGGGAAGAATCCAGAAGGAAGACAGAGAATAAGCCCTTGGATCCCTGGGAGCAAAAGGGAGGAGGGGATCAGGGCCTGTAGGGCAGCAGTTGCAGCAGGTGGCTTGTTTGGGAGCAGGGCCTCATGGTCAAGGGCCTTGGTGGCCTGGAATTTATTTGGCTTTTACTGTAGGACACACCTAGGGGTTGCTGGAGGTCCAGCAGAGGCAGGCTGTCATGCAACCTGTGTTCCCATAGGATCCCTTTGGAATGGACTCAAATAGGCAAGTGTGGAAGCAGGGAGACCAGTTAGGACGCCTCTGCCATAGTCCAGCAGGGAGCTGATGTGGCTGGAATCAGGGCATGGCAATCAGAGTGGTGAGACATGGACTAGGATGTAGATTGGTAGGGGATTGAGCCCAGGGTGCTCTACCACTGAGCTACATCTCCAGCCCTGTTTTAGTTTTTATTTTGAGATAGAGTGTCACTAAATTTCCCAGGCTGGCCTTGAACTTGTGATCCTCCTGCCATACCCTCCTGAGTCTCTGGGATTACATGTGTGTGCCACCATGCCTGGTTTAGGATGTAGCTTCTGTATCTACCCATCTCCCATCGGGATCTGCCCATGGATAGACGTGTTGTGTTAAAGAGGAAGCAAGGATGACTCTGCCACATTTGGCTGAATAGTGATAGGAAGGAGGTTGCCTTTCCCTAGGAAGATGAAAGATGGGGAGAAGCAGGTTTAGGCTGTGATCATGGGCCACAACCCAACCCACATTTCTAGTCCATCGTGCTGCTTGCTATTGGTTCAGTGGTGTTTGTTGACCGGCTCCTATGGTTGAGACCAGGGAGCAGGGAGCTGTCCCATGGTTCTCAATCCAGGCACTGCAGCTGGTTGTGGCAGGATGGTTCCCTGCTGGCCTTAGGGTCTTCCTGAAGCTGGTCAGGGACTGTTTCTCACACAAGGGCTATTACTAAGGCTCCAGGTAGTAGGATTGCTCATGGTTCTTCTCTCAGAACAAGGAAAGCAAGCAATCTCTGCTTTGCCTTGAAGCCAGACACTTATTTTCCCTAAATGCAGGTTGAATTCTACTTTGATCAGTGCTCTGCCTTTCTCTGGGTCTCTGGGCTCCTGTCCGTGCACGAAGCATTGATTTCACTTCTCTACACGGGCTCCTTCCTCTTGTACATCCCCCATTCTACCTTCTACACGTGAACATGGGCATGCCTAGACTAAACTTCTGACTTCCCTGTGACCCAAGCATCATGATCTTACCAGCTGACCTCTGAGGCTCATCTTGGTGAAAGACAAGCATATATATCAGTCCCTCCTAGACTGTGGGTGCCTCTGAGCTCCTGTGGGGACATAGTAAAAGGCTATGGGGCTCAGCATCCTGGCATCTCCCCAGCCTAGAGCATGCAGGTCTGTCACTGGAGGACTGGTGACCTGTGTTCCTGGCTGCAGGACTTTGAGCTGGGAGGCAAGCTGTCGGGTGCAAGGTTATGTTCTGCCATCTCTGACCCTTTTGCCTGTCACTTGCTGGACAATTTCTGCCTTTGATCAGGTCCCCAAGAATAGTACCTCTCAAAATGCGGTCACTCTTGGCTCTGGAGTATCTACCACTCCTGGAAACTTGTTAAAGATACTCCTTTCTGACTAACTTTGGGGGTCAAAATCAGAAACCTGTGTTTTATACAAGGTGTTACAAGCCCTCCAGGTGATAGAATATGTGCAAGGTTTGGAAATCAGTGTCCTGGGAGTACATTCAGAGGCATGTCCTTTTCTGGGGGATGGAGGAAAGTGAAACAGGGCAGGAGAAGGAGCTCGACAGAGATGTGGGGGCTCAACCCAGTGCCATGGGAAGATGTGGCTGGAGCATGAATTGTGCCAGAGTTGCTCCCACTTTTAAGCATGGGGGTGAGTTTTCTGTCCTTCTGTGTCAATCACTGGCTACTGGATGCCTAACCTGGGGTGGGATGGGCAGTGTGCAACCTCCTAGGTGATTTTGGGGAAGGGTAATTCTTCGGAAAAGGGTGCAGCTCTGAGTCCTTGGCAGCTGACACCAACAGCATTTGGGTGTGTCAAGTCCAAGGTATCTTGACAGGACACCAGCACATCCCACCTCTGTTCTCATAGTTTCTTCTACACTCATCCAGCCCCCAAGTGTTACCAGAACAATAAACAAACGGCAAAACCTGTTTATGGATGTCACTTTTGATGACATAGTGCATATGATGCACTGGTGAGGGAGGTTAAGGGACAGGCAAAGCTGACTTCAGAGGGGGAAGACTGAGACAAAGCCCATTTCCAAGTTCATTGCCAGCTTCTCCCGTCATGACACCTGCAGCCCTATTTGCAAGAACGACGTGTTTTTCCTCATTACTGGCTTTGTGTCTGGGTCATGTTCCACTGTATCAATCAGACAGGAGGTGTCTCTTGAGCCCCTCTTGGTGTCTCAGCCCTGCCAGGTCCTGGGGATGTTGAAGTATGAGCCAGCTCCCTGCCTCCAGAAGCCCAGGACCCATCGTGAAGCCCCATGGAATTGAGTGCTAAATTGTAACTGCTATGGTTGGGATATGAGGTGTCCCCCAAAAGCTCTTGTTAATGCAGGAGTACTAACAGGTAAAATGATTAGACTCTGAGAGTTGTAACCTAACCAGTGCATCCTAGTTTGAATGAATAACTGGGTGGTAGCTGTAGGCAGGTGGGGTGTGGCTGGAGGAGGTGGGTCACTGGAAACATTCCCTGTGGCCCTTTCCCCCTCCTTTCTTCCTGCTTCCTGAGCAGCTATCCTCCACTGGGTCTTTCCACCATGATGTTCTACCTCATCTTAGGCCCAGAGCAATGGAGTCAGCTGACCATTAAATTGTAATCCAAAATAATCTTTTCCTTCTCTAAATTGTCCTTGTCAGTTATTTTGGTCAGAGCAATAAAAAGCTGACTAACACAGCGGCCCTCACAGAGGAGGGGAAGACTTGGGATCAGTTAGGGGGTGCTGTTGAGGGGCAGGAGGGTCTGGGCTTGGACAATAAGTGTTAGATGCAGAAGATTTCCTTGTGAACCAGTAACATTGGACAATGACTTGCTGTGAGTTTATGTCACAGACCCAGGGGTAGATTGACTTACTGGTTCTGCTGGGGGTCTCTGCAACCTTGAAACAGCCCTAGCGCCAAAGCTTTAGTGCCTCTGCCTTTGTCCAGACCAGCAGTCAATTCTAGGGATTTAGTCCCTCTGATATTGAGGTGCCTGGCAGATTTTTTGTTTGTTTTTGAAGGAGACTGGACAGACAGTAGGTGGCAGCAAATCCTTAATCAACCAGGGACTGTCTGGTTGCCTTTACATAATTTTGTTCAGCAGCACTTATGAGGTGTTTCATAAGCACGGGGTGGGCGGGGGATGAGTGAATCCCAGACCCGCCTGGGGCCTCCAGTGCCTCCCAGGAGCCCCCAGATCAGGAGCAGGGGCTGCAGACACACATGCCTGCCTGCATACCGAGGGGCAATGAATACCACCAGCTGTGGAGGTTTAGCGGAGGATGTGGCATTTGCGGTTTATCGACTGCTGCCTTTACTGAGCATCTCGAGCCTGACAATATCTGTACCGCAGGGGAGAAGTAATGCATAGAATTTGCATTTTAGTTTGTCTCTATGCATTATTTGCGCTTTACGTCAGACTATAGAGGTGCAAAGTCTCTTGAGATACACACAGTGCCTGTTGCTCTCCTGCCTGCCTGCCATCTCGTAGGAACAGGTGGTCTGCCCAGACCCAGCCTCACCTTCAAAACCTGTTCTGGAGACCTCTGTTCTGTGGCAGGTATGGCTGCCCTGCACTACACATGCTCTGTGCTCGGCCCATTCAACTCCTCACTTCTTCAGCCTAAGGCCATGTTTTACCCTCCACATGTGTCCTGATCTACAGCAGAATGCTATGCCTTTCTCCTCCAACTGCCTGCCTCTCTGTAGTAGGCATAGGAGATTAAACAAGAGAAATGACTGCGATGCACATCGCAGGCCACTCTGAGCCCCCCTGACAGGGAGGGACGGCCTCTCCCCCTGTGTGGTCATGATAGCTGCCACATACCTTCAGTTCCAGAGCTACCAAATCTTTAATCTGATGCATATTCTAGTGAAAATAGACTTCCTATGACTCAGATTTCCTTTGAGATCAAGAAAGTATGGGTAGAGGTAAGAGAGCATCCACACATTTCCTTGGAAGGGTCGGTGATCTCATCTTGTCCATTTGTAGACATCAGCATGGCAGCTTCAGGATCATCCTCTGACCATACCTGGGTCCTTGCCAGATCTGCCCTTGGTTCTGGGTCCTGACGTGTGGGGCAGGAGGATGTCCCATGCAGGGAAAGTAGCTGCTCTCAGATGGAAGGAAGCTGTTGAGGCTTGGAGATGAGTGGGGAAGAACAGGAATAGTATTATAGAGATTCTTTATTCTGGGTGCCTTTTTTCTCACTTTAAGATGCCTGTCTGCTGTTCTACCAGATAGCTTCCCATGGGTCCTGGCTATTGGAACTCCCAAACGGAGAGGCCAACAGGACCAGGATAAGGGTGATTAAGTGAGGCATCTAAGATGCAAATTTAAGGAATCTGTCACTCCCAAGGTTCTTGGCTGCAGTGGATGGGCACCCGAGAGGGAGTGACTCCTGAAATTCTGCATCCCAGGGTGCTTGCTCATCCTACCTTCATCCAAGATTGGCCAACAGACTGGCTGCTGCTTCTTTATTGTTCCCTCAGTATCATAAACCACACTCAATACAGATTTACTAACTCATCTTTGCTTCCATTAATTTCCTGAGATCTGGAGTGGGGCCTTAGTACTTTGTCTTTCCCCAGTGATAGCCCTGAACCTAGCAGTAACAACTACTGAACAAATGAGAGAATTCACCTTAGCAGGGAGACTGGAATGGGAAACTGTGCTGATCTGTCTGGGACAGTATCATAAAACTTAAACTGGTGCTCTCTTTAATAGAATTGGAGCAGTTCAAGCTTTATCCTTGGTCTGCTTATTAGTATTTCTTAATTTACTCATTCACTTTCTTGTTCATGCATTCATTTAATCAACTAATCCAATTAACCGAACTGCCACCTATCCACTCAACCAACCAGCTAACCAACCAACCCACCCACCCACACACTAAACTGTGATGCCCCACATTTAAGTCATCTGGAATGTTCCCTTCTTCGGGAAGCCTTTCCTGATCCTGTCCCTGTTCCTGTACTTGGACATCTCCCCTTCTCTTACTTCTTGGCACATGCCATACTAAAGAGAGTTGATAGCCTGCTTTGTTCCTCCTGCTAGACTGTCAGCGCGCCTGAGTGTGAGGGTGAGTCAGTGACCCTACCTCCTTCAATGTGGCTCAGAATTGTTCCAACTGATAATAGTTGGAATTTTTGGCTTTGCTGGGAATTGAGTTGGGGAGTGAAATATGAGGTCTTTCCCTCCCTAAATGAGCTTACAGAAGAGTAAGATTTGTGACTTAGCAAATGAGAATGGTCACCTAAAAATGGTGGCAGTATCTGTCCCAGGGCCAGAGAGACAGTCTACTTAAGTACTACAGGGTCTTAGAGGAGATGGTTTCCTGGATGAAGCAGGGATGAGCTGAGCCTCAAAGGCCAAGCGGCATTTGCATATGCCAATGGGGGCCAGTGAAAAGTCTTTTGCTGGGTCTGGAATATACTCACGGCTATTCTCCACCTTCCTCCAAGCCTGCGATTTGGGGCAAGAAAATTTGGCCAGTGTCCCTAGGGTCTCATCCCTGAAGACTGAGGTGGCTCTTTTTTTAAAAAAAAATTTTTGAATTGATTTTTATTGGTTCTTCTTAGTTACACATGACAGTAGAATCCATTTTGATAAAATTATACAAGCATGGGATATTCTTATTCTAATTAGGACCATTCTTGTGGGTGGGCATGATGGTGGGATTCACTTAGGTATTTTTGTATGTGTACATATGAAAATTATGTTAAATTTATTTAATGGTCTTTTCTATTTCTATCCTCCATCCCTTGTTTTATTTCCCTTTGTGTAATCTACTGAATTTCTCTTCTTCCTCTTCCCACTTTATTGTGTGTGGTTTGGCTTCCATACATCACATTCGACCTTTAGTTTTTTGGGATTGGCTTATTTCACTTAGCATGATAGTCTCCAGTTGCATCCATTTACTGACAAGTGTCATAAAGTCATTCTTCTTTATGGCTGAGTGATACTCCATTGTGTATATATACACCACATTATCTTTATCCACTCATTTGTTGATGGGCATCTAGGTTGGTTCCATAGCTTAGCTGTTGCGAACTGTGCGGCTATAAACATTGATGTGGCTGTGTCACTATAGTACGCTCACTTTAAATCCTTTGGATGTATGCTATATGCTGAGGATTTTGGTTTTTGGATCAAATGGTGGTTCCATTCCTAGTTTTTTCAGGAATATGCATACTACTTTCCAGAGGGTTTGCACCAATTTGCAGTACCACCAACAATGTATGAGTGTTCTGAGGCAGATCTCTTGTTCTCCCTCAGCCCTCTTCTTGAGGGCCTATGTTGGGTTCTGCCATCTTTGAAGCCATTTTAAGACATTTTAAGACATTTTAATTTCCAGTTATGGTGGGCTATGGAGAAAGTGGCTAAACTCATATCTCCCCCCAAGGATTGGAAAAGGGCATTGGGATTTAGGAAAAAAAGACAGACATCGTCATCCTATCCTGAGCCTCACTGATGGGCTGGATGCCCTGGGGACTGGGGTGAAGGGAGCTGAACTCTTTCCCCCACAGAATCCTCTCCCATCCTGCTGGAGGTCACACCTCTTGTGATTCCTAGCTGCTTTTCCCAAATGATGTTCATGGGATAGAATTCTGCTGTGGCTCACTTTCAAGGCCCCACCTTAGAAAGATGGCCTGTGAAGCTCAGTTCTGTCAGGGGCATTTTGGGCAAAGTTCTTCAAATCACAAAAATGGCCTGCCAGGGCAACTTCCTGTATAGCTAGATTCTGTGTGCGCGCCTCATTCCAGAAAATTCTGCTTTGTTTTCTCTGCTCATTCCACAAGAAGTTACTAAAGCCATGAGATTTCTTTCATTTCCTGTTGAGGCCAGTTTTGTGGCCGTGGGGCCCTCAGAAGTGGGGCTTTTTCCTGACAGAGTAAACAGTTTTTGATCTCAGTCTAAATACATGGCATTTAATTTTGTTCAACTCAACAAAGCATTTATAGAGTGCCTCTTGCTTGTTCAAATGGTATTGGGGATCCCCTAAGAGGCCGAGACATCTATACAAACACATGCCACAAGATGGGTGGGTGGGGGGAGGCAAGTCACAGGGGACATGGCAGAGCACCATGCAGAGTGTCTGGATTGCTTCCGGGATAGTTAAGATCTTGCTTCTATTGAGTACTCCCTACCTAACAGGCCCTGTTAGAAGAGCTGTAGATGTAGTATCTTATTTAATCCTATCAGCAACTCCAGGTGAGTTATTGGATCGATTGGACAGGTGGGGAAACTGAGGCACAGAATGTCCAACAAGTGTGAGTTTATGCAGCCCATTGTGCTGGAGAAGCCTCCTAGCCTCCTTCACCACTATCTTCAGGCCCTGCCTGGAGAAGAAGGGCTCCTGGGGAGCTGAGCAAGCACCTGGAGGGTGTGTGTGTGTGTGTAAGGACCAGGAGGAGAAGGGACTGGCATTCTGGACAGATGTCTTGGGAGCCAAGTTTTCTACTATAGGTAACCAAAATAGAAAGGTCTTCTGCATTTTGGGTTATGCTATGATTTTTTACCTGATAGAGCTGTGCTTCAGGAATAGTAATCTTAGGGATGATGACTGGCAGCAGGGCCCTGGCCTAGAAGGCAGGCAGGCTCTGACCTGCCAGAGGACTGAGGAGGCAGGGATCTCAGGGGAAGCCACGGGATGTGTATGAGGTTAAAGGAAGGTTGTGGGCCTGGAGGACAGGGGCTGGGCACACATCAGGGATAGGGGACCATAAAGGGGAGACACTGGTTGGATCAGGAAGAAGATAAAGAGATTATTTCTGGACACTTTCAGGGGAGCTTTTGTTTCCACAGGTCCCAGGGAACATCAGCTGAGATGTTGGGAGAGAAGGGCCTTAGGCAGGTGCTGGCTTGTGCTAATACATGAAATACTTGGATGGGTAGACATTGCCACGAGTGACTGATAAAGGGGCCATGGCTAGAATCTCGCAGTGGGAGACTCATGTCCGTGGTGTGGGATAAGGAGTGGTAGTGGTCAGAGCAGGAAGAGGTCTGGGGAGTCCAGAGTCCAGCTCAGCAAAGGTGAGAGGAGACAGTCTCCAGGAAGTAGGACCCTTGGCAGGTTTGGACCCTTAGGAGAGGTTAGGAAGGTCACTGGGCTGAGTTGGGGGATCCTTGGTGGCTTTAGAGAGAGCGCTTTGAGTAGACTCCTGGGAACAGAAGGTTGATGGTTGTGTGTTAAGGAGCAGGAGGGATGAGGACACACAGAATTGGGAGCCCTTCTGAAGAGCTTGAAGGTGAAGGGAAGCATAGGGACTGGGAGGCAGCTCAAGGTGGTAGAGCGTTAAGGAATAGGGCCCTTTGCTCAGGTCAGGTGTGATGTTTGGCAGCTAAGAACTGGGCGCCATCAACAGAGCACAGAAATCTGCAGTCGGCAGACCCTCTGGGGAGGCTGGGTGTGTGCTGGGGCGGGGTCCGTGAGTGGGCAGCGCCGACAATACTGGATCCATTATCTGCCACCCGTCTGTAATGATGGGCCTGGGGCAGGCATGACAAGTTCCCTGAGTGCCTTTCAAATCTCCAGTCAAAGAATCAATTCTGCTCAGCAGAGTTTCTGAGTTACTTGAACTTCAGTTCAATTAAGCAAAGCTTTGTTAAGTCAAGTTGTTGAGAACTGCTATTTGGGAAACATTGCATCTTATTGTATTTCTAGACTTTGAAACTCAGCTCACCATCTTTAAGATGTTCCGTAATTCTTGGCATGGTGAGGTTGAAAGGGCCTTGGATTTAGAATTGAACGGATTTGGGTTTGAATCCCAATTCTGCCACCTATTAACAGGGTGACCTTGGGCAATTTGTTTTTAAACTTCTTTGCAGCTTCGTTTCTTCATCTGAAGAGTAGGATGGTAGCTGGGTGTGTAGTGTGCCAAGCATGCACAAAGCTCTGGGTGGGAGGCAGGGCAGGGGGCCGGGAGAAGTAAGTCTAATATAATATATGTAAAGCATTTGGCCCACCATAGTTACTTTAATAAATACTAAACGCCCCTGCCCCACCACCCCATGCTACTTGATTAATCAAAACACTCATTGTAAAAAGGATGGATAGATGGGAATTTGAGAGGGAAGAAGCGGGTTGGCAGATCATGGAAGACTGTTCTAGTCAAAGAGAAATAAATGTTCAGATACACTGTGAGGGCCGTGGGCAAGAGAAGTGACAGCTTGAGCTCCTGGAACCTGTGGCTCTGGGCAAGTCTCTCCCAAGGCGCCAGGCACACAGTAGGTCCTCCAGGAACATTTGTTGATTGAATGGATTGGTGGCCTTCCTGGGGGCATTTCCTCTTCTTTGCAGTGAAGGTCAAGGGGAAGCAGGGTCCACTTGAAAGCTCTGGAGACTGGCACAGATGTGCCCGCTCGCCCTTTCTCTTCCTAAAGTTCTCCCAAGGCCAGGCCTGCACAGTGGGCTGGCACAGTGAGCTACCCCTCCCTCGGACACTCAGATGTGGTCCTCTGTCTGGTCTCAGTGCTTCTGCCTCAGGTCCAGGGCTTTGTTGGCTCCTGTGAAGGGGCAGGCCATGTGGAGAGTCTTCAAGAGGAGGCTGGCATTCCTATAAGTGAAAATGTGGCTCCCTGTGGCCCCTGAGTCACTTGGTGGAGCCTCTCTCCCTTTGAATACAAATTCTTCTGAATGGGAAGAAAAGACAATGAAGCCCCTGAAAACGTCAGGGTTGGAAAGCAGAGGCCGTACTCTGCCCCTGTCCCCCGTCGGAGGCCTGGAGGCTGTGTTCCAAGGCTCAGAGTCACTTCATTTTTTCAGGTCCATCTCCTCACAGAGCAGTGACACTCTGTTCACATTCCAGAAGCTGCTGTTTGGAGGGAAAATGAACTTACAAAGGCATTTTGAAAGGTACCTAGGAGCCAGTCCTGGAACTGCCAAGAAGATCCATCCACTCCACAGACTTCTACAACCTAGAGCCTCCCCTGGTCCCCCACCAAGCTCCCCAGCAAACTTCAAGTTGCTTTCTAGCCTGGAGGTGGATGATCAGAGATCCTCAAAAGTCAGTGCTCCCCAGGAGTGTATTAAAAGAAGAAAAGAGAAGTCCAAAGTATCCACTCTAGATACAAAACAAAAGCAGATCTGGCCAATTTAATAGTTAATAAAGATATTACAACTGATTTCTTCTTCTTCTTTTTGAAGAAAATAACTCCAAAAGGGCACAAGCCCCAGATGTGGGGATCTGGGAGAGCTTAGACAAGGATCCTAGTTTTGAAAAGGGTTGTTATACAAATAAAGCCCACGTAGATTATGCAGGAGAACGGCCTCATTCTTTGGGGAGGCAGGCTGAGGGATTCAAGGGTAGTATGCTATGATGTTGAACTTTGCTTTCAAATGGTTCAGCAGAACAAAACCCCAATCCCCCAAAACCAATGTGTGTGTGTGTGTGTGTGTGTGTGTGTGTGTGTGTGTGTGTGGAGAGAGAGAGAGATGAGGCAGATATCAACTGTCATTGTAACTGGTATGCATTGTATTGTTGCTTGAATTTTCCTTGTGGTTTCAGTTTTCACAATAAGGTGAAAGTAGAAAACATATGGAACAAATAGAGGAAATGAATAGCTCATAGAATCTCTTATCTCTAGGTAAGGATCATAAAGAAATGTAACAAAGTCAGAGTGTGTGTCATGGAGTGCTGGAATCTGGGTGAAGTGATAGAGTAAAACACATAGGCTGGCTCCAGAAACCCTCAGGGGCACCCGGATGCAGCTGATGAGTGCCGTTATTATAGCACCTTCCTTGGTTACACAGGAGCATCCGCAAGTCCTGTGACCTCCAAGGAGCCAGTGGCTGTCAGAGAATTGACAGCGTGCATGTATTTTTCCAGGGGCAAAGAAAGCATCCCCCTTTTTCTGTGTTATCTGGTGGGCAACAAACTACGAGGCTGATCCCCATCTTCTTTCCCCAGATCCAGCGCACCCCATCCACTCTGCTAGTATTGGAATCCTTTCTTAAGCCTCTGGACATTTTCTCCAAACCCTGATCCTTTGATTACACCCACATCATGAGGTTCAACGTGACATTTCCAACAGGAGACGGCCCGACGTGGTTCTAGCTGCCTCAGATGGTTTTATATTTGTTCTGGAAAGAGCTCCAGATACTTTTGGTCAAAGCTCTTCCTGTTGGCTGCATTGCTGGGGCCGCTTCTCGCCCACATGATCCAGAAGGGGCTGCAGTCTGTAGGTCTCTGCATGGCCCCACAGGGAAGGGGGACACTGGCAGGAGGGTGCAGCTTGGAGAAGCAAGGACTCCCAGGGAGTTTGCAAGTTGCTTCCAGCTTCAGCCCCTGTTACTTAGATGCAGATCCTTAGGAATCAGGGATAGCAGGGCCTTGCTATAGGGCTTTTTTTGGAAGTTTCACTGTTAAGGAAAAAAGAGGTTGTATTGCTTAGGTTTGTTTTCCCCACTCTTAGGAACTCAGAGTGCTCTGTTCTGTTGCCTCTTAGGGATCTGGGAAGGAAACCGCCCTGTGCTAAAATGTTGAACACCTATATCCTGACACCTTCGTGAGGTTGGTCCTGTATTCCCCAACTTTAGGGCTCATGGAGTTTCAGCACTGATTTCCTCCTTGAATGGCTGGGTTCCCAGCTGTGTCCCAGCTCCTTAATGATCCTTCCACCTGCTAGGCTTCTTTCTACCCATGAGCACTCTGTGCTGAGCAGCTGGGAACCCTCAAAAGGGCAAGAGGCTGGTAACCCCAGATGAGCAGGGAGGGAAGGGACTCCCAGTCTGGGCACCCAAGGACCCTCATATCCCTAGTATTGGAACCCTTTTCAATCCATTTCAAGTGAAAATGGCTGCCAGGAGAGGCATGGGAGGTAGGCTTGCTGGCTCTGGGACACATCTAATTTTAGCCCAGGGTGTGCTCCTCCCAAGCTGGCCTCCGGCTTACTCATGGAAATTCCACAGCTCTTAGGTTTAATGTGTGAGTGGTGTAATGCTTAAAGTTTGCAAAGCAACGCATTTCTCTCTCTTTCTTCTAAGAAATGCCCAGAAAATAGTCAGTCTTCTGTGTTTGGAGAGTAGGTCAAAATTTCCTGGAGATTCGTTTTCCTTGATGGGCAGTGTGGGGTGGAAGGAAGAGCAGCCATGGGAGCCCGCCTTCGTGTGGCCTTTCTCTGTCCAAACTAGGGCAAGACAGAGAAGCCCCGAGTCTTCATGTCTGAGGAGCAATGGGTCATGGACTCTGAGGATTCATGGGTCAGTCAAATAAGTTAATTTAAAAAATGCCAGAGAACTAAGGTCAGGTTCAGAAGAAGATTCAGACACCCATGAAGCTTATGCAATTGAGGTGGCCTCTTTAAGAGAAAGAATGTAGAAGCATTTCATTTTTGCAAATTTTCCAGAAATAAAAGAACATGTGAACACATTTCCAGATTGTCTTGGAAGGGAGGGTCCCTGAAGTGTAAGCCCCATTACCTTCATGGTATATCAGACATTATTCAGGTTATTATTTGCTGGTAAAGAAAGGACATTAAAACAATTTTATAAAGTTTTTTTTAGTTGTAGATGGACACAACACTGTTATTCTTTATTTATATGTGGTGCTGATAATCGAACGCAGTGTCTCACACATGCTAGGCAAGTGCTCTACCACTGAGCCACAACCCCAGCCCAATTTCATAAAGTTTTTTAAAAGTTGGACTAGTCTTAATTTTGAAATAAAGGGCCAATGTTTAAAAAAGTGAATCAATGAAGCTTTGTGAACCATTTTGCTGCATTATTTTTTATTTTCGTCATGCCGTCATGACCAGTGTGTTGTGGGCTGGTTTGTGGACCATCACCGTCCATTGGTGGACAGTGGACACTCTTCCCAGCTTCAGTGTCCTCATCTGTAAGAACAGGAGTAGCACCTCCCTGTGCAGCTTCCCACACAGGATACTTGTGAGAATTAAATTTAGTAATGTGCTCTGCAAGCACTTGGGAAAGCAGAAGGTGTTTTCCAGATAAACAATTACTATTGTAAGGGCAAAACTGTAGTACATTTAGAACCCCCAGAATGTCACAAAAAGGGAAGTTGAAGCCCAAACAAGGTGCACAGTCCTCAAGGTCACTTGGAGAAAGTCATGAGCTTCAAAAAAATAAGTGTGTAAGTGCATGCATCTTGACCTTTCTTAGAGTGAAGGGGACGACACTCCCTTCTTTCCGGATGGCTGTGGGGCCAGCGTGGGACTCAGACGGTGCTGCTTCAAACAGGCCGTGCACAGCTCTTTAATGAGTGCTGAGGTAGAGGAATGTTTTGTGAGCTGGCAATGAAAAGACTTCAGCCTTTTATTTTAACCAAATAGAACCTAGATGGGTTGAATGTTGGATGGTACTGGGAGAAAGCTGGCCTCTGTCCTTGGTGTGGCTTTCTTCCCTGGATATCCTGGTTGGCCTTTATCAGGACAGTAAAGTGCAGGACCGGTGCCGTGATGTGATTTTCTCTTGGTAGCTAAGTATACATCTCCCTGCAGCTTCCCAGTCTATATGGTGACTGGTGGCAGCTCTTACCTACTGCCTTTTGGGCAGCCTGTCAGAATCTTCCCTTTTATAACTCCAAGGATGACTTTAGACTCCTTGGGACAGGACCAGGTTCCTTGAGGCAATCCTTCCCATCTCAGGCACTGATATAAACCTCAGGGAGGAAGGGCTGGGACCCTTTGTCCCTAGTATAGACATCCGCATTCCTTACTCCATGAAGGAGGGACACCAGGCTTCCCAGGAGCTCCCTTTCAGAAGGGCCACAGTGGTCCTGCTGGCTGGGTGTGTGGTCTGGATCCTGCTTGCACCTAGGACTTGTGTGGTAAGGGTCACATCTCCAGCAGTGGCCATGGTCCCTGGGCTCATCCAGCATTTCACGGTGGGTGGACATGGTTGAGCCTGGCAGCCCATGTTAATGGGCAGAGGGGCAGTGAGACCAAGATGAAGGGAACTGATGGGTGTGCACCACTGTGCTTGGTGAACTGCCTGACTGAGGTGGAAGAATGGTTACTCTGTGAACCTGGCCCTATCCTAGGGATGTATTCTGTAGATGGCTACTTTTCCCTCAAGAAGATATTTTTCCTTGGGTGTGACATCACTGTCTGTTGAGCAACTCCTGCCTCTGGCACCAGTCACCTTGTGGAGCTGAGCTCAGCCACACCCAGGAAACTTTTGCCCCAGAGAAAAGAAGACCACAAAGCTGGGAAGACCACAGAGCCCTAGTGGATTGCATCTGCCTCAGGGAAGAGCAAGTGACCTGTCCTAAAGCACTTTGGGTCTTAAAGAAAATGCAAACAGTGTCTCTAACATCCAACCTGGGATGCATGAAAATCAATTTAGCTGAGGGTCTGCAGCCTGAAATTCTGTCCGGCTTTGCCTCCTGCCCAGAGGGCCTTGGGAAAGCCCTGCCCCTGCCCTACTCCCACCAGGTCCAGGGCTGCTGGGTTAGACTCTACGATCTGGATTGGCTTTCCAGCCTTCCAGCTGGATGTGCTGCATCTCAGGTGAGCTCTAAGTACTCCTTGGCTTCCAGAGGGAGCATTCATTACTTTCCAGTTGTATGCTGAGGCCTTGAGCCAAACTGGAAGAATTGGAGAATGATATGAGGCAAGGTCATACCTAGTACAGTTTTGTTTTGCAAACTGTGTGCCTTCGAAGGAACCCTCTGAATGCGAGCCGAGGGTAAATTTCTTCTCTGTTCCTGGAATGTTCCAGAAGCCTTCCTGACCCATAGAATGGATACACAGGAAGGAGAAAAGTTGGACATGGTTTTGGATCTTGCTCTGGCTCTGCATACTTCTTGTTCAGAGTGTGTGCCAAGACCTGTCAAGAGGGACACGTACGGAAAGAGAGTTCTGCTGAGAAATCATCAGCCCTGAAGAACAATGGTGCTGGAGGCTGAGTACAGCGTGTGTTCTCTCCAGCTCGACAGCCCCGGCCGATGTCTTTTCCAGGAGGATGCAGGGCCATCAGGGGTCCCTGCCCCCCAATCTGTCCTCACCCAGCGATCTCTATCTTTGTCAACCTTCGTCATCATGGACCCGGATGAGAGACTTGGGTATGCAGCCTAATTCCCAATTAGGGATTTTCAGTAGTTTCAGGAAGATAATTTATTTGGGTTGAATTGTTAAGGCAGATTGTTTTCACAGTATTCCAAACAGTGAGTTTTCTCACAGGAAATATCAGACCAGGCAATTATAGTCAGGTTTTCCACATCCTTAAAGAGCAAAGGAAAGAGAGAGAAAGATAATTAAAAAAAAAAAAAGATTCCTTTTATGTATTGAAGGTCAACAGTTGGAGAAATGGCAATTCGAGTTGTCAAAGTGAGCTCTATTGAAGTCCCAAGATACCGCGATGGTGAGTGTTCACAGTGACTGCTCCACGGCCTCACCCCTAACGAGATCTCATGTTCCTCATGGCTCAATTTTAAAAACGCCTGCGGACTGAGGTTGAGGGAGGCGGAAGAAGCCCCTCCAGAGGCCTGGACACCTCCCATCCGCCAAACTGACCGCCCAGAGGTGAAGACACTGGGGGACTCCCTTCCTTTCCTCAGAACTTGGTATCCTTGTTGCTAACACCAAAGGTAATGCCAGGTAACTTCCCAGTGTCCCTAAGTCTTACCACAGCTCTGTCCCTTGTCTTACCCCTGAGGGGCTCAGCTGGAGCTCCATGGGAAGCCAAAGAGAAATGAGAACAGGAAAGTGAAAGGAAAACAATTTCTTTTCTTCTGTGGAGAACTTAGATGTTTTTAAAAAGCACTTTTCCATAAGCTTGCCTTCAGGGTTGTGACTCAGAAAGGCTTACTGCTTCCCAGCATCCCTGAGGACTGTTTAAATGCAAGGGACTATGCATAGTCCCTGCTGGAGACATAGGGAAAAGACTAACACACAGCTGGGGACACCTCTGCAGTGCTCAGGATGGAGATGGGGTGGGTCTGAGGGCCCAGAATCACTAGATATTATGGTCCTTAGAGCCTCTCAAAGACGGCCAGCTTATGGCAAGAGGGGGAGACTCAATTAGTCAATGGCCCGTTGATACCAGTCTTCTCTGGCATATGTTGGTCCCCTGCTTATTTGTCTGATTCTCTGTTGGGAAAGCTGGACTCTGGCCTGGGAGTTGTCAGGTTTACTTGTCTTTTTGCACTGCCTCAAGTGTAACTCCTGTAATAACATTGAGCACCATGAGTGTTGAGCATGCTTATCAAGTAAGAAAAAGCCTTCCCTTCCCTTGAGCTTGCTAACTTTAAAAAAAAATTTTTTTTTTATTTAGAAACATTTATAGGTATTTATTTCCTGCATCTTTGGAGATTACTTCACATTTTTAAACCTCCAAATTATTGGTGTCAATTATATTATTAGACTTTATAATGTTATTTTATTTTTATGTGTTTATTTTATGGCACTGGCAATCAAATTCAGGGCCTTGCACATGCCAGGCAAGAGCTCTACTATTGAACTGCCCCCCTCAGCCCTTTGTTAAAATATTCTTGCTCTGTTTCTTGGTCATGATTTTCTCCAAACTCATGATTGGTACAGTTGTCTATGGTTTTATTTTATATTTTGTACTTAGGTGTACAAACATTAGGTTTTTGGGGTTGAGATTATTCTAGAATTTTCCCAGCAGACATGTAGCAATTGGTGTGAGTCGAGTACTATTCTCAGTGTATATTTGATATATTAACTCATTTAGTTCTCTTTGTGAATTAGAAAACTAATTCACAAAGAAGCTGGACCTTAACCTTCCCTGTGCACAGATGTTCTGGTCCTGCAGGGCTCCAGTGTCGAAGTGCAGTACATTCAGAATGCAAATTGGGGAGATTTTCCTCTCTTTGGTGAAACATATCAATAAAACTATTTGCGTGTATGTTGCATGTGTCTGGGTGGGAAATGGGGGTGAATTTTAAATTAATGATTTTTAAAAAGTATATGTGTATATATATATATATATATATTTTTTTTTTTTTTTTTTGAGACAAGGTCTCACTATGTTGCCCAGGCTGGCCTAAAAGTCATGGGCTCAAGTGATCACCCCAACTTGCAGCCTCCTCCTGGGTAGCTGGGGCCACAGGTGTGTGCCACCATGCCTGGCAACCATTTTTTTTTTAAAAATGAGTACAGATAGTTTCAGATTTTCTGTTTGTTCTTGAATCAACATTGTGATCCTTCTAGAAAGTGGTCCAGTCTGTCAATTTTCAAACTCATCATTTTGACCTTATTCATGTTCTCTCTTCTTACTAAAAACACTCTACTTTTAATGTTTGGTTTTATTCTTCCCTTGCACTCTTAATGTTGGTAATTATACTCTCTTTTCCCCGTAATCATTTTCGTCAAAGTTTTGTTCTTTATTAGTCCCTTCAAACAACAAGTTCTGAGGATTGCTGAATCTTTTATTATTAGAACTTTTTATCTTGTGTTTACTTTTCCTTCCTTTCTGTTCTCTTGGTTTGCCCTGTTTTCCTTTGGAGCTGGAAGCCTGGCTCCTCATTTTTTTTTTTTTTTTTTGGTACCAGGGATTGAACTCAGGGGCACTAGACCACTGAGCCATATCCCCAGACCTACTTTGTATTGTATTTAGAGACAGGATCTCATTGAGTTACTTAGCACCTCACTTTTGCTGAGGCTGGCTTTGAACTTGCTGTCCTCCTGCCTTAGCCTCTTGACCCCTGGGATTACAGGTGGACCCCACTGTGCCCAGACTAGCACCTCACTTTTGACTCTCCACAATAACAGGTGCCTCTGTGCTGTGTGTTCCCCTCTATCTACCACTTCAACTGCTTCCTAGAAGATTTTATAAGTTGTGTTTTTAATGCTGACCACTTTGAAATGATTTCCAGTTTCTACTATTGTCTCTTTAAAATTTACAGGTACATAGGTTCTTTTGGGGACAGTGTAGAGGAGCTTGGTCTTTATTGCCAAATCTTTTTAAATGCCTTTGCAATAAAAAATGCAGTTTGAAATTGTTTGAGATGTGATTTGTGGCCTGGTGTATAATCAACTTTCCTAAGTATGCTGTGTGTACTTGTCAAAAATATGTCTTACTTAACAGTTGGGTGTGTTGGATCAAATTTATTATTTTGATGTTCAAATATTCTTTATTCTTATTCATGTTTTTTTTTCTATTTGATCTATTAGTTTATGAGAGAGATGTGCTAAAATTTCCTGTCATGCTCATGGATTGGACAGTTTCATTCTATCTACTTTTTGGTTCTACATTTAAAGATTCTGCTGTTAGGAGCATGGAAGTTCATGGTGGCTAAATTTTCCTATTGAAAATTTCCTTTTATTTTTCTGTAATAACTAGATTTACCACTAATAATGTTTTAATTCACAAAATATTTTAATCTGAATATTTAAATATAAATAGTTTAATATTTAGCTACATTGGCTTGTAAGTGGCTGGTGTATAAAGACAGATTTCTTCCCCTGGCTTTGCAATGACACTTTTGTGTTATGTGTCCCTTGAAGCAGCACAGAAACTCATTTGAGCATCTCAATCTTTTAACTGCAAGATTAATTGATGTTTATAGCAGCACAATTCACAGGACCCAAGCTATGGAGTCAACCTAGGTGTCCTTTGACAGATGAATGGATAAAGGAAATGTGGTATATATACGCAATGGAATATTACTCAGCCATAAAGAAGAATGAAACAATGGCATTTGCTGGCAAATGGATGGAACTGGAGATTATCATAGTAAGTGAAATAAGCCAGACTCCAAAAGGCAAAGGTGGAATGTTCTCTCTGATGTGTAGAAGCTAGTCCAAAATAGGAAGAAAGAAAGAAGGAAAAAAAGAAAGAAAGGAAGAAAAGTAAAGTGTGTGTGTGTGGGGGAATTCCATCAAAATAGAAGAAAGATCAGTGGGATAGAGGAAGGGAATTGAAGGGGAGGGAGGAAGGAAAAGATAAGGGACGAACAGTGGGATGAATCTGACCTAACTTCTCTATGTGCATATATGAATACAGCACGGTGGACTGTCACTATCGTGTGCATCCACAAGGCACAATTAAAAAAAAAAACCTGTAAGTAAATAGCAGAATGATCAGTAGAGTAGAGGGAAAGCGATAGGGGGAGGGAGGAGGGGAGAGAAAGGGAAGTAGTGGGGACTGAATAAAAGCAAATTTCACTCCATGCTTTTATAATTATGTCAAAATGAATATTAAAGTCATGTAAAACTAAAACATCCAATAAAATTTTTGTCTTATAAGTACTTATGTACTTGAACTCATTTGTCCTATTACATTTTATACTTTCATTTTGCCACACTTTTTCTTTATTTCTTTTGCCCTCCTTTCTTTCTTTTGAACTGGCCATTTAAACAGGAACAAGTGAGTGGCATTTAGTACATTCTTGCTGTTGTGTGACAGCTACCTCTGCCTAGTTTTGAGATATTTTCATCTCCTCTATTGAGCATTGTCAATCCATTCCTCCTCCTGACCTCAGCTCCTGGCAGCCAGCAGTCTGTGATGCTGCACATAAAAGGAAACATATAATGTAATATGTGACCTTTTGTGTCTGGCTTCTTTTCCCTTAGCAGAGTATGTTAGAAGTTCATTCACATTGTAGCAAATATCAATTATTTCATTCCCTTTTGTGGCAGAATAATATTCCCTTGTATGGATATGTGACATTTTGTTTATCCACTCATGTATCCATAGACGTTTGGGTTGTTTTTTCTTTTGGCTATCACCAATCATGCTGCTGTGAACATCTATGTGTATTTATATGAGTCCCGATTTTTATTCCTTTGGGGCTAGATACCTAGTGGTGCAACTGCAGAGTCAGATGGTAATGGCAAACTTTTTTATGAAATCTTTTTATCAGAGCATTAGAGTTATACATAGCAGTTGGGTTCATTTTGACAAAATCTTACATGCATGGAATTTGATTTACTCCATTTCAATCCCTGGTGCTCCCATTTAACCCTCTGTCCTCCCTCCCCCTCTTCTCCTTCTACTCTATGGAACTTCCTTTCACTTGTTTATTTATTTTCAATCAGTGCTTCATGCATGGACAGAAAGGTAGCATTCACTGTGGTCTATTTATATATGCACATAGAAGGATTATGTTAAATTCCTTCTGCCTTTCCTTCCCTTTCCAGTCCCTCCTCTGTTCCTGTTGATCTCCTCCCTCTACTTCACTGGTCTTTCCTCTATCTTTATGATACTCAATCTCCTTCTCTCCCTGCTTTCTCCTTTATTTTGTATTAGATTTCACATATAAGAGAAAACATTTGACCCTTGATTTTTCTGAGTCTTGTTTACTTCACTTAGCATGATGTTCTCCAATTCCATCCATTTACTACCAAATGACATTATTTCATTCTTCTTTATAACTGAGTAGGAGGAGGTTCCAAGATGGCGGCCTAGACAGTCTACTCGGTGCTAGGCTTCCCGGGACCAAGGCTGGAAGTGGTGGAGGTGCCGCTTTCCAGCCAGTTTCTTGGCAGCATTCAGCGGCTCACCATCACCCGCAGGAGTTTCACTCGCGTGTGTGGGCGCAGGACCACCGGGAGACAAGGGAAGCCGCGGGCAGCATGACTCCGCCGGTGGAGCTCAACTGTGGCCGGGCCCTCTGGGCCCAAGGATGGAAGTAGCGGAGGTGCCGTTTTCCATCCAACTTCTTGGCAGCATTCAGCGGCTCACCAACACCCGCAGGAGTTTCGCTCGCGTGTGTGTGTGCAGGACCACTGGGAGACAAGGAAAGCTGCGGGCAGCGTGACTCTGGCACCGACCGGGGAGTGCAGCTGCGGCCAGGTCCTCGGCCCAGGGCGCAGGCCTTCTGGGCTCCATTGTGTATATTTACCATATTTTCTTAATCCATTCATCTATTGATGGGCAGCAGGGTTGATTCTATAATTTGGCTACTGTGAATTGTACTATTATAAATATTGAAGTGGCTGTATCACCGTAGCATGTTGATTTTAGTTCTTTTGGATGTATACTGAGGAGTGGGATAGCTGGGTCATATGGTGGGGTTCCATTCCTAGTTTTTTGAGGAATCTCCATACTGCTTTCCAGAGTGCTCACACTAATTTGTAGTTCTCCCAACAGTGTGAGTGTATCTTTCCCCCCACGTTGTCACCAGCCTTTATTATTGTTTGTATTTTTTGGGGGGGGCGGGGGGCGTACTGGAGGTTGAACTCAAGGGCACTCAACCACTGAGCCACATCCCCAGACCTAATTTTGTGTTTTATTTAGAGACAGGTCTCACTGAGTTGCTTAGTGCCTTGCTTTTGCTGAGGCTGGCTTTGAACTCATGATCCTCCAGCTTCAGCCTCCTGAGCCCCTGGGTTTACAGGCGTGCGCCACTGTGCCTGGCTATTGTTTGTATTCTTGGTAGTGCCATTCTGACTGGAGCGAGATGAAATCTTAGTGTAGATTTGATTTGCATTTCCCTGAGTGCTAGAGATGTTAAACATTTTTTCATATTTATTGGCCATTTGTGTTTCTTCTTTAGAGAACTGTCTGTTTAGTTTCTTCTCCTGGTAATAGCAAACTTTTTGAAGGACTGCCCAACTGTTTTCCAGAGGCACTTTCTTGTAATTCACTGATAGGTATTTTTTTTCTTCTCTTTTCTAATTTGGAAAATAACACATTTTGTTTTTAGGGTCTTAGCAGTTATTTTTAAAATTTCAATCAAGATCAGTTGCTATTGTGATGATTCCTGTTGTTTTAATTATCTGTTATCATTTAGGTTTTTTTAAGTGTCTGGAGTTTCTTTTCTCACCATTGCTCCTATTGTAGGCTTTCCTTCTGAGTTCAGTTTCCTTCTTCCTGAAATAAGCTCTGTAGTAGTTCATTCAGTGAAGGTCTGTGATAGTAAACTTCTTTTGTCTTTGTCCAAAAATGTTTTAACTCTGTCCTTACTTTTAATGATATGTCGGTGGGGAATTTCCAAGTTGCTTGTTTTATTTTCTTGGTGCTCCGAAGATGTTATTTTATTGTTTTACTGCCTTTATTGTTGCTGTGGAGGTCTGTTATATAAGTCATCATTGTTCATAGGTAGTCGACTTTTTTGCTAAGCTTTTTCTCTTTCTCTTTGATATTCTGGTAGTTTCAATATGACTTGTATAGGTGTATGTTTATTTTTACATGTCTCATTGAGAATTGGTATGATTCTGTGAGGATTCATGTCTGAAAAGCTCTTAGCAATTGTGTTTTCAACCTTTTCCTTTCCAGCATCCTCTTTATCTTCCTTCTGCAACTCCTCATAAATGTACATTGGGCTTTAGTATTTATGTATGTATATATATACACACATTTTTGATGATCATTTGAAAGCAAAATTTGGGTATCATAGCATTTCACCTGCAAATATTTCAGCATGTGTTCCCCATGGATGAGAATATTCTCCTACACAATCATAGTACCATTATCACACCCCAAAAACTTTACATGGATTCAGTAGCATCGTCTAACACATAGCCCATAACCAAATTTTTCCCAAAGGTGCCTCAATTGTTCTTGGACTTACTTTTTTTTTAACGTAGGATCCATTAGGGTTCACCCATTGTTTTAGTTGATGTGCATCTTCCGTCTATTTTAATCTCAAATCGTTTTGGTTTTTCACAAAGAGCACAGACTTATTGTCTTCAGGATGCCCACATTCTAGATTTGCAGGTCTGTCTCCTTCCTAGGTTCACCTTAGGCACTCTCTGGGCAGGGACAAAGCGTATGTGGTGCTGTGTTCTTCCCATCATGTCACTTCAGGAGCTCCTAATGTCAGTTTGTTTTCGTTTGGGTGACACCCAGTAGGAGCTTTCATAAGGTGGTGGATGTCTGTCTCTCCATTGTTATAAAGACAATTTCCCTTTTGCACTTAGTAAGTAATTTGTAACTTTCAGGGCAAAATATCCCATTCCTCACAAACCTTTCATCTAGCGGTATCCATTGATGATCTTGTTCCATAAATGATTAGATTGGTATAAAATGGTGATTTTTGCAATTTTGTTATTCCTTCTACATTTGGTAGTTGGCCGTGTTCTATAGAGAAGAACTTTTCTGTTCTCTGTCTCTCTCTCCGCTTCTCCCCGCTCCCTTCCTCCTTCAGTAGCAGACTCGTGGATTTTTTCAGTATTCAACGTGTCATCCATCACCATCATTATAAATTAATTATCACATGACTGCATAAGCTGCTTGTTCTTTTTCGCTGTGTCTTCTTTTCTTATAATTTCCATTCTCTTTTAAAACGTTTTCTCCAATCTCTCTGACAATGTCTCCTAGGTAGTTGCACCATCATCCTGTGTTCCTGAGAGTCCCACGTGCTGCCTGCCTGTGTTCACTCATGGTGCATTGTGTGTTTAAAGGTTTTTATCTTAAGCACATTTTCAGTGGACATTTTTTTTCAAGTTTACATTGCTTTGGTTATGTATGCTGAGGATGTCATTGAATTGGTAAAAAATTTATGTTCATTTCCTATATTCTAGATTCTTGGGTCACATGAGTGGAGGTCCATTTGAACTCCATTGACACTGGGTTCTGAGACTGAATTCAGTGTGGTGGATAGTAAGCAATCAATACCTTTATTCTAAGGAGATGCCTTTCTTTTGTAACCCATAACTAATCCAGCCCTGTGCCCAGTGTCCAACACAGAGGAACGGGGCACCTTCTCCTGTCTGTGTCGTGTTAAGAGCTGGTAGGCTGCTGCTGAGCTGTCAGGAGGCAAGGGCATGAAATACCTTCCAGAAGACCATGACTAGGGCATGCCAGTCCTTCAGAGTCCCTGTGTTCTCCTGTGAGGAGACCCCTCAGGCTTCTCCTGTGGTATAGACCAAGAGCCTGAAGCTCACAGAGGGTAAGTGACTTGCCCAAGGCCACGTAGAGTAGGGGAGAGCAGGGACAAGAACCCACATCTCTGAGTAACACTTTTTATTCAGCCAAGGACTCAGTCACCCAGGATTGTCGTGATCCTGTGTAGGACTGAACACGCTGCCCTGGTCCTGGCCTCTCAGTGTGGGGCAGAGAGGAGACAGAGACTGCTGATGGAGCAGGATGTCTGCTGCCTGGCCACCGGGGACTTTCTAGACACATACTTTGTCACATGTCTCTGGGCCGTCTGCACAATGATGCTTTGAAAGTGCATTTTGAACCCTTGATTCTTTTGTTATTGTTGTTCATAATTGTGTTCACTCAAAGGCAAGGACATGCTTTTAAACTAACCTTCTAAACTCAAAGCTTATACCACAAAGGGAAACATGAAAAGAACAATAAGAATAGTCTCCATGGGCAAACGTCACTCGAAGGCTCCTCCAGGGAGCACTATGGGGGAAACAGGCACAAAGCTTCTAAGCTGCCCTCACAGCTGATGGATGGCCCTCTGAGTGGAAGTCTTGTGACCAGGGAGAGGTCCTGCTGTTCCCTCTGCAGCGGGCACATCATCCCCACCCTCTCATCGTGGCTCGGGGCCACCCGCCTGCCCTCAGGAGCCCAGGGAACACTAGGGATGGTTGCATTTCATCCCGTGGAAGTTTCTAGGAGGGACAAGGGCACGCAAATTGGAGGAGAAAGGAGAATGGAGTATTTGAAGTTGGTGGCCTGACCCCAGGTCCTGTTTCTGGCACTTCTGAGTCATGAGAACTTGTGTAAGTCAGCAAGCTTCTGTGAGAGTCACTCGGGCATTCAATAACCGTTCATGGAGCACTGACCGCATGCTGGAGCCCCCAGACCCGGGAGACCAACAGAATCCTTTCTTCCTCCTTGGTGACAGTTCTTCCCAGGGGTTTTACTTGCTCCTCACTGCTGTAGCAGATTACCAAATGCAGTGGCTTTACACAAGAATTCATTATCTCACAGTTCCAGAGGCCGATGTCTAAGATGGGTTTCATGGGGCAAAGTCGAGGAGCTGGCAGGGCTGGTTGTTCTGGAGCCTTCTCATCCTCTGGCACCCACCTGTCCTCCTCTGCCTGTGGCCAGTTGCTCCACCTGCAAAGCACAGCACTCCTGTCTCTGCTTTTATTACTGCGTTTCCTCCTCTTCTGAGTCACATCTTCTGCCTTTTTCTTATATGGAGCCTTGTGATCACATAAGTCCCTCTGGGAGAATCCAAGATGACCTCCCCATCATAAGATCCTCCACAATCCCATTCGCAAAATTGCTTTTGCCTTGTGACATTTGCAGGCTATGAGGATTGTGATGTGTGTATGCTTGGGGGCCAGCCTGCCACAGCACGCCCTGTGCAGTTTGTGTCTGTTCCTTGTACACCCGGGTCTCCCCTGGGCGGAGAGGTAGGCCTGCCTGATAACCCTGCGCATGTCCTGGGAGAGTGAGTGAAGAAATGGATCATGGCATGCTTAGGAGCTGAGAAGGAACATTCCAATTGGGCTTTCAGGGATTTGTATGAGCCTGTCAAGAGCATTGTACATGGAGGGAGCTGCTTAAGAAAAGGTATAGGGCCTGGGCTCAGATATTCAGCATAGAAGAAAAGCTGGTGGAGCACAGTGGGCAGAGAGAGATGAAGATGGGCAGCAGGTGGCAGATCATGGAATGCCTTGGAGGACACTCTCATGGACCGGGTTTTATTTTACAAGGAAGCTGTATGTGCGCTTAGTTCCTGCCATTATCTTAGGAGTCATCATCTGAGTTTACATTTGTGCTATCACTTACTTACTGTATAATCCTGGGAAAATTACTAAACCTCTCTGAGACTCTGAAATAGCTGCTTCATAAAACTGTTCCGAGAAGCAGATGAATTTTGAGGTTTGCGAAGCACTTAGCAGAATGCCTGGAATGGTGAAGGCAGACAGAAGGGATTTGTCCTCATTCTTCTTAATTTTTTATAAATGTAACTATCGTTGCAAATGGCAATGGTGGCGATGATGGGGAACCGTTGGAGAATTGCAGCCGGGCGGCAGTGTCGCAGTCAGACTTGTTTGGAGAAAGATGACCCCGGGGGGGCTGAGCCGTGAGCCACACTGGTGGTCAGAAAAGCAGCAAGGAGGTCATGAAGATGATCCAGTCAAGAGACGAAGAGGCAGAAAGCATCGGTGGGTTCGAGGGAGACGCCAGTGAATGTGGAGTGTCTGTGGGCAGTCTCTGCCCCTGCTGTCCCTGCATGAACTGGAGGCCATCTAGTGCTGTCGCCTCCAGGCTCACTTTTCTGACAGGGACACCGAGGCACAGGGGATGGCACCTTGTCTTAGTCTCCAGATGAGACGGTACTGAGGGGCAGGCAGGGGGCTCAGGCCCCTAGCCTTTCTTTGGAGAGCAAGTGGGGCTGGGAGAAGCACAGTGCAGAGGCTTCTGGTCACGTGCAGTTCAGTTCTTCCCCAATGGCCATGGGCTCCCCTCCCTGCAGTCCCTACCCCTCCATGCCTTACTCCTCTTTCCAGCTCATCCTCCTACCACTCCCCATCAAGAGCACCTGTAGAGTCCTGGAGGTGTTGGTCTGAGGGGATTTGGGGTTTGAACGGAGGAAAATGGCTGGACTGATTGGCGAGGTCTAGTGGAGGATAGGGCTGCCCGGGAGGGAGGAGGCTGGAGTTAAAACCAGCCCAAAGAAGCAGGAGTCCAAAGCAGCACATGCTCATGGGTTGAGGACTGGACGTCCTCTGTGGTCATCCATTCACACCCTTCATACATCTTCAGGAGGAAACCAGTTCAATAGAGTGTACTGTGGCAAGATTCCGATTGTTACTTCAATCATCTTACCCTGCACGGATGTTGGAGGAAGAGATATTTCAATACCACGTTCAAAAGAGCTGTCATTTTGAAACATAGTGAATGGGTTTTCAGAGAGTGATGTAATGTTGTTATTTTTAATGGATTCTTTAAAGAAAATTGTTTTCCTTTAGTGTAGATGGATGCATGCTAGAGGAAAAAATAATCTAAGAGAGCAACCATATAGGTGGACCAGGTTAAGAAAGCCATGTGAATATATATACTTGAATTTACAGATCAGAATCACGGAGCGAATTTTCAGGTAACAGAGAGATACAGGACAGTTTTGTTTAAACATGTTGTACATTTCAGAGGTCTCTTATAAATGGCAACTGATAACTTTCCAAGGACACTGGGAGAGAGAAAACAAACAAAAGCTCATATAGATGGAAAAATTCTGTGCAATGATTACAAGAACTTGATCTCTTTGTACGTGTGCCTTTCTGTAGCAATATCATGACATCAGTGAAATGTGTTAGCATTCAGTGCTTGGCAGGTGTCAAACGAAAGAGTTACCCTGTGTTGGCTGTATGGATGCCTGTTTGCAAGAACACAGCATTGACAGGCATCTTGGAGGCCATTTGGTGTCATCCATGTGGAGCCTGTGCTGAGAGAGGGGAAGCCACCAGCTCAAGGCACACTCTGGGTGGCCGAGGGCAGTGCTGAAAAGAATCCCTCACTGGACCCCCATCCAGCATTCCTTTCAGTCTTCTCTGCTGTTTGTATTTCTCTGTCATTCTCCAGCACATTGACACGTTCTTTTTTCCAGGAAAAATCAGCTGCTGGCTTCCAACAAGGTGGATGATGACCTGGGTGCCCTGCAGCTAGGTAGGTGCGGCCAGTGCCTCTGTGCTGTGCCATCAGAGTCTCCCCTGATTGCTCTGCCTGGGGTAGGGTCTCCTTTTATCTCACCTGACCTGAGGAAGCAGAGGCAGGCTTCTCTCCTCTCTGTCGATGTCTTCTTTTGCTGCCCAACTTTCTCCCCATGAGAAGGCTGATCACTTCTCAGTGCAAGCTGAGGGTGGGGGGTGGAGGGCTGGGGAGCCTTTTCTTCATTTTCAGTTTCTTTTAAGACTATTCTTTTAAGATAGTTCATGGTTAAACTATGAGTATCACTGTGCCTGGAGAGGTTCATCCTTTTTTTTTTATTGGCACTGGAGATTGAACTCAAGTACTTGACCATGGAGCCGCCACATCCCCAGCCCTATTTTGTGTTTTATGTAGAGACAGGGTCTCACTGAGTTGCTTAGCGCCTCGCCGTTGCTGAGGCTAGCTTTGAACTCGCAATTCTCCTGTCTCCGCCTCCCAAAGTGCTTGGATTACAGGGGTGTGCCACTGTGCCTGACTAGGTTCATCCTTTTTAAAAGTTTATAAACGAAGGGGAAGAAGACAGAGAGGGAAAAAGGAAGAACAAGGGGATGAAGTGGATCAAATTATCCTAGGCATATGCATGAAAATACCACAATTCATTCTGATTTTATGTATAATGATAAGGCATCAATTTAAAAATAAATAGAACGGCTTGGTATGGTGGCACACACCTGTAATCCCAGCAGCTCAGGAGGCTGAGGCAGGAGGATTGAGAGTTCAAAGCCAGCCTCAGCATCTTAGCAAGGCCCTAAGCAACTTAGCAAGACCCTGTCTCAAAATAAAAAATAGAAAGGGCTGAGGATGTGGCTCAGGGGTAAAGCACCCCTAGGTTCAATCCCTAGTACCAAAAATAAATAAATAGAAGGAAGACCAATAGAGTAGAGAAAGGGGCTCAGAGGGAGGGAGGAGGGAAGAAAAGGGGGTAGTCCTGGGGATTGAAATGGAAAAAGCTGTTATATGCATTTGTGACTATGTCAAAATAAACCCCACTATTGTATATAACTCTAATGCACTAAAAAGTTCATAGACATATTGTCAAGGTGTGGAACACAAATACTGAAGTGTGTAAGGTGCACACACCCTCAGTGTTTAGCCCTGGGCATTTCACATGTGGATACATCTATGCAACTGCCCTCTGAGATCAAGATAGGGAACATTTCTTTCCACTCTTGTTTTGAAGCAATTTTTTTTCTCTCTTTGCAATTCTGTATCCTCCAAGACTGAGGGCTTGGCAAAACTGCTGTAGGACTAAGGACAAGGTGCCAAGGACTGGACGGGAAGGGATGGACTCCAGTGCTGTCGCAGTTTGCTCCCCTCTCGGAAGCCAGCCGGTTACCTACTGGGCCATTCTGGCCAATGAAACCTGTTCTCACAAGCTTTCCTTCTCCCTTTTTTAAGCATTCCCTTTTAAGCTGCAGGAAGAGAGCAATGCCCCCGTCCGAAGTTCCTTGTGTGAGACGTGCACCCGACAGTCTGCTTTGATCAAGTTGAAAGCCAGGGGCAGGTTTCTGAACAGCGCAGGCAGGGCTTTGTTTATTCTGCTTAACTCCCTCCAGAGGTAATGGAGCCTCTGAGTTTTAATTACCAGAAATGGCTGGTGGGGATCACTGGGTCCTACCCAGGAAAGCACGTTTCTGTACATGGCGATGCAGAATGAAGGATGGAGCCAGGAAGCCCTGGCATTCAAAGCCTTCGGGGAGGTGCTGTACTTGAAGATTTTCCAGTGAAAGCCACTTGTGTTTGGACACAAAGCAAAGCAGCTCCCCGCCTTCAGAACCCAGAGTGTCTATTGGAAAGAAAGCTTTTAGCATTTCTCAAAAGTGAGGTGTTTGAAGTGTGAGTGTGTGCATGTGTTTTCCTGAGGAAGGCAGACACCCTCTCTGCTACTGACTCAGATAGAGGTGTAGAAAAGGAAAAGGAGGTAAAGAATAAGAGACCTGGGGACCCAGTCACTAAGTTTGTGGATTTTTTTTTTTTTTTAGTACTGAGGATTGAACCCAGGGGTGCTTAACCACTGAGCCACATCCTAAGCTCTTTTTATTTTTTATTTTGAGACAGGGGCTCGCTAAGTTGCTTAGGGCCTTGCTAAGTTGATAAGGCTGGCTTTGGACTCTCAATCCTCCTGCCTCAGCCTCCTGAGCTGCTGGGATACAGGCATGTGCCACTGTACCTGGCCCTACTAAGAGAGTTTATGGAAGAAAGAAAAGGTGACATGGCTTGGGGGAAGAGGGTACAGCAGTGGTATAGAATAGAAGTATTGAATTTGGTTACAGGTATGGCATTCCCTTCCCCACCCTGATCCATCTTTCTGTGGTTCAATTCAGTGAACTTTTGCTAACAGCTCCCTGCCTGCCAGGGCATGGACGTGCCTCCACTGAGGGCGGACCCAGGTGAGCGAAAGACAGCATGCCTTCTTGGAAGGCAGAGTTGGGTGGGGCAAAGGAGGAGAGGTGTCTTCTCACAGCAGCACATGAAGCACAGGAGCAGTGTGCTCAGCTGCTTCAACAGACATAAAAGCCAAGTCCTATGGTGGGTTCTGGAACTTTCCATAGTGAGGTGGCATTTAGACTGAACTTGGAAGGATGGGCAAGGTCTTGCCACATGGGCATGGGGCAGGAACCACACAGGCAAAGACCTTTGAGGAGAGGGAGAGAAAGTCTGGAGGAGAGTGACCTGGAGGGAAGTGGGCAGTTAGTGGGATGAGGATGGAGAAGACTGGGGCAGGCGGAAAAGATTGATGCTGTGCTAAAGGGGTGAACTGCTGGGCAGGAAGGAGCCCTTGAACATTTGTGCTGTGCGTTTGGGGCTCTATATGATTTAAATATAGAAGGGATTTTAGGGCAAGAACCTGCACACTGGAGACTAGAGAGGGGCTCTTGGGATAGTCAAGAGATGGGATAAGGCCCCTATTCTCTCTGGGAAGACTTCTGGATCTTTCAGGGTTCTGCTCAAATACCACCTCTATGGAATTCCCTGGCCCTCTGTGGCAGAATTCATTGTCTCATCCCTAAAACCTTGCACCTGTTCCTTTTTCTGCACTTAACCCTATTATGTTACAGTTTGGCACTGTCTCCCTCTGGGCAGGGGTGGAACCTTCATCTCTGTACCTCCTCTGTCCTGCATCGTCCCTGGCACATCAGTCATCCATGAAGCACTCGAGACACTGATTCGCATAGTAGTGGAGGGAGGAAGGTGGCAGGCACACACAAGACATTCTGGAGGCAGAATAATCCAGAGGCAGGAGCAGCGCTGAGTGGGAGAGAGCTGCGGTTTCAGCCTGGGGCACTGGTGGAGGGCAATGGAGTCCTTTATCAAAACCAGAGCCTGGAGGATGGCTGAGTTTCTGGTGTTGGGCACTTCCAGAAGACAGCTTGACCCCCTAATAGAGATGTTGTATTCAAATAGCTCCTATAGGAAAAGAGCTGCATAGTCCATTCTCCCTGTAAAATCCAAAGAATGAGCATCATTCTCCATGGTATCTTTGACTCCTATTTGAAATACTACACACAGACACACACACACACACACACACACACACACACACACACACAAATACACACACAATTTTTATTTCTTTTTTTTTTCCTCCAAAGAGCAGATAAAATGTTGGTATGGGAAAACAAAACCCCTTGCTTCTTTTCAACCAGACATTTATATGGGAACCTTAAAAATAGCATTCGCAAACCACTGGCATTTGCAGCTGGTTCAGTCTGCTTGGCCAACCTGTCATTCCGGAGCGCTTTGTTTTTCCCTTGCACAGCGGTCTCCCACATCTGGGCCTGAGGCCTTCCATGTGGTCCTGAACCAGTTCCCTGCACTGGGCCAGTTCCTCCCTATACAAGCCAAGGGAGGCTGCCCGCCCCCTCCTGCCTGTGCTTCCTGGGGTCTGCTTCCCTGGGCTCCCAGCCTTCACCCTGGATTACTCTGTGGCCTGGGGAGAGCATGGTTCAGACTGGGCCCCCCTGACTACCCTAGACTAAACAGGCCTCCAAATGGGCTTACATAGTGCCGCTTCTGTGCCATCAGGAAGTAGCCTGGCTTGGTCAGTCACCACCAGGAGACCTTTGGGGCCTGGCAGTCACTGAAGTTACTCTGCCCTTTGTCTGAGGCCCCAGGTTCCCAGGGTAGAATTAATCACAGATCACTGTTCTTCCAGCCAATGGTCTCCATGTCAACCTCTGCAAAATTCTGCCCATCAGCCTCCCTTCTCCCTGTTCCTTTCTTCCTGGTTTCTCTTTATCTCCACCAACCACTGTCTCAGAAACTTCCTCCTCTAGGAGCAACCATTGCTCAGGCTTGCCTGTCTGTTTTTTGCTTGTGTGTATTCTTACACGTGTTGCACTATAGCTACGTTACATTATGTGCCTTACTGGGTCTCTGACTTTCTCCACTGGGCACCATGTTGTTAAGAACCATTCCTGTTGCTGGGTGAAATAAAGATGTCTGGTCTTTATTTTAGGTTCTTTTTGTAAAGCTATGGTCACAGGGGCTGTGGATGTGGCTCAGTGGTAAAAGCACTTGCCTAGCATGTGTGAGGCCCTAAGCTCAATCCCTAGTACTGCTCCCCACCCCCCAAAAAAATTGAATAAAAAAAGCTATGGTCACAGGATAGCTTTTACAGGGATTCCAACTAAGATGAATTCTCATTTTAATTCATCTTCTTATGTAAATTCCAGACGTTTTTTAGGAGGGAGGTACAGAGGATTGAACTCAGGGGCACTTGACCACTGAGTCACATCCCCAGCCTTTTTTGTATCTAATTTAGAGACAGAGTCTCATTGAGTTGCTTAATGCCTCACTTTTGCTGAGGCTGGCTTTAAACTCATGATCCTCCTGCCTCAGCCTCCCGAGCTGCTGGGATTATAGACATGGACCACTACTCCCAGGCCAGATTTCTTTTTTCATTTTTTTTTTTCAGCCCCAAAGTAGAATCTGTCTCCTCATTCATGGGACTGAGTCTCAGGAGTTTGCCTTGTGCCATTGCTAGTTCTCCCCTACATGAAATAAGGAGGCTGTAGAGGAAGATATAAGCTATGTGTCCTGGGGATGTCGGCCTGTGGACACCCCCACCTCACAAATAGGCCCACTCCAGCTGCAGGTGTGAGGGATAGTGTTCATAGCATCTCAGCCTTGGCGGCCCCCATGGAGCCCATTCTACTCAGATCTGCCCTGCTCAGCTTTGCCAGCACACTCGCCTTGGGTCCTCTATCTGAGTTCTCTGGTAAATGCAGCTGCAGCGGTGGAAGGGCCTAGAAGCAGGGTTGTGGGGAAAGGCTCAGTTACAGGCTGGTGCTGCCGAAGCCTTTGGTGGATGCTCTCAGGGCCTCAGTTGCCCCAGCTATAAGAGGACTGTATCTGGAATCTGGCTTAGCCTCTCTTCTGGCAGGAGATCCAGGACAGGCAGGATGGCTGAGAGGTTAGCAATCAGCCTGGGTTTATATCCTGTCTCTGCCACTTTCCCTGTGCCTCATTCAGGGTCAGCAACTCCTCTAAGCCTCAGCATTCTTGTCTGTCAGTGGGGGCATTAATTTTATTCTCTTGAGCTGAGGGTGTAGCTCAGGGGAAGAGGCTTGCCTGGTGTGCATGAGGCCCTGGGTTTGATCCCCAGCACTGAAAAAAAAAGAACGATTCCCTCATTGGACTATTAGTGGGGTTACGTGACAGAATCCAAGACGCCAATAAATGCAAAGCACAACAGTGATAAATGATTAATAGTGTTATTTTTTTCAGAAGCATTTCATTTTCTTTCCTAATTCCGCCCTGCTCACATTTGTTCTCAGGGTAACAGGCATCGTGCCTGCCATTTGCAGGAGTGCCTCTGAGCTAGGCTTTCCCTTGGCCTGGCTTGGTGGCTCAGGTCCTAGGCACTCCATTCTTGCCGCATCCACATGTGACATTTCCCAGTGGACCAGTCACTAAGTCATATGACATAACCAGGGAGGGATCGTAACAAGGAGCAACGTCCCTCTTGATCTGCTTTCTTTGCTTCTGCTGAAGCCCTGAGGCCCCTAGTAGAGGCTGGGGTGGAGGCTGGAGGAGCCGTCCTAACCCCCAAACCTTCTCTGGACTTGTCACACAGCACTATTGACTCATGTTCTGTTCTCTGTGAGTCATGACATGGTCTTTTCTCTCCCCCCACCCCAGAGGATGTGGATGATACATTGATAAGGGAAGAAGTCATCCTGTCCCCAGCCCCATCAGTACTCAAGCTGCAAATAGCATCAAAGCCAATTGACCTGTCTGTAGCAAAGGTAAGTGTCAACCTGGAAGTTCAGGAGAATTCCACGTTAACTACATCCTGATATGGACGCAGGGGTTTTGATGTTTTGGGCTCAGTCCTTCTCATTGTAATATCTTGGTCATTGTTGAAATGGAAATTGGGGTGTGATGTAGAAGAAAACCTTACTCAAGGGTCAGGAAAACAGTTCAGGTCCTGTTCAGCTTCCCCTAGATGGAGAAGGGTGGGCTACACCCTCCGCATCCGAATGCCATAGGACCCAGTTCTTTGTGTGGCTCATAGTGGCTTCACTGTATCCCTAAAGGGCACCACCAGAGTGGGATGGGATCACAATAACTGTCCTCATGAGATTGGCTCTGATCCCACAAGAGCCTCTCACGCTGGGCTCTGGCTGGGTTGCCTTGAGGGAAGAACAGGGAGGGCAAACGGATTCCTCAGCACCATCCAGGTTCACAACTGGGGCCTCCTGAAGAGGCCAGTGGTCATAGGACACAGGGAGCAGGTCCCTGGCCTTAGCAGCTACTCTACAGAGCTGTCCTGGACTCCCCATGCTGCTCAGCTACCAGCATGGCCTCACTGCTCCCCTTGGCCAGAGGCTGTCTTCTATGAACCTTTCAGCCAGGATCCAAGAGGAAAAACAGATACTCCTGGGGACGCAGCTGGCTTCCTTATCTTCCCACTTCCTATAGGATTGACTTAGCACACAGATCACAAAGTATAGGGTTTTCCTAGAAGTTTGTCTTTTCCCTTCTCCCTCCTCTCTGCCTCCTTCTCCTTCCTTTCCCAGAGGGTGGAGACACACTTCAGGGCCCCTCAAAGCAGGGAGTAGTCACTCTGGCCTTATAACCACAAGACCAGAATTATTTGCAGAGGAAACCCCCTTTTGGGGTCAGATCTAAAGACTACTCAGCAAGATCATCTACATAAGCAATGGGAAAAAGGGAAGCCAGCAGAGAAAAGGGCCCAGGACACATGGCCTCCATGGCAGGTAGAGCCCAAGATTGCAGGCTGTGGACCACACCATGCCTAGCCTGAAGCCGTTGCTCTGTGGCTAAGATAACGGAGTTGGAGTTTAGCCAGAAAATCTAAGTCTCTGTAATTGCTAGGTTCTTGAGAAATGAGGAACACAGTTCAAACACATGAAGGATTGTAGTTGGCACAAAAAGGGGAACTGGCCACGACAGACAAATTCATGCATTCGGTGTGTCAGTGGCCCACATTGGGTGACATGGACGCTTCTGCCATAGAGATTTCCTTGCACTCAAGGAAAGAAAGAATCACCAATTCTAGTGGAAAATATTTGGGATCTATAGGAAAAACCTGACCTAAGAGTTGGCTCAGGGGTGAGCTGGAGAATCTACCTGTGAATCCCTGAGGCTTTAGTGTCCCCTTGGATATAAAACCGTGGCCATGAGAAGGAAGTCCAACAGAGCTTCTCCCTCTGAGGATCTGACAGTGGAGAGGAGCAGGCCCTTCCTGGGCTCTGGACCATGGAGCTTGGGTGGGTAGGAGGTGAACAGTGAGCTCAATATCATCAATATCATCTAGAAATCTAGAGAAGACAGAACTCTGAAAAACAAAGGGGTTCCTGCCTGGGGAGGTGGTGGGACCCCCTTTTAGGGGTAGTGGGGTGTTTGAGCAGATTTCACTAGGGATCACTTGCAGGTAGCCCCAAAGGTCTAGACAGTATATATTTTTTTTACTTTGCATGCCCTATGGTCTTTGTTGCAAATACTCATCTCTGCTGTGTAATGTAAAAGCAGCTGGAGACAAAAATGTAAACAACTGCACACTGCTGTGTACTAATAAAACTTTATTTACAAAAATGTAGGGGCCAGATTTAGTTGGTGGGTCATAGTTTGCCAACCCTGTACCAGAGCACTGGTTCTCAAACCTGGCTGTCAAGTGGAATCACATGGGGGCAGTTTGAAAAGTACTGATAGTTCAGTGGCAGAACACTCATCTAGCATGTGCTAAGTTCTGGATTTGATCCCCAGCATTACAAAAACAAAACCAAAATAAAAACCAAAGCTGCTGATACCAGAGTTTCTCGCTCAAGAATTCAGACTTAATTGGGGTCAGGTTTGTCAACTTCTTGTTTTTTGTATGGAGGTTCAGAGGACTTCCTAGGTCCCTTGCAAAATGAAAGTCTTGTGTTTCAAAGCCTCTGTAAGGAACCTACAAAGATCTAGGCCCATGTCAGTGTAACCTGGTTTGGCTTACAGATGTTGCAGAGGTAAGACCCTTAGGGCTGGGTTTCTCTTCCCTCAGATATGAGAAGAATTGGCTTGCAAACCAAAGAGAACCTGGTTTGTGAGGGCACTGCCCTGCAATAATTCAAGCCCAACTGGGCTCCAAGCACTACAGCATTGTTTGCTCTTAAAACAGCCTGTAAGACTTATCTTTTCTCCACAGGAAATAAAGACCCTTCTGTTTGGTTCTTGCTTTTGCTGTTTCAATGAAGAATGGAAACTTCAGAGTTTTTCCTTCAGTGACACGGCTTCCTTAAGATATGGCATTGTGCAGAACAAGGCAGGTCCACCTTCGGGTTCTCAGGGGGCTTTCTGCTGGGCCACCTTGGTCCGGTTGGGAACGTCACCCAGCTGGTGTAATCCCACAAGCATTGGCTGGTCTATCTAGCGCTGGCCACTCCACTTTGGCCAAGGTGTCACTTGGTATCGGCACTTCTCGGTGTGGCTGGTGGGGTGGGAGGTGGAAATCCAGACCCTCTGCTTAGCGATCGTTCTAATCGAGCACCCACTTGCCGTGAGTGGTGCTGTGAGTGGTCCGGGTAGCAGGAGCAGAAGGCGGCCCTCAGTCTGTAGAGGCTGCAGGAAGAGGCCTAGGTGTCAGGCCACACAGCAGGTGCACGAAGAGGGTATAGGAGAAGCCTGGAAAATGGAAGGAGATGATAGCAGGCTTCACACTCGGCCTGGACATATTTCCCATGAAAGACCATGAGATATTCATGCTCTGGGGTCAGGAGCTGCCACAAGGAGCAGGGTGGCTATGCGGGGCCTGCTCTGCCCCATGCTGCCTGCAGTGGAGCCCCAAGACCTCTAGCTTCTGCCCCTCCCTTGTGGGGCCAAGCTCTTCTTGCACTACCACTTATAGGACACCCCTGGCTGGTCACTCTGACAATCCTTGAACCTGGGTGGGAGCTGTTTGTCCTGCCCAGCTCCACAGACCTTTGCTGATGTGTTCTGGGGGCCAGGCCCTGTGCTGACCCCTGTGATGTGTGCAAAGTTAAGCTCCTCAAGAATCCCCCTGTATTACAGAATGGGAGGGGACAAAGGCACACCTACTGGGGTGCTGAGGTGACCCATAAGCTGAGCTCACATAAGCAGATGCTGCTGAAGGGGCTCACTGCCAGCAGAGGTAGTCAGGGAAGCCTTCCTGGAGGAGACAGCCTTTAGGATAGGTCTCAAGGGCTGCGTAGACGGTTGTATAGGTTGGGTAACCTGTATACATCCAGGCATTTCCCTGGATGACAGGAAACCTATGGTGATGCCCGTGGCTTCACACCTGGCTGGTTGTGAACAGTTACATTCCTCCCCTGACACACTGCAGACTAATCCCTTAGGGGCCTTGTCACCCCCTCTCTATGACTCAAGGTCAACCCATTGCAGACAGTCACATGTCAGGCTCCTGTTTGTGAGGGAGCCATGCAGTGGGGGCTCAAGCCCTGTAACCTGGGTCTGGGGGCTGGGGGGTGGTGGAGCAAAACTCTGCCCTGGGCCCCTCGGCCTTGGTGGTAACACGCGCTTCTCTGTAGGGCGGCCCCTGTGGGGTTCTGGCGGCCGTCCAAGGCTGCGTGCTACAGAAGCTCCTGTTTGAAGGCGAGAGCGGAGCCGACTGCGCGCGGTAAGTCAGGGTTCATTCTGGCAATAACTTCCTTTCCCAAGGCTTCTCTGGAGCATCCAGAACAAACAAGCAAGGAAGCGTGTGTGTTCCCTGATATTTCCCGTCTCCTGGAGGTCACGACAGGAAGAGGTCACGGCAGTGCGCTAGCAGGGTGGCGCTGGCCGTGTTAAATGGATGAGCCGGCGTTCATTTCTGGGCATGGGGAGAACTGGGGGGCATCCACATGCTAAGCGCTGCTGGACAGCGTAGAAATGGGGCCTGCCACCTCCTCAGAAGGCCCCGATGCCATCCACACCCACATCGATCTGCTGACCCATGACCAGTCCAGGGCTCCCCTCCCTCCCACATTATCTCCCCTCTGCCAACAGCAGAACCACACATTCCAGCCGGCCCCACAGCACATGGCTTCCTCTCCCTGTGGGTGTTTATTTTCCATTTTACATGCTAAGTGTTTGCACCTGGGCATTTCCATCTCCTCCTCTGTCTTCCAGCACTCACTGATGGAACATCTCTGTGCAGGCACAAGGGATGCCAGGGAGAACCACATGCTTCTCTCCTCCCCAGAGATGCACCATGAGGTCCAGAGGGACCACAACCCTATACCATGGTTGGTGCCAAGAGGAAAGGATGGGCAAGGTCCTGGCCGATGAAGGAGGCTGGTGAAGCCTCCCGGAAGAGGTAGCGGTCATATCATCTCTTCCTTGCATCCCAGTTCCTAGTTCAGTCACCCCAGAGCTACCCTATTTCTAGCATTCGTCTTTGTTTTTCCTTTTAGTTGAAAATATCGTATATATAATTAAAAGACATTTTGCTCTTACTGATACCTAAAGGAGGAACAGAGTCCTCGATTCCCCGTCACATGCATCCTTGAACATAGGTAATTTCTCAAGAGAGAAAACATTCCCAGGGCTCCCCAGGAGTCCCCTTGCTCCTGCCCAGGAGACATCCCAGGTTACAGTCTAGTGGATTCTGAAACCATAACTTAGCTTTGCCAGTTCCTGAACTTTATTGAAAGATCCTTGCTCTTTGAAATAAGCAATAAAGAGCCTTTAAAAAGGAAAAATAGGGTTAAATCTTAGGTGTTGTTTAGATAACAGGGCCCACTTCCCTTACTCTCGTCCAGGTGCCTGGGAGAGATGCCAGGCCCAGCACTCAAAAGAGACACATTTTCCCAGCATAAATGATTTGACCTTGACAGGGTCCAAGTGAGGGTAGCTTTTTATACTTACCCTTTTATAATTTTTCTAATAGTTTTACAATAGTCAGGTGGTTTCTGTCAAACCAAAAGAAAGGTGCTAACCCGAAGCATAGCCACCACTGCAGGATCGCACCCCCTCCTCCTGCTTCTCTTTGCTTCCCTCCCTGTTGTGTCCAGTTGCTCCTGTCTGTGCAGGGCTGTTCCCCTCTGCCTGCTCTGAAGACTGGCCCAACAACATGCCGTGGGCAGAGACCCTGCCATTCATTCCTGGTGAGACCAATACAGTCCTCGATGCCCAAGAACGCTCCTGACTGGGTGGCTCCTGCTAAGTGAGAGTCCTCTGGCTGGCTTCAAAGGGTGCAGGCGCTCTGTGAGCACATGGGCCCCTTCTTCCCTCCCTTTCTAATTTGCCCTGAGAGAGCATGCACAGCATGCCTACCAGGTGTTTGACAGGGAAACAAGACAAAATGAGACACATGTGGCCTTCCCCTTGTGGCACTTATGACTGACCAGGACAGGTGGTGAACAGGGATATATAGGCTGCTAAGGGTTCACCCAAACCTGAAGTGGGTGAGTGCAGGCTTCCTACAGGGGCACATTTTAATCTTAGTGATAGCTGAGGGGGGAACACAGCCTCAGATTCCCCATCACACGCATCCCTGCCCACTCCTTTCCCCCCATCCCTCATTTTTTCCCCCTCCTACCAGGCAAACAAGTCCTCCTGGGTCCACAGGCCTGTGTGCTCAGATGCTCTGTCTGCCTGCTGACTGCTCTGACCAGGCATCTTCCCTGACCACGCCAGTTAGGATAATCCAGGCCCTGCCTCTGGGAATTCCACCACCCAGCAGTGTCCTTATTCCTGAGTGCCATTACCTGTTACCAGTCCAGGTCTCCCTCCCTTCTCCCAGCAGAACACAAGTCCCTTGAGAACAGGGACCTTCCTGGCTTGCCTGTTCTACAGCATGTCCCTGGTGTATAGCCCAGTGCCTGGTCCATGGGAGAGGCCCTCAGGATTTTTGTTGAATGAACGCATGGACAAATGAATGAGTTATCCAGACAAACAGGGAGGGGAGACCGCCTGGTATTCCAGTAAATAGAACAAGATGTGCGAAAGCCTGGGGGCAGGGAGAAGAGCAATCCCTAGCCTGGGGTGGCCTGGTAGTGTTTGGAGGAGCAGGCATGATGGGGGGGGGGGTGAGAGGGTGGGGTCGAGGGGTAGGGCTCCAGCTGCCAGAAGGGCCCCAGGCTACAATCTTAAAGCCAGTTTACAGCCAGTGTTGGAGCCAGTTTAGAGCTGGGGAGTGGTGTCCCATGACTCATTTCAGCCCAAAGCCCCTTCTGAGTTACTTTTGATCTTCAGCTTTGACATCTCGGGGAAAGTCATGGATCACTTCCCAGCAGTCAGGATGTAGCATTTAGGTAGGAAGGGCCCATTCTGCCCAGGACATAAGGCTGGCTTGATTCCTT
>CM053407.1:79529096-79568215 GCA_028644305.1 Xerus rutilus
AGCTGTGGGCAAGGGGTCCAGATGCCCTTCTCTGCCCCCCTACCTGCATCTCCTCCTTAGCTGCCTTCCCTGGGCCTGCTTCTGGTGCTGGAGGCAGGTAGGACAGGGAGCAGAGCCTTCCTGGGGCTTGGATTAGGCCAAAGGCTGGTGGATGAGGGGCTGCCTTGGGCCAGGTCAGAAGCCACAGAAAGTCCTCACTGCCAAATGTGCAGGGGTGTATCCCACAGCTGTCGCTGCCCAGGCTGGGGGAGGGGTGAGATGGGGGAATGGGGAGGTGCTAGGGACCTGGATTATGGTGGAATGAACAGGGGTCTCACTTTTTTAAGTTATAACAGTCATCTCTGGCCTAACCTGACTCAAGATGAAAATACAAACAGAGCCCTTTGAAAATCTTCAAGGGCTTTTCAAGTAAGACCACTGCACTCAGCGGACCACGGTACAGATGGGGAAACTGAGGCTCTGAGAGGGAGAGATGCTAGCTCAGGGTCACACCTGGCACTGCGGTGGAACTGAGACGGCCAGGGCGCCCTGTCTATCACACCACGCTGCTGTACCCGAGAAGCAGCAAGGGCCAGAGAGGGTAGAGGGGCTGAGGCTGAGGGTTGTGGGTTCAAAGCAGCTGATGACTGAGCACCCTCTGGACTCTCAGAAACCAAGGTGGCTCTGTTCATGAGGAGTCGTTACCCTAATTTGAAAAAAAAAATCAGCATAGCAGAAAAGAGAGTAACAGCAGAGGCAGGAGCTCCTGCCCCACATCAGTGAGGGTGGCACTTGGGCAGGTGTGCAGGGGCCTCTTTCCACTCCAGCTCCACAGCTCCCACTGACCTATTTGGACAGCATGGACATTGACAGATTGGGCCATCTAGGTTCCTCCACTGGTGGCATGTTCTGGACTGGCCTTGAGGCTTCAGCCGCTCTCTTTCGACTTGGAAATTCCAGGATTTCAGTAATGATCCAGCTTAATAAAAAAAAAAAAGGAGTCCAGCGCCTCTGCTGTCTGCAGGACACTGCCTCCCTGTGCACTGGGTCTTAGGGACAGGTCTTAGGGACAGGGAAAGGGTTCTGCAGAAGCGGAGCGGAGGATGTGCTGGCACCTCCGGGGAAGCCATGCTGAAGTAAAGGTTTCTTGGCAGCCATGCTGTTTTCCCGCAGGACTGTCTGGCTTCATCAAGACTCATCTGTCAGGCCGGCAGCCCGCCTCTCTCCATCAGCCAGGCAGAGCTGGGTGATAGGACTCGGTGATTTTCCACTCGGGGAGGGCTAAAGCGGCTGGGCTCATGGGAAGAGATGAGGTCTCAATGCCCTGCAGGCCCAGAGAGGGCCCCAGACAGGAAGGCCCTGCAGAGGCCACTGCAGCTGGTGTGAGGGTGGGGAATCCGAGGATGTCATCCTCTTACCCCCACTTCCCCTCAGGGATGGGGAGGCACTTGCCCTCGGCCCCTCTGGACATTGGTGGCAGTGCTGGGCTTGGAACTCAGGCCCTGCGGCCCCAGGCTGGCCATCTTCCTGCCTCCTGTTGACCCTGGTAGGGAGCAGAGAGCAGGGACTCTTGGGCCAACTTTTTCCCGAACGTCTACAGACTTTGTCTACAAAGGCACATCCAAGTACACAGGTGAGGCTGTTTTGAGATAATTAGGGTAGAAACGTGTCATCCCTCTGAAACACTGGGGCAAACTCAGGATGTCTTATGGCCCTGCCCACCCCCTCCCTAGACAGACCTCTTCAGGCTGCACTTCTCCTGGAGGAATTGGACTCTTAAAGAAACTCCTCCAGGCCTAAGAGCCTGGCCAAGTGCCAGATTCCTGGGAGGAGCATGGCAGATGGGTGTCAGCTGCTCAGGCCACACAGGATCTCCACAGTCACCCAGGTGTCCCAGTGAAAGCTGCACCAAGCTGTCTGGTGAACTTGGAGTGGGTGTGGTGCAGGCAGGCTCTGGTGACTTTCGCTGTCACCACCTATGGGACAAGCACTTGTGCCGTCACCTTCAGCTCTGTCAGCCCTGGGGCAGGTTACGTGACAGATGGCAAGATGGGATGATGACAGGGGCGTCTGACTCAGTGCCCACATTTCTGGGTGGGAAGGGAGGCCAGGGTGGCATGGGGCTAATCCAGGCCTGTAAGTCAGGAGTCAGATCCAGGCCTCTTAACTGCCTGACCACTGCACGCCCCCAGCTCCACTGTTTCCTGGAAAGCCACATCTCAAACAGAAGATGAGGAAGGCCCAGGGAAGGGCAGAGAGGTTGGAGAAGTTACCCCACGGAAGCCAGTGGGGAGAATGAAGTAGACACAGGGAGGGTCAGAGGGGCCACAAGCAAAGCCCCGGAGATCAGGAAGCCGGGCCACCTCAGGAGCAAGGATTCTTCACTGTGTTACATGGTGACGAAAAGACAAGCTCCCAGGCAGAGGGACATTGATTGGCTCCTGAAGCCAAGTGCTCAGGACAGTTGGTCTGCTTTCCCGGCTCTCCTTCTGTCCTTCCTCAGCATTCATCATTGCTATTTCTTACCAACAGTGTGACCTTGGATAGATCACATAGTCTCTGGACCTCGGTTTTCCCATTTTAAAAGAGGATAATAACGGGTCTTACCTCGTGGGTTGCTTTCATGACTTTATGTCATGATACATAGCACAGAACACGAACTCAATATGTGTTGACTTTTCAGTTTTCATTTTATTATTATTATTATTATTATTATTATTGAGAAGAAGGAAAAGAAGTTTTATTGCTTTCCTGTCCCAGAGGCTGATTCTGCCCATCAGCAGGAACAGTGGCCTTTTAAAGAGGGGATTCCAAGGCTACATTCCACATGGTCTCTGTTGTGTGTTGGCTTCTTAGACCTTCCTTGTTGCTCCACTGACATTTCTAACCAAGGATTACTTGCTCCGGTTGGTGGGCGTAGAGCACAGGGTTTGAAGGACTTCACTTGATTTCAGATATGGAGGTTTTCCAGCACAGGTGTGATCCATGCATGCCTCTGCACAGCTCCTACCAAGGTCAGGGTGTCAATCGGGAGCACTGGCTACGCTGGGACGGCTGTGTTCTTGGAAGAGGTCCCCTCCCTGTACCCACAGAGAGTAGGCGTGATGGAGGCTGAACGTTGGGCAGGAGGGAGGAGGAACGCTGGCGGGCGCCGTCTGCAACGGCTCACTTGTGGACAGGGCCCCAGAGGAGGATGGACGTGAGACTCGTATGTGTAGTTGACAGGACGCGGCAAGGTGTGGAATGACCCAGAGCTGCAGGGATGTCAGAGGCCACATTTGTGGGTTCTGATTCCAAAGAGATAAATGTCCAATTCGTTCTCCTTTGTCCAGCAAGCTCCGCTCTCTAGGCCCCCTTGTCCTTGGCGTGGCCTCTCCTGAAACCTAGCAGTGTTTTCTCAATGTTGTTTTTCTAGTTAGCGGGTGACGTGGGCCGGGGCTCCCCATAGCTTGGGTCGTCCGGTTTGGCCATAGCACCGTAACCATTTCCTGCGAGGAACATGATGGGCTTCCTGAGCCCGAAGGACCAGGCGGTGTGCTGGTTCATTTCCCTAAATGCCCGAGTGCCCGTCTCATGGCGTCCGGAGGGTCTCCAGTGTCAGGAGCTCAATGCCAAGTTCACGCTGGATGCTGGGAGTCCCCCCTTCTATGGATTCAACCCAAGCCCAGATTTGAGGTGTTCATAAGGACAGTAGTGATAGGAACCATTGGTGGCAGGTCGCATGTCAGAGACCTTCCAAACACCGTGTCAGTTAAAGTTCCCAGCACCAGCAGAGAGCAGTGAATGGCGTTGCCAGTTTCTGGATGGGAAAACTGAGGAAGCCCGGGTCCCTGTCACCTCTCGTTTTACCTTAGTGGGGCCACAACAGCCTGTCTGTGGGTCCCTGGCTCTGTGTCCCAGGGACTGGTCAGCCATGGCTTACTGCTCACCACAGTGTCTGTGTCCTGGTCTCCTGCTTCCTTTCTTCTGCCCTGAGCAGGAGGGAGAAATGCCGCTATTCTTTCTCCCTTACACATGGCAGTATGGGGCTCAGATGAGATTCGGTGCTTGGAAACTGGAATCCCCCACTTCGCACTCCTCGGACCCCCAGCCCAGTCTTCATCAAATCCTTTTGTCTGTTAGGAAGAGAGAAGCAGTCACAGTAGCTTCTGTATGAATTTAGAAACAATTCCCAGCCTACAGGAGAAGGCCAGACAGAGCTCCACCAAGCCCTGGAAATGTCAAATGGAAAGAAACGTCTATATTTGGTTGTCTCCCGTCCACGCTCTCGTTCCCTCCACACACCAGGAACCTTTTAGTCACCATTTTTATTGCAAGAGAGCTCTGAAATGGTGTGTGTGTGTGTGTGTGTGTGCATGTGTGTGTGATGCTGGGGATTGAACTCAGTGCCTTGTACATGCTAGATAAGCCTCTACCACTAAGTACATCCCCAGGCCTTCTAATTTTTTTATTTGGAGACAGTGTCTCACTAAGTTGCCCAGCTTGGCCTTGAACTTGCGATCCTCCTGCTTCAGCCTCCTAAGTAGCTGAAATTTAAGGTGTGCTATGCTGGCTAAAGCTCTTTCGTGCCTGGAACGCACCATGCCTGCTCTCTTGTTCTGCACCTCTCTATTTATTTATTTTTGGTACCGGGGATTGAACTCAGGGATGCTTAACCACTGAGCCACATTCCCAGCCCTTTTTGTATTTTATTTAGAGACAAGGTCTCATTGAGTTGCTTAGGGCCTTGCTAAGTTGGTGAAGCTGACTTTGAACTCGCTATCCTCCTGCCTCAGCCTCCTGAGCCACTGGGCTTACAGGCATGTGCCACCTTCCCACCTCTGCCCCACCTCTTCGGCTCTTCCTTGTCAGCCTCCCTGATACTGCAGATGGACTTCATCCTTGGCTGCTGCCTTCTTGGGAAATCTGTGCAAATTCCTGGCCCCTCTCCTGTGCTTCCAATCAGTCTGGCAGCTCCTCCACCCTCCAGGATCCATGTGCACCCCCTGCTCTGTAAATTGGAGGTGCAGTGAGTCACTGCCCACCACAGGGGCCTCCCCCAGCTACACATTCCTTATTTCAGCTGGTGGCCCCACTGTGTAGCCCAAAGCCACAAGGGTCAACCTGCATCCCTCTTCCCCCTCTTCCCACGCTCTGTATGTAAGTGTCCAGCAAGCCAGGCTGCACCCGTGTCTCCTGTCCTGTCAGCACACTCTGGGCCCTGCCCAGCCTCCTGAGTCCCCTGCTGCAGTGCCCTGGCTGCCTCCTCCAGCACCCACTCCTGGGCCCTCCCTCGCTCTCATCCACCGAGGACCTTCCTCCCCAGGATTGGCCATGGAGTCCCCAGGCTGCAAGTGATCCTCTGTGGGACAGGGAGGAAGGGGGTCATATACATGAGGGGCCGTCGAAGCATGCCTGCTGGGCGTGTGCCTTGCTTGGTGTGCTGTGGGCGGCAATGTGTCCCTTGTCCTTGTCCTCAGGCAGCTGCAGCCTTCAGACACCCACAGGACCCGCTGCCTCACCCTGGCCATTGCAGACGTCTTGTGGCGGGCTGGGGACCGACAGAGAGCTGTGGTCGCACTGTAAGTTGTTCTGAGGGCCACGTATGGTGGCAGGCGAGCTGTATGTGGCTCTCCTGTCTCTGTGGGGTGTGCGGACTGTTTTTAAGGAGCCCCAGGCTGGGCCAGGGCCCGGAGCTTCTGCATGGCTCTGCCGACTGCCCAGGTTCCAGCCCTCACCTGGGAAGGTGTGCTCCTGTCTGTGTGGCTTTCCTCCTAGGGAGCTCGGGAGCCCCTTGAGAACCTGTGACCCAGGTACCCACATCCCCTCCGTATTCCCAGAAGCCTCAGAAGCAGCCCCTCAGTTGACCCAGCTGCTCTTCCTGGTGCCCACAGTATTGTCCTGTCCCTTGGACCCACATCCACTGAGGTGGAGACTCAGAGAGATGAGCAGAGGAGGGTGGAGCACAGACCCTGGATGCTATGCCCTGACCCACCTCAGCTCTACCCTGTGGCCTCCATCCTGCCCCAGTCCACATGCTGACTGGCTGGCTATTCTGCCCGACTCCTCAGAGTGGAAGCATCACTTTGTCCTGGCTGTGTGGCTTAGCTTTAGCATAGGAGGTAATTTGAAGGGCCAAGGACCATACTCTGGGCTGCATGTTGGTCACTGTAGCATAGTGCTTATGAGAAGGGATTCTCCGAAGCAGTTGCTTATTGGCTGTGTGAACTTGAGTAACTGACTTGACCTCTCTGTGTCTCATGTTTACTTGTTTAGAAAATGAGGATGATAGTAATTATTATTTAATAGGATAGTAGTGAGAATGAAGTGAGTCAATATAAATAAATGATATGTAATAAATGTAATAACATTATTTACCAGAATCATTTATCACTATAAATTGGTGATAAATAATAAATGTGAAGTGCTTAGGACAACATTTGGCACACACTAAGCATCACATAAGTGGAGGTTAGGTATCATCAACATTGTTGTTGTTGTTGTTTTGTTACTATTACCTGTCTTTAAAAAAAATTTTTTTTTAGTTGTAAATGGACACAATACCTTTATTTAATTTATTTATTTTTATGTGATGATGAGGATCAAACCCAGTGCCTCACATGTGCTAGGCAAGCGATCTCCCACTGAGCCGCAGCCCCAGCCCTTTTTACCTATCTTTTGTACCCGTGTTCCAGGTAGCTTATTAACCTAGGCCCTTAGCATCTACGTGGCAGCCCTAAGATCAGATGAGGGAGGAATTGGATTTCTCCCTGTTTTAGAGATTTAGAAACAGAAGCCCAGAGAGGGAAGGTGGCTAGTCCATGGCCACACAGTAGCTAATGGTACAGTGGGTCCCAAATCCAAGCCCTACTCCAGTCTGCCACACTGGTCTGCACACCCAGGGGAAGTTGCCCAGAGGGTCGCAAGGGGGAGGCTCCAGACATGGAGCCCGGATTCCTCCCATCAGAGGAAGTGAGGGCCGGCCAGCCCACCTTCCCTTCTGCAGGTAATGTCAGTCCTGCTGGGAGTCAGGCTTCCCACTGCCAGAATGTGGGTTTGGCCATTCCAAGCGCACCCTCTGCTCTTTTTTCCATTCCTTCTTTTCTCCCCTTCTCCTGTGAGTGCCCTGAAACTAGGCTAGGGGAGGAGTTCCCAGAAGGGAAACCCGAGACACCTTTGGCTCCTTCCGTCCTCTGCAGCCACCTTCCATCTGTGCTCACTGGAAGGCACTCGTGGTTTTGCGCTGGTGGGAGGGCGCGTCTTCTTTCCTGGCGGAGGACTCACGCACCTTCTTTTCCTTTTTAGGGCATCGGGAACCGAACAGTTCAGCCCAACGGGAAAATACAAAGCAGATGGAGTCTTAGAAACAGTACGGCTTTCTGGAAAGTTTTCACGCAGCCTTTGGCTTTGTTTGGGGACTGTCTCCTTTCCTATAAGTAAATCCTCCCCCAGCTGGGGATGCCCGGGCCCTTCCTGCAGCCCGTGTCCACTGTGTCCACGTCCCCGGGTTGGTGAAGGGGCGGAGGCGTTTGGCTTTGCGGGTGGGCTCCTGCCAGAGCTGGCTCTATGGCTGTAGCCCAGTGACTCCCGTCACCTCAGGGGTGCGCAGGCCTGAGGTCCCCAGCAGTCTGCACACAGTGCCCTAGGCTGAGGCCCAGCTCCCTCTGCCCAGGTCTCTCGTCCTCCTTCTCCAGCTTCTTTTCTAGGACTTTTGTGGGAGGGTGGTGCAATGGTGCCCATCTGCAGAGGAGAGACCTTAGAAAGTGGAGAAGGACTTTGAGAGCCTGGAGCTCCCACCATGAAGCCAGACATCAGTGATAGAGTGAAAAAACTGTTGTTTTGAAAATATGAAAGCAGTGAAGTTTAAAAAAAACTTGTCATCTGTTTAGAATTTTCTTTTTCTTTTTTCTTAGTTGGTACCAGGAATCGAACTCAGGGGCGCTCAACCACTGAGCCACATCCCCAGCCCTTTTTTGTATTTTATTTAGAGACAGGATATCACTCAGTTTTTTAGTGCCTCACCAAGTTGCTGAGGCTGGCTTTGACCTTGCGATCCTCCTGACTCAGCCTCCAGAGCTGCTGGGATTACAGGTGTGCTCCACTGTGCCCAGCTAGAATTTTCATTTTAACCCACTTGTTTTATTTGAACTAGCTTTGGGCAAGTTTGACCCTGGGACTCTAATTAAGGGCCTCACTTTGCTGATTTTTTTTAAGCATCTTTGCCCCTCAGACCTGCCTGAAAAAACAGAGGGGACTCATATTTGTTGCTTTCCATTAACTCGAGACCTGGCCTGTTGGGCTCCCCTAACTTGGCATTATGATTTGAATGTGATAGCCCCCTCAATTCCCAGACTATTCTCAGTCCTGACTGGCATGCAGGGTGAAGCCTTCCCTGCGGCCATGCGCAGTGCTGGGTCCTGTGCTTAGTCCCACTATCTGTGATGTTCCGGGGGTTCTAAAGGTGAGCCTTGGGCTGCTGCTGGGCAGGCTCACCCCCAGAGACCCGGGCTTTGCCGGGCGGCCTTGAGTTGCACTCAGATGTGTGGCATGGCCCAGTGCCAGCTCTGCAGGTTGCCTCTTTCAGCCCAGGGATGGTCCCAGTGGGGTGTGTAGCAGCTAAAGCCAGGGCCGCAGGCACTGACCATGATGGGGTGGGTGTGGCCCTGGGGAACTGGCAGCTCACCTTGTGGTGTTCCTTCCCAGCTCACACTGCACAGTTCAACCTGCTACGAGGAGCTGGTGACTTTCCTCCAGTGCAGCATTCACCAGGTATGAGCCACGGCTTTTTGTGAGATGGGCAGTGTTGAGCCTTCTGATTTCATTGTGGAAGAGACACTGGTCACCTGGAGCTGTCCTCCCCATCAGCCAGAGTGGCAGGAGGGCACGTGGGCCTCTGGGTGGTGGTGTTGAGGATGACGGGGTGATGTGGTCTGGGGAAGCGTGGACGTGGGGCAGGGGCTCCAGGTTCTCCATCGCATCCTTGTGGACTGGTCATGGACACAAGTTAGCTTTGGGGCTGCAAAAAACAGGGCTAGGATGGGTGGGGTTGGAAGAAAGAGAAGCAGCTATGAGATGGTGGCTGCAGAGCTGTCTCTGCGTCCGAGAACAAGCACCCATCTCTGGAGCTCTGAACATTGTGTCAGTGGGGTGGGTCCCCGAACTAACTGGGAGAAGAGGAGGCAGCCTCCAAGTCAGAGTTGGAGGGCAGGCAGTGCCCATGGGGACCCTGCTTGGGACAGGACCTCGCCTGGCTTCTTGGGTTGGCCCAGGCAGGGACCCTGCAGTGTCCAGACTGCTAGAGGAAAGCTGTACACCCACTCCATGAGCTGGGAGGGACATGGCCGGGACCAGGGGAAGTGCAGCCAGAGGGCTCTGGGAGTCCTCAGTGGGGCTCTAGCAGCTTGGCTTTGAAAAGGAGGAGGTGGCACTCACCGAGGGCAGGGGACTTGGCCTCGGGAGCTAGTTGGCCAGGGTTTGGATCTGGGTTAGCTCCCTACCAGCTCTGAGACCTCAGACAACACACGGAACTCCTCCATGCCTCAGTCTCCTCTGCCAGACAAGGGTAATGACGGCATCTGCCTCAGGTCCTTGCACAGCATGTGGGCCTTGAGCAATGTCCTCTTTCAAAGATGGCATCCACTGTCACCACAGTTTCGAGCGACCTTGGGATGAGTGAGTCATGGACATGTGAAAACAAGAGGGAAACTTTACAGTGTGAGCCAAGACCAGGAGACCCGTGGCCTTTGACATCCCCAGCCACAAGGCCTCACGGTCCTGACATGTCCGTCGGGATGGAGGGAAGGGAAGAGGGCTAAGCCCTTCTTCCTGGGGGCAGGCAGCCCTCCCAGCCTCCCCTTTACCCTCTACTAACCCTCAGGGAGGGAGCTGGGAGCTTGGGTGGTGAAAGGGAGGGTGGGAGAACTCAGTAGAAGTGGGACTAGGCCTGAAGCTTCTGCCATCAGATACCCTCCCCGGCACAGTCCCCAAGACTCCAAAGTGGGCTGCCCTGAGAGCAAGGGGAGGCAGGTGTGGGTCCCCTAAGGGGCCCGGGATCTGATGTCCTGTTATCCCAGAGCTTGTGGCTGGGGATGTTCCACACAGCTGAGAGCCAGACTTCATGCCCAAGAAGAGCCAGGCATAGCACAGTCACCACCTTTGGGAGGCTTTTCGTCTCTGCGTGGGCCACTCTGTCTGCCCTGTGGGGTGGGGGTGGGAGGGATGGATCCTGGCCTAGGAGTTAGGAGCCCAGGTTGACTATCACCCACTCCTGTCCCTGGCTCTCTCTGGCTCTTCCTTGGAATAACAGGGGGCCGTCTACTAATTCTCCACCCTGCCTGAGCTGCGGGAGGGCTGAGACAGGCCAGGGACCCACTCTGGCTTATTGCTTGCCCGCTTGCAGCCTTACAGAGGTCCCTGGGTGTCACTTTCCTCATCTGGAAGGCGAAGGACTGAAGGTTCCTGCTCTAATCAAGGTTCTCAAGGAGAACCTTAAACGCTGGGGAGGAATGTTTTCCAAACCTGAGTACAAGCAGTCTGAATCAGCAGGAAGGGGGCCTCCTGTTAAGCTGAGTGCAGTTGAGAGCCTTATGACACCAATGTGTGGATGCAACCAATGTGGCCAGGACTGAGGTCACCGGCATCACAGCCTCAGATGAGGCAGGGGCTGGAGCTGCCCAGGTCAGGCAAGGGAAGTGATTGGTGAGGCTTCTGTGGGCCAAGGAAGGGCTCTGGGGAGATCACTCAAATGGCCCAAGTTTTGGAGGCCTTGCAATTGCCCCCAAAAGGTCCTGCCTGCCCTGCAGCGCCAGGGCCTCTGTATCCTTATCTGTAACATGGGCCTCGCCCCCTTGGCCTGTGTGCACAGGTTTCAGTAAATCCTAGGCACCACAGTGACTGAGAAAGGGGTTTGGGTGTGGCTGCTGCAGGGAAGGAGACCCCTTCTTTCATTGAGGCTTCTGAGCCCTGAGCCTTCCGCCTGCTAGCCAGCTTTGGCTCCCGGGTTCTGCTGGTCCATTCAATATTTGGCTCTTCTCACTCTGGCAGCCTGAGTCTCCCCCTGAAGCTTGATTTATATTTTTGCTGGAACAAGTAGAGCTGCCTCAGCACTGGGCTCACCAAATCCATTTTTCACGGGCTGGGTCCCAGAGGGGCTCTTGGTGCCAGGCCTGGAAATGGACACTGAACCGTCTCTGCCCAAAATAAATAGCCTCCTTGCTGGGTTTTCATTACCGCTCACCTCTAGGCGAGATGTCTGGCAGGCCCCAGGCCAGCTTGGGATACCACTGCCCCCACCACCCGTCAGAGTCCCCTGGAGAACTCAGGTCTCTCCAGGGCTGCAGAGTTAGGATGGAAGAATGATCCCTTCTTCCCATGTGGCACCAGACATGGTTCCGGCCCCTAACTGAGGTTTCCGGACTCATTGCCTGCCGAGCTCGCCTTTCAAGCCGGCGCCTTGCCCTGTGGCCTCCCAGGTCTTGGCAGCTTGAATTTGATGAGATAATTTTAATAAATGTTTTCAAAAGCAAAATGAAATATTGGTGCCATTCAGTTGTGTTCTGGCAAGGGCAGGAAGCCCCAGGTGGGCTTCATCTCCTCACCCTCTGCAGAGGGGTCAGGGGAAGGACTTCTGAGGGTGGGCCAAGAACTGGGCCAATGCCTACCCACACCGTGACTTTGCCTCCCTGTAGTTTCACAGCCAGCTAGGGCTCACCAGGACTTCCATGTCCTTCCTCATCGCAGTCCTGTGGTCTGTAGTTATCACGGGCATATAGAGGGGAGACAGACCCCCAAAATATCAAGACTTCACCAAAACAAGGTGTGGGTCCTAGGCAGAAGTACATAGGCATTCCAGAGGGGGAAACAGAGATGAGGCCAGCTGTGTGACTTCCCTTGGGCAGCATGCAAGTCAGCAACTGAGCTGTGACACAGGTCTGCAGGTCCAAGGCTCCCAGGCATGTGTCCTCTTTTGCAGGAACATGAGCATTACTCTGCAGTGGTCAGAGCACACCTGCAGACATTGTCTCACAGAATGTGCAGCATAACCCAAGGGAATATGCAGGAGCGGGGGTTCTGCATGGTCTCTGATTGGCAGATGGGGCAACTGAGGGCAACGGAAGTGAACCAGTTGTGTTGAGATCACAGGATTAAGGGTGATTTAAGATGCTCGTGAATCCATTCATCTCATTTCTATTTCCCCAAATTCGGCTCCTCTATGCCCTAGCATAGCGAACTTGCCCTCTTGTGCTTCTGGGCCTTTGCACGCACTTCCCATGCTAGGAGTGATCTTCACTTCTCTCCTGATCCCTGGGGTTTCTCTTTAGACATCAGGCCTCTGGAAAACCTTCCTTGGGCCTCTCTCCTTCCCTCCCTGAGTTCTACATCCGTAGAGGCCCTTCCTGTGTGTTTCTAGATGAGCTTGCCCCAGCAGAGCCCCTTTCTCACCTTTTTGCAAATGCTTTTTCTTTCCTGCTTCCCTGAGAGGGCAGATCTATATCCTCCTTGTTCACAAGTTATAGCCTTAGCAGGGAGCATCCTCTTAGCTCAGAAATTTCACTAAGTAAATTTTAAAAAGATGACTGATTAGCTGACTCCTTGAATTACTAAATGAAAATAAAGGCTACATTTTGAGAAAAAGAAAAGACTATTATATCAGAAGATTGAGCAGTAATAGTTACTAAAGGGTGATGCTACATTTGGCTCTGAGCTTCCTGGCAGCCAAGGCAAAAAGGAAAATATGATAAATCATATAGTTCTCCTGACAGTTCTAAGAGAAACAGCCCCCCCCCACCATTTTAAATCCAAAAAGAAACTGATCACACTTCAGAAATACTGACTATTTTAACAAGCTGTGTCTTCAACCTCAGCTCATCATCCCCAGCGTGGGATGAGTAAGGCCTTCACACTATCTTACATCTGGGAGATGATGATTCTCCAAGAAGCAAAAGTGTTATGGCCCATTGCATAGGCTGTGGCCAACTGGACTTATTGGAAAGGTGGGCAGTGCAGAGCCAGCGTCATAGTCAGAGCCAATACAGATGCCAGGCCCTGCTCTGTGTTCACAGGGTTAGCTCACTTAACGTTCACAACAACATAATCACTCCTGTGATTATCTTTATGTTACAATTGGGAAGACTGGGGACAGAGGAGTTGAGAAACATCCCCGTGGTCACATAGCTAGGAGTGATAGAGCCAGGATTTAAACCCAGGCAGCCAGGCTCTAGGAAGTGGCCTCCAAACCAGGGTTGGAACTGGGGGAGAAGCATGAGATGCTTGTTTGGGCTGCAAAACTTAAAGGGGTGCAAAATCTTAGGGTGCACACCTGTAATCTCAGCCACTCAGGAGGCTGAGGCAGAAGGATCGTGAGTTCAAAGTCAGACTCAGCAAAAGTGAGGCGGTAAGTAACTCAGTGAGACCCTGTCTCACAAAATAGGGCTGGGGATGTGGCTCAGTGGCCCAGTGCCCTTGAATTCAACCCCAAGTCCCCCGCAAAACAAACAAACAAAAAACTCAGAGGTCAGTATAAATACTATTTTTTAAAACCAAAATTAGTCAAAACCAATCCACGATCCTAAAAATGTCAAAATGCACAAAGGAGACACTCATTTGCCCTGCCGGGCCCACCTGCCTTGCCTCACCTGGTCTGACCCAGTTGCAAACCTGCCTTGGGCATGAAGCAGAGTCCCTGGACTCCCGCTGTGCTACTTGGGCCAGTGGCTCAGCTTCTGAGCCTCAATTCCTGACATTGTAGAGAGACTTGCTAAGAGTGTACATCCCAGTTTGTTAGTGTGTGCGGTGTGACAGTGGCCACAAGACCTTTGCACCATAATGGAGGTGCTGTGGCTACCTCAAGGACTCCCAACATCGTGGATGTGCTCCACGGGGGCCCCTGTGCTCTGCCCCTGCTGTCACTCAGGCTGGAGCATCCCTATCCTGAGGGGATCTGGCTGGTGAGACATGCACAGGGTCTGCCCTGTGGCCACCCAGCACTTCCAGGGCCAGACTGGAGGCTGTGGGTCCAGGAGCCCCCAAAGAGTGTCAGGCTGAGGGAGAGAGGTGTGCAGAGGGTACTCACTCCTGTCTCCTCTCCCAGTTCCAAGCAGGCCCTTACGGATGCATCCTGCTCACCCTGTCTGCCATCTTGTCCAGGTCCCTGGAGCTGTGAGTATCTTTCTCGATCAACTCCCCGAGCTGGGGCTGTCTGTGTCGCCCTGTGCTGCTACCCCAGAGCCCAGGGTAGGGTTTGGTGCTTAGTGAGGCAGCAAAGGAGGGGAAGCGCTTGCTGGTGGAAGAGCAAAGCAGGCCCATTCTACATATACCAGGGTCCCCTTCTCTGTGGTGCCCCCACTTGTGCTGGGGACAACTCAAGAGGCACCTCCCTACCCTCGGCAAGCTTGCATGAGACTCCTATGTGCACACTTAAGGCCCTCATCCTTGCTGCATGTTCAGGGGTAGACAGTGAGGCTGAAACCAGGGAGACAACTGCAGGCCCTGAGCTCAGGGCAGGGTCTCTCTGTAGTCCAAGGTTGTCCTGCAGCCGCCAGCAGCCTACTGGGAGTCCTGGGCGGCACCCAGAGGGAGAGGTAGGAAAGCCGCTTGCCCTGACTTTCTTCTGCTTGACCCCAGACTCTAAGGCTGCTCTAGAGCTGGGCTCTTCCGTGAAGCTCATTCCCCAGGAGGCTTCTAGGCCTCTTGTCTGTATTTACCACCTGGGCATTGTCACTAGGAAACACAGCAGATGAATAGTACAGGAATAGTTTCGAAAAATAGTCGGTCAATTGCAAGCAGGCAGAGCTGAGGGTTGGAGACCTGGAGGAGGGGATCTTCCTTGGGAGGGTGTCGAAAGGGAAGATTTGGGAACAACTCCCTGAAGGTTTGGAAAGTGGGAAGTCCCTGGGCAGCTTTGAGGTGCACAGGCAGGAGAGGCCCTGGCAGAAGGAGATGTTTGCCCTCCAGCCCTGGCTGGGCCCCCACCAGGCTGTGGCTGCTCCCTGGGCCTCTGCTGCAGGCGGGAGGAGGACTGCGGGGTCCTGCGGGGCCTCATGCGCTGGCCCGCCTGCTGCCTGCTGCTACTGACCTTATTAAATTGGTGTGTGCACAGCACTTTCTAATGGCATTTTTCTTCTAATCCTGCCATAATGATATAATTCATTCCTGGCGTGGGCTCACGTGCATGGAGACCATAAGTCGCCCGTTCTCTCCCTAGGTCTGGTTTGCTAATCCCTGGGTGGGAGGTGTTGTGGGGGGTTGTCTTCTAGCTGCACTGGGGAAGCCTGCACTTTCAGGTGGGCTAGGCTTGGTAGTGCTGACCTCAGCTTCCCCATCTGTGCAGGGGATCTTCTGCCCTGTGTCTGGTCCCCATGCCTGAGTGGTCACAGGGAGTCTGTTCACGTGCGTGCTCCTGTGTGGAGCCTTCTCCTTTTAGATGGGGCCTCAGTTCCCCATGCCCAGGCCATTCTTCACATAGGTCAGAGCGGGAGGACTTGGGCTGCTGCTGTCCCATCCAAACAAGCTGGGCAGTGGGACCTAATGGGCATCGGTGTAGGGAAGGCCTCCCCACAGCACAGACCTGCAAAGCCTCATGCATATGGCTCAAAGTCACAGCCCTGCCAACACACACACACACACACACACACACACAGAGGCATAGACACACACAAGTAGACATGTGTGAGCACTCCCACACAGATAGACACAGACATACTGGACACATACAGATGCAGTCCCGCTGTTCCATCAGGGCCAAGGACCTTCTCTGGGCCCTGTGGCAGGTATCTTGAAGCCCTGGGTATAGACCAGGACTCCCCAGGCCTCTGTCTTCCAGAAAACCCCAGATAGAGACCCGCAGTGGCATTAGCCACACAGGTTGGTTGTCATCCCTCTGTGGTCTCGCCTTTCCCTTTGCTTAGGGGACAATACAGAGGAAAGTCCTATCAGCAGTAAGGGTAATGGCAACCAGCCCATATGAAGCCCCCTGTGCACTCAATCCTTTTCCTTGGAACCCGTTGGCCCTCCACAACAACTAGTTAGTTGGGTGCCACTGTGGTCCCTGTGGCTCGGGGAGGGGAGTGGCTCCTCCCAGGTTTACACAGCAAGTGAACCTGGCTAGCGGGACACCCCAGGGGATCTGGTCCAAGCCAGAGGTTTTGGTTTGTCTTAACAGAGCTAAGCTTGGGAGTAAGGCAGTGATCAGGCCTGGTCACTCCTCGGGCTGGTGCTCTTTCCTCGGGAACTGGGGTTAGCGTGGCTCCTGCGGGACCATGTCCTAATGTCCTTTCCTGCCTTTTCTTGCCTCTGGCTTGTCTTGGTGGTGCAGGTGGAAGCTACCAGGCTTCCTCAGTAGATGTAGCCACAAGGATATGCCAGCCAGCTGGGTGCAGTGGTGCACGCCTATAATCCCAGAGGCTCCAGAGGCTGAGGCAGGAGGATTGTGAGTTTAAAGCCAGCCTCAGCAACTTAGTGAGACTGTGTCTCAAAATAAAAAATAAAAAGGGCTGGGGATGTGGCTCCGTGTTTAAGTGCCTTCTGGGTTCAATGCCCAGTAACAAACAAACAAAAAGGATGTCCTAAAGTTCACGATGGTCCCTCTGTGGTGATGTGGTGAAGTGGCAGACACTTCCTGAGCATTGCTGGGCTTCCTGGGCACTGAAACCCCTGCTTAGGTGGAGCCTGTCGAGGGGTAGGCAGGGAGACCCAGCTCAGACCTGGGGTAGATGCAGACTTGAGCACCCAACTCTGATTTGTTCAAGTTCAAGAAAACATTTGGTTGGACTGAGGGCTTCAGGTGAGAACCTGACCTCAGGCAGCCTGGAGGTCTCTGGGGCTGCTCCAGATCTAAGCTCCCTCGTGACCACTGTGCTCACATCCATAGGGCTGCTCAAGATGGGAGTGCTGGAGCAGAGCCGACCCTGCCCCCACCTGTGGTCCAGGGGGCTTCCTGAGGAGGAGACAGGGATGACAGTGAGCACAGGGACAGCAGCAGCCCCGGTGCCGGCCAGATCCTGAGGGTCCCCCCGAAGTCCCTCACATGGCACATGCTCATTCCTGGCACTCACGGGGGCTCTTGTGAGGAGGGTGTCCCCTCGCCTTCCTAAGCAGAGTCCTTGCAAGCATCCTCTCCTCGTTACACACCAGTCATGTTGCACGACCACGTGCGTCCCTCAGCCCCCCCCCCCCGGCACCCCACCTCGTCTCTCTGAAGGCTCCCTGTCGTCCATGGCATGGAGACTGTCAGACTGGGATACCCACCTCCCGCCTGCTGCCACCCAGTGAGCAACAGGGAAAGATCTTCCTTATGGACATTTGGTCAGGCGGGTGCAAGTGTCACCCCACTCAGGCACTGGTTGACCTGTCCAGAGATGCCCAGCAGGGCAACGGGTCACATGAAAGCTTGCACTTGGTGGCTTTGATGTAGCATCAGGACGCCTGGGTCCCCTTCTCACTTCAGCTGCCCACAAGCCGTGGGGCTGACTCAACTTGTGTCTTAGTTCTTTACTTCCAGCAGGACAGGGTTGGACTAGTACTCTTTAGACTCCTTGTAGTGAGAATCTGATTCGTTTTTCAAAACATCTATTTTAAGATCAAGGTGTAGGGCTAGGATTGTAGCTCAGCGGTAGAGCGCTTGCCTCGCATGCGTGAGGCCCTGGGTTCGATCCTCAGCACCACATATAAAGCAATAAAATAAAGACATTGTGTCCATCTACAACTAAAAAAAATAAAAATAAAAAAAATAAAGATCAAGGTGTAAAGCAAATGCAACAGGGTGACTTTGATGGGTGCAGCTGTGATAGGGATGGGGCAGCCCCTGCCTTCCAGTAGGGCATCAACACCTGTCCCCCACCACAGCCCCCAGGGACCCCTCTTTGGAGAAGCTCCAGCTCTGCAAACAGAGCTTAAAAACCTAGAGAGCAGATGATCAGATCCTCTCTGGAGCCCAGAGCCAGCTCTGCAGAGAAGCCTTTGATGCTGCATCCGACTAGTCTGTGATTACTTGGGGCACCAGTTGAAAACATGTCCTGGGAGCCCAGAGAGATAACAAAGTCCAAGATCAAATGCTGTGCAGCCAGGGAGAAGCAGGGTGGAGGGCTGAGCAGATCTACCCGAGCCCTCTCAAGGCACTGTGTGTGCGCGCACGTGCGTGTGGATGAGTAACGTCGAGACTTGTGGCTGGATGGGAGGTGGTGTGGGTGTGAATGGTCGGCTGGAGATGGGGTGAAGGATGACCTGATTGTGAGTGGGTGACAGGGGGCATGGCGGTTTTTCCCTCTGGGCAAGGGATGTCTGCTGAAGCTCAGAGGCTGCCCTGCACCAAAGTCAATGCTCCTGGCTGTAGGCCCTCCCTAAGCCAGAACAGAGCCAGGGTGGGGTGCCATGGCAGATGTAGCTCCCCGCCACCCCAGCACAGCCCAACCATTCCAAAGAACAGTCAAGAACAGGCCTTTGAGGTTTGTTTACCCAGGCTGTGTGCAGAGTCTTGCGAAGGGATTATTTTTTTTCCACTTGATTTCAAGCCGTTTATTTTCTTTCTTAAGATCTCCAGTTGCTTACAGTAAATCTCATGCCTGATTTCATGATCTCCATGGTCTGTTGCTTCCCACCCCACATGGCTAGAGCCTTCCCCAGGGAGCTCTCACAAGCCAGGGATGGTCAGGGTCAGCTCTGAGACAGGCCTGGGCCGCCCAGCACAGGCGCACGGCTGCAGGCCCCAGGGGCACTCAGGCCTGGCTTACTGTAGACTGATGCTCACGGGTGCTTGGGCCCTAGTTAGGAAGGTGGGGAAGAAGCTTGTACAGAAGCCCTTTCCAATGCCTGTTGGCCTTCAGTCCAGTGACCACTCCAGCTGCCCAAAGACAATCTGAAAAGTCTGCAAAGGATAGTAGTTTGTTTCTGGCCGAAGGGCGAGGGGATGACCCATGCAGCATTTCCGCCATGGTGACTTGCTCTCAAAACTCTGAGAGATTAAAAACAATAGGAACAAGCAAACACTTTCTTTCTTTAAGGAAATATCCCTGAAATGAATGCCAGTCATGAGAATTGGCTGCAAACGCAAGTGACAGAAACTCACTTCCTAACCAGTGCAAGCAGAAGACAAAGCCACTGACCCATTAGTTATCCAGTACCTGGACCTCAGGAGTGGCTGGATCCAGGAAGTACATACTCTGCCTGGGATTTGTGTCCCTTCTGTATCTCCTTACTGTTCTCCCCTGGGTCCCAGCTGTGTTCTCAAGAAAGCCTCCTGCATGGGCACTCTGATAACTCCACAGCCTGCCAGGTGCCAGGCACCCGATGCCATCACCATGGCCTAGCCTGGGCTGTACCCATCATGGGGTGTGTGAAGACTGGGCATCTACAGAAAGCAGTCCCTAGGCTGGCTAGGAATGGGATGCTTAGTCAGGAAGTAGAAGAGGTTACACACGCAGGAGAGTGGATGTGGGTTTGGGGGTGGGCTTGACAGAGACCCCACAGGCGCTTTTCAGAAATGGAGGCAGGTGATCACAAAGCTTTTCATTCCAGGGTTGGAGGTGGTGCTCGCCCATCAGAGACCACCTGGGGGAGGCAGCTGCCATTGAGAATCCTCAGTTCTTGTTAGTTCCAGATGTGTTGTTCTGAACATAAGGGGATGCTCTGCAGTGTTCTTGGAACTCTGCCGAAACTTTTCCACCCTAGAAGAATTAGAGTGTCAACAGAGTCGCCCAGACCAGAGCCCTGACTCCTGGGCTTGGTGGGTCTGAGCAGATCCCTGGCCCTCTCTTGTCCGGTCTTCCCCATCATTCATGAGGCTAGATGGGGTAGGCAAAGACCCTGCCCCACCTGTAGCTGGGGAAGGACTTCCTTAGTGAGGTAGCACTGATTCAGGTGAGGGGAGGGTCCAGTCTAACACTTCCAGCAAAAATGTCACAGACCAACATGACAAGTGGTAGGGGACCCATGTGGGTGTCTGTGTCATGGACCGGCAGGTGCCCTCCTCAGGCCTTACTTCTGCTCCTCTGCCTGCAGGCTCCTCGTCAGGGCCTGGGCCCCTGGCTGGCTTCCTTTGGCACACTGTGGGCCCCCTTGCCTGAGCAAAGTAGAGTCTGGAGGGTCAGCTGGACACAGGGTCCTCGCTGCTACCTTGGGCCTTTGCAGTCTTGTGGCAATCCAAGGGACAGGCCTGTAGGCCTGGGACCATTATCCCTCTTTACAGATGAGGGGACATGGAGAAGTGAAGGGTGAGTTAGTGGTACATCTGTATCACCCTAGTCTAGTGGCTTGGTCTAACACCCTGTGCCAGCATCACTGTCACTGGAAGGAGAGGGGTGACAGCTGACACTCAGCAGTGTTCGCCAACATACAAATGGAAAATGAGGCCCCTGCAGCAGGCCTGCACCAGACTGGGTGCTGGATTACCTCCTCTACCCCCTTGTGATTTTAGCTGGCAGGGTCTGCGCCAAAGCAGGCCAACACTGCCGGGCCAGGTCCCGGGGCTGCTGAGAAGGCAAGCCACAGCTAGCGAGTGCCCCTCGGGTCCAGCTGAATGCAGTCATTCTCATGGTCCCAGCCCCAGGGCTGTTTGGAGGGGCCCATTCCCCCATCAGAGGAGGAGGACCAAGCCCAGGCCACACTGGGGTTAGTGACCCTCAAGTAGAAGGGCATTTTTTACCTCTGGTCACTCACCTAAGGACTGTTGCTTCTTGTTCCATGAAGGGCTTAGATGCCCAGATAAAGACGATGGGCCTCGGGAGAAGGGAGATGCAGGAACTTTCTGGAAGGGTTTTCTGGGCCATGCCTGCCTCAAGTGTGCTGGTCAGCTGCTCATTTCCACCTGCATCCGCACCCCTCCTGAGTCCAGCTTCTGGAATCAGTCCCACAGGGCCTACAGAACCCCAGCTTCTCCTGGGATGGGGCTGGGCAGATCAGGGTAGGGGTGGCATTTGTTGCACACCTGTGTGCCTAATTCTGGGCACCAGAGGACTAGACAGATACGACATTATCTGGTCTCAAAGTCCTTTCTAAGCCGAGTGTGGTGGCACACGCCTGTAATCCCAGCACTTTGGGAGGCTGAGACAGGAGGATCTCAAGTTCAAAGCCAGCCTCAGCAACAGTGAGGTGCTAAGCAACTCAGTGAGACTCTGTCTCTACATAAAACACAAAATAGGGCTGAGGATGTGGCTCAGTGGTCGAGTGCCCCCGAGTTCAATTCCTGGTGCCAAAAAAAAAAAAAGTCCTTTCTGCCCAGAGGGACAAGACAGGTGCGTGGAGAGCAGATGGCATGGGCCTTCGGAGAGGGAGGACTGAGGAGAGGAGAGATGGGCATTTCTGTCCCTCCTCTTGATGGAGGAGGAGGCACCTCTGCAGGACTCTGAGGGGTGGGCAGAATGGGTCTCGGCAGGTAGCAAGGACAGAGCAGGCACAAGCCACTGGAGAGAGTCTGCAGGGATTGATTGTGCGAGTTTGGGAGGGATGGTCCTGGAGTTAGGGGAAGATGGCCGGTGGTGAGGCGGAAGGCAGCTTGGGAAGGGCTTTGACCAGTGGCTGTGGAACCTAGGCTCCTCCTCTCTTCCTTCCTCCAGGTCCTTCTCCTCCCTGCAAAGTCTCCCACCAAGTTCTCACTGCCTAGATGTGGGGTTGACAATGAGCTCTCCAGCCCTGGAGCTTTCTGTAGTTTTCAAGGCCTTTTCAGGGTTTCTTCCAACAAGATTTAGGAGTGGCTATTGTTGTCTTCACCAGGGAAAGACACACCCAAGGCTCAGAGATAGAAAGCAGTTTGCCAAAGCCATGCAGCACAGGTGGCAGAGGGGCCAGACACCCAGGTCTTCTGACTCATTGTGCCTTCCCTCTCTGCCGTCCTGGGAAAGCAGTCAATATCCGCTCTCTCCAAATCCTTTTCAGATATGCACAGCTACATTTCAACCTCTCGGAGATCTCGATTTATTCTGGGTTCTTGGCTGTGATACGAATAGTTAAGGTTGCAGGAATCATGACCTCTTGGTCATTGTTTTCTTGTTTTAATATTGTTATCATAGGAAAAAGGAAGTGACATTTACCAAATGCCAAATGCTTTATATAGTTCATCCCATTCAGTTCTCACACTGATCTATAATAGAAGAAGGCATCATCATACCCATCCTGCAGGTGGGGAAACCGAGGCTCTGAGATGGGGGACAACCTGTAAGTAGCAGCACTCAGGTTTGAGCCCAGGAGTCCCTGCCTTTAGAGCCCGCTTCTCTTGGTTTATCACAGTTGCCCTTTCACTATGCAGAAGCTCTACCTCTGCAGGCAGGTGGGGAAGTGCTGTTGGGGTGCAGCCTCTGGGAGGGCCAGGCTAGCTGACCCAGTGGGTCGTACTTGCTCAGGGCTTGATGTCCTAGTGGACAGGTGGAGGCAGGATGGTGAGTGGAGTCTTTCAGCTAATTACTGCCTATGTGAAGCTCGATGTTTTAAGGATCAGTGTCAGGGACCAGACTTACTTGTTTGCATCCCAGGGAGTTCCCAGGGATCCTTTGCCACAGGCCTCTTTTTCTAAATGAGGACTCAGGCTGAGAAAGAGGTGAGGACTTGCCTGAGGTCATTTGGTCAGGCCAAGGCCGAGCTGGCCACTGACATGCCTTGCGGACGTTTGTTTTAGGTGAATGGCTAGACACTGGGGCCATGCCTCTAGGCCACTTGGGCATATTTTCCTTCTTATTCAGAAACTTCTTTGCCAAATGCCATGTTCACACGGGGAAGCTTTTAGGTGAAGAGACAAGCCGACTGGAGCCATAGACAGTGGAACCTGGGTGGGGCCTCAGGGCTCCTGGGCCTGCCTGGCTTCTGTCCTTCAGTTTTGTGCCTGCCTGCTCAGGCTGGTCAAGAGTCCCCAGGACTAGCCCCCAGGAGAACTATGTAAAGGACACCCTGCCCACTAGACTGGATGGTAAGTCGGTCCTGAGAAAGAGACTGGCATGGTTTGTGGCTCAGAAGCCCAGAAGGGGTAGGAGCCCAGAGCTTGAAGCCTCCTTCCAAAGTTTCAGCCTCTGCTGTCAGGATGCTTGGAACCCAGGGGTCAGGGGTCCTCCTGAGAAGCCATGGGGGCACTGGTGGAGGGAGAAAAGGATGGGCAAGGCCCAGCATTGCCTTCCATCGAGTAATGCCACCCTTCATAAAACAGGCTTCTGCATATAAGATTTTATTTAAAGAAAAGCCTCTGAGTCTAAAATGACATTAGGGCCACTTGTACAGGTGTCCTAGGCCTGCCGTCACAAAGTGCCACTGCCTGTGACTGCCTGTGAGTGTGGCTCAAGCACAGAAACTGATTTCTCACACCTCAGGAGCCAGAAGGCCAAGATCAAAGTGCCAACAGGCTTGGTTCCTTTGGAGGCTCCCCTTCCAGGCTTGCAGATGGCCACTTCTTACTGTGTCTAAAGTGGCCTTTTGTCTGTGTGTGCGCATCCCGGGGATCTCTTTGTGTGTCCAAATTTCCTTGTCTTGTAAGGACATCAGTCAGACTGGATTAGGACCCACTTTAAGAGCTTCATTTTAATTCAGACACTCTTTGAAAGTCCCTATCTCCAAGGTGCACATGCTTAGGTATGGTGGGGTGGGGCAGGGGAAGGGGCTAAGACTTCAACAGATTGGGCAGTGCACCCCAATACATGTCTCATCTTATCCAAGACCCTGGTGCTCCAGAAAGAGAGAATGAGGCCCAGGAGCCTGGGGCTTGTGGCGGCGCAGCAGGCCAGGGCTGGAACTAGGATCTGGCGCAGGCCCTGTGTGTGAGCTGACTTCTCTCCGCGCAGAGCGGAGGCTGTGTTCCCTACCCAAGGACTCCTTGCGCTCAGTACTGCGGGAACTCCCCTGGGGGAGGCCTGAGCATCCACATTTGCCAAAGTTGTAAATCTCTGAAGCCACGAGCCGCTCCTTGGCGTCTCTCGAGTGTCCTGATGTGAAATACAGATGTTCCTCCCTTTTAAGATGCAAGCACACGTCTGAATTTCCCATCGTGTTTGCACCTAAGGATGCAATTACCATTTCCTCCCATTGTCCTCTCTGCTTGTCCCTCTGCTCCCAGCTGACGCAGGCTCTCAAGCCCGCTGGGTGAACACGCGGCTGTGAGCTTATGAAGATCGGACCGCTTCGGAAAGTTGCAGGTGGCCTGAGGCCAGCGATGCTTATCTGTCCACCCAGGACTCCTTTGAGGTTATTTTCTTCTCATCAGAAGATGCTTGTATCGGCTGTGGAGAACGTTTCCATCAATTCTTCTGCCTGAGCTGGTGCCGGCCGAGTTTGGTGCTCCATGAGTCACCCTGGCTGGCTCCCTCCCAGGCCTGCTGGGCTGTCTGTGGTGGGTGAGCCCTGAAGACCTTCCCAGAGGACCCCATGCCTTTGCGGTCTGCAGTCCCCTACGATGGTGCTCCCAACCCATCTCATGTGGACCAGAAACCTTCTCCATTTGGCACAGTTACTAAAAACCACAAGAAAGCATCATCTCTGCAAGTATAGCAAAGCCTGAATTTCTGAAAAGTTGTCTGGAGAGGATACAGAACCAGGACATGTGTTTTAGGCTTGTGAGCTTATAGCAGACCTCAGATTTAAAGCATAAATTGAGACCAGGTTCCCCTTCTCTTCCACCAAAAAGAAAAATCAGTGTTCTGATTGTTAAGTCCTTCCAACCCCTGATGGCTGCTCAGTACTCTCTCTGGCGTGTGGATAAAAGAAGCTGGCCAGGGCTGGGGCACAGTGCTGGGTGGGTGGTGTGTCTCCCAGGGCCGTGTGCAGCGGTGGAGGAAATGGGCCTGGGAAGCAGGCACCTGGGACTCGCCTGGTCTTTGGCACCCACCTCTCTGGGCTGCTCAAAAGAGATAGTAATTCCCACTTCACGGAGGTCCTGGAGGGTTGAAGGTGCATCTGCTGGGTGCAGTCGGTAGACAGTAGCTCCTTTACTCTTTGCTGGTTACATGGCTCTGATCACAAGAATGCTTTGTCTCTTGGAGCTATTTACTTTGGGATTGCGATGTTCCTTTTAGGAACAGGGTATCAGTTGGGTGTGGTGGTGCACGCCTGTAATCCCAGCACTTTGGGAGGCTGAGACAGGAGAATCGTGAGTTCAAAGCCAGCCTCAGCAACGGCGAGGCACTAAGCAACTCAGTGAGACCCTGTCTCTACATAAAACACAAAATAGGGCTGGGGATGTGGCTCAGTGGTCTAGTGCTCCTGAGTTCAATCTCCAATACCAAAAACAACAAAAAAAGAGGGTGCCACCCCAGCATGGTGACAAGCTACAAGGTGAGGAAGATTTTGAAGTTCAGGGGGGCTTTTTGCCTCCTAGTGTACATCACCACACCCTTCACAGGCAACAGGGTCCCTGCTATGGGAAACATCCTGAATTGTTCTGGTCCCACTGCTGCTCAGCCCGAAAATTTATTTCTTGTGGTTTGAAGAATTTACTTTGCCAAAGGGGCTTTTGACCTTGTGCCTTTTGGGGCACCCACTTCTGAGGAAGGAGCCACAGTGGCAGCATGGAGGGGCTCCAGGTTTTGAACATAATCTCCCTGGAAGCCCCAGGCCCAACAGCTCTAGGCAAGCCAGCCGCCACTGCCCTTTTTTTCCTTTCTTCCTTTTTTTTGGTTGGTACCAGGGTTGAACTCAAGGGCACTTAACCACTGAGCCACATCCCCAGCCCTTTTTTATATTTTATTTTGAGATAGGGTCTCACTGAGTTGCTTAGCACTTCACTGTGTTGCTGAGGTGAGCCTCAAACTTGCAATCCTCCTGCCTCAGCCTCCTGAGCTGCTGGGATTATAGGCGAGGGCCACTGTGCATGGCAGCCAGCCCTTTCTGAAGCCTCTGTTATCTTCCTGGGTCTTGGGGAGTGATGCCTGCATGGTACCTAGTGCCGAGCTGTGCAGTAGCACCGTTGTTTTGAAAGTCAAGGAGGCTGCTTTGGCCTGTTTTCTGTTGTCAGGAACGTCATCCGCAGACTGGAAATTTTAATGAGAAGAGGTTTATTTTGGCTCATGGTTCTGGAGGTCCAAGGTTGAGGGCCACATCTGATGTGGGCCTCCTTGTTGGCAGAGTCTTGAGGAAGCACAGGGCATCACGTGGCAACACAAAGGGAACACGTGCCTATCTCTTCTGGTTTCCCTCACAAAATTGCCAGGATTCAATTGTGGTGGCTCTACTGGATGACTTTACCTAATTCCCATCACCTCCCAGAAGCCCCACCTCTTCTAGCTGGATTAACTCCCCACCTTCTTAATATAAAAAGGGAATTAAATTTCAACAGACGAACCCTTGGGGAACACACACAAACCATATCCAAATCATCAGTGTTCGAGTCCATTCCTCCCCATTCACAGACGGGCAGATGGAGGCCCAGAGACAGGAAAGGACGCCCCCGTCCCTACCGTTAATAGCAGTAGTTCAGATGTGAATACAGGATGTTGGATTCACAGCACAGGGGACTTTCTGCTGTATCAGGCTTCTCTTGCCATCCTCTGGTGTGACCGGAGGCCTGGGGAGGCCAGAATGGAGGCTATTATCACCCAGTGAGGTTTGCTCTGGAGGCTTGGGTCAGGCAGAGGCTGCTAATGCTGCTGCTTTTGTGTTTTCCAGTGTTCGCCAGGATTTTGATGTTCCCACTACCCACCTGATTGGAGCACATGGATACTGCACACAGGTCAGGGGTGCTGTGGGACCCAGAGGCAGCCCAGAGGTGGTTCTTCTTCCTCTGTCCCTCCCTTCTTTGTCCCTACTGATACCCTCTCAGTGCTTTGGTGTGCCTACCTCTGTTGGGCTTCTTGGTCATAGAGACTTGGAAAGAGATCTCAGCTTAGCTTCTCTTTGGGGAGTACTTGCTCTGCTTTAATCGGTGTGCTTGGAACCATGCAGAAGAGGTGGGCTGGAGATCCAAGTGCTGCCCTGCCTGGAGCCCAGGCCACAGGAAGCAGAGCCCCTGGCATGAGCTGAGGACCCTGGCTCCAGATGAGGAGACAGCAGCAATGGCCCCCTTTATGTTTGCACAGGGCATTGTCTTTATGACGACCCTTCCATCTGCATCTCTACAAAGGAACCACCAAGAGATCTTGAGGGGGTACAGGAGGGACCCTGAGCACAGTTACTTGTCCTGGATCCTCTCAGTCACTCACATGATACCAGGAAAGGAAACAGCTCCAGATCCAATCATGTGAACAGGAAGGCTGGCAGCTGCATCCCACCCCTGGTTTCTATCTGGACCTTTCTCTGCACAGCAAGACCTCCCACAGTGGCCACATGGACCACAGTGACCTCTGACTTTCCATGTGCACAGAGTCCAAAACTCAGTTTTCCAATCCAGCTGAAGACCCAGTTGTCCTGGGGTCCTGACTCACTCATGCCCAGCTTTAGAACCGTGCCTGGGCACTAGGCAGGGGCAAGCTCGGGGCTATGGTTTGTAAGACAGCCACAGAGGGATGGGGTTGGCTACTGTCCTCCTTTCTGGGAGAAGGTCTCAGGAGACTGGCTGCCCTTCTGGCTTCCCCGGGGTGGCCCTGATCTCGCTCTGAGTACCTATTTATTCCACGGGAACTTCCCTTTGCCGAGGGCAGAGAGTGATATTGGCCAGAGGTGAGTGGCAGGCAGGTGGTGGCAGAGGATGCCCAATCAGAGTCTGGGGCTGATTTCAAGGACTGTTTTCTGTTATACTCTCAGTATGAGCTGGGACATCTTCTTCCTCTCCCCAAGCTTCAATTTCCTCATTTGTAGAAGAGGCATTTGGACCAGATCAAGGCTGCTTAAGCTTTGATGTGCACACAAACCCTTGAGGGGCGTGTTGTAGAGCAGGCTTGGATTCAGGGCATCCGGGCTGGGGCCTGAGGCTCTGAATTTCTAACAGGCTGCCCCAGTACTCATGGAAAGGCGATGCTGCCGGTTCTGCTGCTGGTTCACAGACCACATTTTGAATAGTAAGGGAGTAGATGGGGAGTGGGAGGTACCCGCCTGGTGCCTCTTTCTTCCTGTCTGAAGAAGGCTTTCTGCTAAGTGGAAGATTCTGGACATTCCCTTGATCAAGGAACAGCAGCCCTTTTTTTTTCCTGTTGAAAACCAAATGGAAAAAACTTGAACCCGCCTGATCAAGGCTGTACCCTTCTTAGTAGCTGCTGCCCCTGAGGTGCAGTATCTTAGAGCAGATATTTCCTCCAAATTCTTTTCTCATTTCCTCTGCAAGGTCACAATGAGGCCCCTTCGTATCTCCCTCCAATGAGGGATCCTCACCGGCCATCGGCTGAGGCCTCTTTTACTGTCACTGGGGCAGGGGTATTGGTGTTAACAGAGGGATTTATTAACCTTGGACGTTGTTTTCACAATTCAGGGGAAAACATTTTCATAAACTTTGCCATTTAGGAAAGGGAGGCTGTGGCCATTCCCACGTGCTGCGGGAGGGCTGCCTGCCTGTTTGGCTCATGGGCAGCGCCAGCCCTGGTAGAGGTGGGCAAGACAGAGACCTGCGTGCCCAAGGGCTGGGACTCAGCTCACTGGACTCCTTTCCCAGGGTCCAGTGGGCCCTGGGAGGCCACCACCCTGCAACTCGAATGTGTGTCCAGGAAGGGGCTTCCATGAGTGTAAGGAGGGGTGGGGACAATTGAAGGGAAACCAGGCAGATGTCCGGAGCCAGCAGATGTGGGTGGAGGTTCAGCCCTGGTGCTCACTGTGTGTGACCAGGGCAAGTCCTTCTACATCTCTGAGCCTCAGTTCCTCTGTTCCTAAAAGGAGGTTACTAGGAGGTCCTTCTAGCCATAATGGTCCACCCTGGTGCAGGGGCCACAGGCTGAAGGGCAGTGCCAGAGAAGCAGTGCTCCACGGGTTGTTGCCTCGCTGGATTGAGGCATAAGTGATGGGGCTGCCGCGTACATAATACTTGAGGCAAGATGAAGGTGGGCTTCCCACTGTCCCCTGCTTCTGCTTGCCCTGCCCCCACCACCTCCATCGAGACTGTGCTGTCTCTAGTGAGATTCAAATAGGCCTGGTGTGCAGGTGGCCCTGCAGCACTGTGGGTTTCCTGGTTTTAAGTATGTGCTCCACTTCTGGAAGATGCTGTTGTTGGGGGAAGCTGGGTGAAGGGCATACAGGAACTCTGTGGACTATGTTCACAATTCCTATTGAGTCTGAAGTTATTTCAAAATCTAAAAATCTATTTAAATACCATCCTTCAGGCCTCACCCAGAAGTCAGTCTACAGAGCCACTTTCACTCAGTCACGTGGCCTTGTGTCCATCTGGGCCCCGGAGTGTTCTTTTTTTTTTTAATAGCCCGTGCACATTTTTTTTAAAATAGCCCCAGTCACATTCTATATCCTGCATCAATCCAAAAGGCACATACCTGACTCCCCACTCTGGACTGAGAATGGAGTCATGTCTTACCCTCTTGAAGTTCTCTCCAACAGTCTGCATCCTAGAACAGGGTCCTGTGTACAGTGGTATTCAATGAATGCTTAGGGAATATAGGTTGGCGAGTGCCTGGAGTCACTTAGATGAGCAAAGATGACAACTTTCCCTTCAGTCTCCCTGTGAGAAAACAGAATCCCAGCTGCCTCTGATTTCCATCTCTCTCCTTGCTTGCTTTCCTTCTCCACCCCTTTTTCCTTTTTCCCAGTCTCCCCTCCACCCTTGCACAGCTAATTCAGTGCCTTGACGTGGCTTCCCCTTCTCATCAACAGGAACTTGTCAATCTGCTCCTGACCGGGAGAGCCGTGTCCAATGTTTTCAACGATGTGGTGGAGCTGGATTCTGGGAACGGGAACATCACCCTCCTCCGGGGCATTGCGGCACGTAGTGATGTTGGCTTCTTATCTCTCTTTGAACACTACAACGTGTGCCAGGTACCCATACACTCATGTTCTCCAGAACTTGGGGGAACCTGGCTCCTGGGAACTGATGAGAAAAGAGCTCAGTGGCAGGGAAGGAAAGTAAGACTGCCCTTCCCAGAGTGGCTAGAATTCAGGTCCAGCCTGAGTCACCAAGGGTCTGGGAAGATGTGCAGTTTCCCTGCTGTCCAGTAAAGCATGCAATTCAGACCCAAAGCCAGCTGATGCTGAGTTCTGGGGAAGACTATCTGAAAAGTACCTCTAGGAATTTATAGTGTGATTGTGGGTTGGTGTTGGCTGCCTCTGTGCTGTGTGTTTGTGTGTGGAGGGTGTCTAGGGGTGAGGGTCTTTTCCAGGGATAGGAACTTGAGGTCTGAGGCCTTGTATTACTTTCTTAGGGTTGTCACAATAAGATGCCACAAACTGGGTGGCCTGAAGAAACAGAAATTCATTCTCTCACAGTTCTGGAGGCTGTAGGTCTGAGATCAAGGTGTCCACAGGGCAGGGCTCCCTCTGAAACCCATAGGGAGACTGGATTTTTGCCTCTTCCAGGTTTTGGTGTTCTTTTTCTGGCAATCCTTGATGTTCTTTGGTTTATAGATGAACCACCCCAGTCCCTGACTTGGCTGTCCCATGGCAGCCTTCTCCTTGTGTGTCTAAGATTCTCTTAAGTACCTCAGTGGGATTAAGGGCCCACCCTCCTCCAGGATGACCCCATCTTAACTAATCCCATTGGCAATGACCCTGTATGCAAATAAGCTCCCATTCAGAGGTCTCATGTATCTTCTGGGGAACACAATTCAACCCCCAAGAGGTCTCACTGGATCTCTCTGCCTCCTACCTCACTGTAGCCAGGGTCTCAGGTGAAGCTGGTCAGTGTGTGGTGACTATACCCTCTGGGGAGTGTGACAGGGTCTGAGGAGGGCTGGCCAGGGGCACGCTGACCCTGCCTGCTTTTCCCAGCAGAAACTTCTTTGAGCCCTGCTTCTTGTGACTGTTCTGTGGTGGGATCATGTAGAAGCATTGTCCTGAGGGGTGGCAGGAATTTGCCTTTGCTTACAGATTGCTGGAGGGCCTGGCTGGGTCTCGTGCATCCTGTGTTCCAGAACCAGGACACAGCAACTCTCCTGATGGGAGCATCCAGAGAATGCTAGGAGAATGGATTTACAAGGTGGGAGGGGACCCAGATTTTCATCCCAGCTTTCCTGCATGGCCACAGGTTCAGGCGTGCTGTCCCTTGCTAATGAACCATGTGGTACAGCACTGTCCCCTCTCTGGGTGATACTCCCCAGCTTGCAGATGCAGATTTGTGGGATCCAAGGAGGCGGAGAAAAGAGCAAGGTGGCTCCCTCCTGGTTGTGCTGGTGTCAGGAAGGAGGTCAGGAATGTGGCCACGTGGCCAGTGAGGAGTGCCAGGGCTCAGGAGCATCCGACTCTGAGTGGACTCCCAAAATCTTCAGCCTGAAATTCCAAGGAAGGTGACCTTGGCCAGGCTTGTTGACTCCCCAAGCTCACCATGAGCCCTCATTTCATTCTTGCATTTAGGGTGTTGGTCAAAAAATAAACTTCTTTTGGTCAATTGAGGGTAATGGACAGGACTATCAGCCAAGATCATCCTGCCTCCCCAAAATGGCTGAAGACATCCAGGCCCTCCAGCTACCTTCCCCTTTTGGATTCCTTGGATCCACATAGACCCTTTGTTGCCCTTGGCTGAGACTGGGAGTTTCATCTCCCTGCAGTGAGAGGGTGCCTGGCAGAGGTTGCTCAAGTCTGTCTGTGTGCACCTTTGTCCAGCCATCAGCGCTGCTGTTCTGGATACTCGTGACCGCCCAGCTGACTTCAGCTGCTCTCCCCATTCTTTCCAATCCTGTCCCTTTACGGAAGCCAGTGTGTTCTTTGAAAACGTAGATCCAAGTGTCCCATTCCTTTCTGAACACTCTACCTCGGTTTCCCAATCCTCTGACAATGTTAGGAGTTCAGTATGTCCCCCTAAAACTCCTTTGTGAAATCCTCACCCCCCAGTACCTTGGAATGCAACTGTCTCTGGGGACAGGGTGTTTAAGGCAGTGATTCAGTTAGGATGAGGTGCCTAGGATGGCCCTAATCCAAACGACAGGCATCATCATAAGTAGAAGATACTAGGTCACTGACACACACAGAGGGGAGGCCTTGCAGAGACACAGGGAGAAGAAGCCGTCTATGAGCCAAGGTGAGAGGCCTCCAGCACTAATTCGAATACCTCCTCCATCAGACCTCAGCCTCCTGAACTTTGAGAAAACAAATGTCCATGGCTGAAGCCACCCCGCCTAAGCTAACTGATATAGGGACTAAAATCCCCAAATTTCCATGACCCACACAGCCTGCTCCTGCCTTCCTCTCACCTCACCCCAACCTGCTCTGTCTCATGGGCACCAGGCTTTGGCCACACTTGTTCCTGTCCTGGTTCCTTCCCATCTCTGGGCCTTTGCACTTGCCCTGCTTTTTCTGCTTTTTGAGTTTTTGGCTTAAAAGTTGCTTCCTGAAAGGGCAGGCCTTCCTGCCTGCAGCATCACTCTGACTGAATCAGGGTGTCTTCTCGTGTCCCCCACCCTACACCATGCCACCGTCATTCTCCATCAGAATGTCTCATGCCTTCCTTCCCAGGGCTCTTCTTGATTTAAGTATCACATTTCATTGCTTTGAGGAGGCAAACTTTCCCCATGTTCAAGCATTTCTGAAATGATGATGTATTATTGCAATTGACAGTGTGCCAAGTGCGGTCAGCTTTCTGTCTTTCTTGGTGATACAAAAACAGTGGCAATGCTGTGGACGCCTGTAATCCCAGAGGCTCGGGAGGCTGAGGCAGGAGGATTATGAGTTCAAACCTCTGCAACTTAATGAGGCCCTAAGCAACTCAGTGAGACCCTGTCTCTACATAAAATATCTTTTAAAAGGGCTGGGGATGTGGCTCAGTGTTAAGTGCCCCTGGGTTCGATCCCTGGTACAAAAAAAAAAATTTAAAAAGTGGAGAATCTGATGGAGTCCTAGATTTGATGCAGTGCAGCTCAAGTGCATTGGATTGATTCCTCTCTGTTATCCCCCTTAGTTTGGCCAATTCCACAAGGACAAGACTGTTCTTGTTTCCTTCCATGCTGTGTCCCCATTGCGTAGCGTGGTGCTGGGGATGAAATTATAGATCATGATGAACAAATGTTGCCCTTCCAGATGCAATAATTATCCCAGCAGCCCCTGGCTGTTGGTCACTCAACAGCCTCTGCAGATTAACACTTCCCATTTGAAAGCAATCCCTGACTGTGTGCACAGACCCCTGCAGGAAGAATCCTGGACTGTTCTGTGGGGAGTGTGGCCCCCAGCCTTTAGTTACCTATGAATGTGAAGGAAGCAAATTTCATCTCTGGACTATGTCACCCACTTGGAAGGGAGCTCCTGAATGAGAAAACTCAATTACAAACTCTTACCCTTAATCTTTTGACAATTATTTATATGTGGCCAGCTGCCGTAGAGTCCTCAGTTGGAAAATTCAGTGGGGCTGATTAATTCAGCAAAGTCCTGCTCCCTGCTTGGCTCGGGGGTTCTTTTCCTGCCGTGACTGAGTGCTGGATCCTGTCTACCAGGCTCCCTGTTTGTGGGCAGTGCCAACTTTGGACCACAGGACAGAAACCAAGTTTGCCAAGGGATTTCAGCATATCCAGCCATGTGTTTTCAGACATCTCATTCCCCCATGCCCCACAAGGAGCAAGCCCTGACTTCACTTGAATGTCACAGGGTTGGGCTGAGTGCACTGGTGGTGACGGGGGAAGGGGTACTAGGGCAATAAGAAAGTGATAAGTGCATTGTAAAGATGACCCTCCTGCCCTCTGGAGGAGGCTGCTTTAATGGACAGGTCTTTCACTGGGATATTCTGAGCATGGTCCCTCTGTCCCTGATACCTATAGGCCAGGGTCACCTCTGAGGTAGGAGCTGCCCAGCCACTCTTGTGTGACAGGCCCTGGAGAAATTATGCCCTTCTCTTCACTGGAAAAATAATTCCCATTCTTTCCTTAATCCACAGGCAGTGGCTGTAAATACCTGAGCATGCAAACATCTCCCTGGGGCTGGTGGGGATTAGGCCTGAACCAGCTTGGCCCGTGGCTCACACATAGCGGAATGAGCCAGGGGCCCCTGTGGGGAGAGGCGCTGCCTAGGGGACTCTGAGGGGACAGGGAGAGAGCCTGAGGGGCGAAGCTGACCAGGCACTTGGGGTCTTGGTCAGTTCTCTACCCTTTGCAGGCAAAATGGTGGCACTGTGCTGTAGGAACTGGTATCTGTTCTGTTTTCCATCTTCTGCCATGAGGTTCCCTGGCTTGGAACTTTTTAGAGAATCCCTCACCTGAAGGAAGTTTCCACTCCTTATTCTGGAACTACTCCAACCTCATCTTCCTTGCTCCTGTACTGAAACAAGGAAGTCCCCATTGTACCCTTGATTTCTCTGGCCATTCGTTCCTGGCATTGCCCACAGACAGTTCACTCAGCCCCTTCCCTCCCAACTCCCATGGTTCCTACTCCTTCCTATCTTGGAGGCACAGTTCTAGTTCAAGTCCCATCGCACTCAGAAGAGCCCTCACTCACTCAACGCCCCAGGCCCTTGCTGCTAGATATCGCCTGGCATGCACAGGGCTGGTGGGTGTGGCATCACCAGGCAGGTGATGCACTGTGGTGCTGTGGCCCAGGACACCAGTTGCCAGGTGATGAGCCACTGGGAGCTGCAAGGAGGAAGTGATCCCTGCCCCCTGATTGGGTAATTTGGGTGATACAGGCTCTCCAAGGAGAGGAGATGGTGGATAGAGAATGCAAAGGCTTGGAGGTTTGGATTCCAAGAGAAGCCTGGCAAGAATTGGTTAGGAGATCATTGCTATGGTCCAGGTGAAGGGGTGAGAGCGGGCCTGCGGGGGAGAGGTGAGAGCGAGGGAACTAAAGGATGCAGCACGGGCATCACCCTGAACCACTAGACACGGGGGGAAAGGAAGGGATGATGCCCCTGTTTTAGGTCTATGCGCCACTGTGGTGGGGCAGGCCAGCGGTCCTACTAGCAGGAATGGCTCCCAGCAAAGCACAGAAACAGGATACTCTACAGGGTCTCTCTGAGGTTGGTCCTGCCCTGGTTTGGACTGAAGAAGCCCCAGCTCCTTTCTCTGGGGATGGCAGGTTACATGGGACCTCTCCCTCCTTCAGGTCGGCTGCTTCCTGAAGACCCCGCGGTTCCCCATCTGGGTGGTGTGCAGCGAGAGCCACTTCAGTGTGCTCTTCAGCCTGCAGATGGAGCTCCTGTCCGACTGGAAGGCCGAGCGGCACTTTGACCTGTACTACTACGACGGCCTGGCCAACCAGCAGGAGCAGATCCGGCTGACCATCGGTGCGACACCCCCCAACCCGTACCCTAAAGGAGATCCCAGACTGCTCCCAGAAACCACACTTCACATGCCCTCTTGGGATAATCGAGAACAGTGTAGACTCAGGTGCCGGAACTGGGTGATCAGAGAACAAATGTTAGCAGGGCCCTCCTCATGGAGGGTTCCATGGATGGGACTTGACACCTGAATGCATAAAAGGTGTAAGGTAAAGTAGAGACCATGCAGGAAGAGGTCTGAACACTTTGATCACAAGTCTGGATTTATTCTTTAGGCAATAGGGAGCCATAGGAGGTTTAAGAGCAGGGGAATCAGATGAGATCTGTTGTGTTTTTATTAGGAATATTTTAGTAGCTGAAGCAGGGCACAAAATTGGGATAGAGACTGGACATGAGAGGCCAGCTAGTTGTCCAGGTGAGAATTTATGGCCAGGAATGAAGGTGGATCCAGTTGGGATGGAAATAAGGGCACAGGTACTAGGAGGGTCGGGTCCTAAGAAAGTTGTCTGTGCTGACCACAGGGTAAATGCAGAGCCCTGGAGTGATGTGTGTGTCCCTCTCTTTCTCCCTCCTCCCTAGATACCACCCAGACCATCCCTGAGGACAGCCACAATGACTTTGTCCCTCCTCTCGAGCTCTGCATCAGAACCAAGTGAGTCAGGCATGCCTCTGGCTTTTGCACCTCTTCCTGAATGACCGGGAGGTGTGGTGGTTGAGCGTGTCAGGACTGCAGAAAAGGAGAAAGGATTCCCAGAGGGTTCTAGCCCAGAGGGATGCAGTAGGTGAAATGGCTGCAGACTGGAGATACCTAGTGCTCCGGGCTTGGGTATAACTAGATTTCTTCCCTTGTCACCATGGCCCAAGTGGAGGCATAAGTGACTTGCACATCCTCATGGTGGGATTCCAGAACCTCCCTTGAGGAGCAGCAACCTGGCCTGCTGAGTGCTGTCAGGCCTGAAGGAGGAGGGACAGCTGTTCACTGGGCTGGAGCTGGAGGCTGAAGCAGGAGTGGAAGGTGGGATGGGAGGGGCTGGCTCAGCCAGGGTGCGGCAAGAGGTAGTCTGGAGCAGGAGCACCCTCGGCTTCAGCCTTGGCCACCATGAACCCTGAGCAGAGGTGCTCCTAGCTCAGAGGCGACTTGAGCTACCTGTCTGCGTTTAAGGAGAGGCTGAGGCCCAGGCTTGGGGAGGGGAATGCTTAGTTCACCTGGTCCCTTCCCTCAGGAGTTTTACATTGGGCCCCAGGGCTTGGGCAGTGCTCTGGAGCAGCTGGTGGGTTGTAGCTGTCAGGAAACCCTGGCTCACTGTGGCAGGCCCTCAGCAGAGAGAGCAGCTGGGAGGGAGGAGATACAGATGCTAGCTAGCTAGGTCCTTCTTCCAGGGAAGCAGTAGACATCACAGCAGTGATGAGCCCTGGAGCCAGTCTGCCTGGGTCAGAACCCTGGCTCTGCAGCGTGTTGGCGGGGTGCCGTTGAACTTCACCTCTCTGTACCTCGCTTAGTCATCTGTAAAGTCACTAAAGCCCTCTAACATTCGATCTCAATATGATTGTCTCAGCTACTCAGGATTCAGTGTGGCCTTAGGTGGAAACTCCGTTTTCCTGTCTGTGAAATGGTTCAGGGTAAGGGGATGAGGACACCACCTAGGACCTGAGCTTCTGACAGCCTGAGGTCCAGATGGTATACCTGGAGCCCAGGGTTGCCGCCCACCTGTGAGAAAGAGAGAGAACTCCACGTGCTCAGAGAAATGTCAGGAAGGGGAAGTGGGAGGGATGCCAGGACATCCTCGCTGTGCCCCGTCCATCTGTCCGCTGGTCCCCGCCCTAGGCCAGGGACACAGCATTCTTACAGGGTCATGTGCTGGGGCCTCTTTCATCAAAGGATTAAGGGTACACGCAGGTCACTGTCCTTTCATGTACAAAGCCACTCATTCAGGGTGATGAGAGAAGGGCTTCAGGGGGGTAAAGGAGGTGACCCTGGCCTGGGTACCTTGGGCAGGACAGCACAGGAGGCCACAGAACACTCTTCCTGCAGAGGTGCCTGTAGGGTTCAAACTGCATCCTGGCCATAGCCTCTGTCATCTCTGGATCCTTGGGGCAGTTGATGGGGCCTCCATCTGACTGTCTCTGTACCCCTCTCACGGCACACCTCCCCTCCACTGCCTTTCTGGGAAGTAACTCCTCTTTTGCCAAAGGCTGTTTCACTACATGACCACCCGAGTACCCCAAGCAGGAACCTTGATTGGACTTCTTAGGCTCAGCCCTAATCAGCAATCATTTGAGAGTGACTCAGGGTTCTGCCTGTCCCAGACAAAAGGTGGCATGATGTGGAGCTCAGGCCAGACTCACTGAGGATGGGCGTGGACCTCTTCTGTCACCTGCCTCTGTCTCCTAGGACTTCCTTTCCTTCCCATCCCAACCTCACCATTGCCCTGTCCCCCATGACAGGTGATGAGGGAAGCTGGAGAGGCTGCTAGTGTCAGGGAGTGAGCCTGAGCCTGAGAACAGATGGTTCAGGCTATAGCTCAGCCCTGCCCTCACCTCTGCTCGTGTTCATGGGCTTGGAAAAGGCGGAGCTTGGCATCTTCTCCAGAAAAGCTTCCTGATGCTTGTCACAGAGGCAAATTAACTCTATTTGTGACAACCTATTAGGGACACCAGGCCTGGAGACTCTAGTTGTCCCAGACCCCACCTAGCTCCCTGATGGCTGGGGGGATCCTACATCCATTTATGGCTCCCCAGTTGGAAAGTTTTGCTCCTGAGCAGGGTCCTCAAGCTTCAGAGTCAGCAGAATTCTCCGGAGAATGAGTTACAACACAGATCTCAGGGCCCTCCAGTGTCTGGCCTGCATCACACGCTAGGCCAGGGTAACTTTCTTCCCAACACCAGTTTTCTTCTTGTTTTACTTCCCCGTGGTGACCCGCCATGATGGATCCACCAGGCCAGTTAACATGATGAGACATTTCCCAGTAATTCCCAGAAACACTGAGTGGGCGAGTGAAGAATGGGTCACTGGGTCCTCCACCCCTGTACCGTTAAGATAACATGCCACTATGATGGGAAACAGCAGGCTAGGTCTTCTGGAATCTTATTCCAAGAGGTAAGATTACACAGGCTTTGAGGTTTTTTTTTTTTCCAACCCAGATTCTCAAACAGCTCAAAGGAGAAATTTGGGAGAGTGGCCTCCAATGTCACTGTGAGGACATGCTGGAATGGGTCTCATCTTTGGTGGTTGGTGGGGGGAGTCCTGCAAGCCCATTTCAGTAAGTGGGTACATATGGTGCCATGCCCTTGCTCAGGTATTTCCAAGGCCAGCACCTGGAGAGATGCATCTTTCAGACAGCTCATGGCTGTCCTATCTGTCTTGCTGATGGGTTGGGCAGATGGATGGACTACCTGGTGAGCAGATAGGTTTTCCTCCTGTCATATCAGCCCTGGCAACTCCAGGGCTGGACTCCATGGAAGAAACAGCTGGATAAGAATTGATTCCTGCTCTCAGAGGGTTCATAGTCAAATAGAAGTCAAGTTCAATATCAGTTCTGTTCTAATCCAGAGGAAGATGCACCACCCACCCTTAAACCCACCTCTGCTGCCCTTCAAGAAGTCCTGACTCACAACTGACCTGGAAAAAAATACACCACACAGCTGGCCATCTGGATTCTTGCTGGAATCCATGGAAAGATCCTTGGACACCATCTGATACAGAAATGGAGGTGGGGGTCTCCATAATGGAGGTTTGTGCCCCAGCCACACTTCAAGTCATGAGCAACTCAGTGTCCCAGCCCAGTGGAAGGTCACTGAGCGGGCAGTGTGTCCTCCCACCACCTGACTCTGTTGCCATGGAGACATTGCACAAGCCCAGACTGCGCATTTGCCTTTAGAGAATAGCGTCCTAATTAGAACCATCCCTGGGTTCCCATGCTGTCGCTGCTCTTTGGTGTGATGCACATCTAGGCCTCAGAGAGTCTCATTACCTTTGCTGTGTCTG
>CM053407.1:79568715-79604704 GCA_028644305.1 Xerus rutilus
AAAGTTAGCTGTAGTAGGAGTGAATGAGTCACCTGCCCTTTGTCTTTTCCATTGCTCCCCAGGGTCCTGGGTGTATTTGTGTTTTGTAAGGGCACATGGGCTACATGTGAGTGTAGAGAGGTAAGGTGGGCAGGGTGGAACTGGAAATTCTGAAAACTTCTGAGACAAACTACTGGTAAGCGAAGACAAGCCATGGCTCCTGCCTGGGCCCCTGTGGCTCTAACTTTCTTTCTCTGATCTGCCTTAGGTGGAAGGGGGCATCCGTGGACTGGAACGGCTCAGAGCCCATCCTGTGACCCTTGGATGCATCTAAGTCCTATGGCTCCACTGCACATCACCAGGGTGACTCCTGAGCCCTGGGCCTCAGTGGCAAGTCTCTGAGAAGAATGTCACCCCCACCCGGGGCCAGCATGGCTACAGAAGCATACAGGGCCTCTTGCCCCTTCTGTGAAGGGCCTGCCCAGGACTGTGGGCAGGGCAGTGTGCTGCTGAGTTGCCTCCCAGCTGACTGTGACTGCCGAGGACAGGAAGGAGGCCACCAATGGCTCCCCTGCCTTTTCATTCCTCTCTGGTTCCCCACTGGGTCACCCCTTGCCAAGGCCTCTGGTGAGGGTGGCTCCGGGGACCGTGGTTATTTCTGGTAGTTGGTTTTCTATAAAGCAAGTATCCAGCCCATGCTGAGGGCCAAGACTCCTCTGTTCTGTGGGTGCGAAGGGAACACAAGGTTGGGCTCTGATCCTGGTGGGGATGGGAAGGGGATGGTGGAGGCCATGGACCGGGAGGGCTTTGTCTTCTATCAAAGGTCTCTAGGATGGACAATGCCCTCTGCTCCAAGTTGTCCTGTCTGCTCTTTCCTGTCTTCCTCTTGATCAGCACAGGTCCAAGGCACCAGGCTACATAAGCTGTGCTGCCAGGAGCAGCCCAGAGCAGATCTAGATGGTCCCGGAGGCTCCGTGAGGATGGGTGGGCCTGGGAAGGCTGGACCTGGCCCAGTGGATGTGGGAAAAAGAGCCATCCAGGGAAGGGCCAGCAGAGCTAATGGGATGTGGACACTTGAGGGAAACTGGTGTGATCTCCTATGTGGCTATCGGGAAACATGTAGCGGGAGAACTGACTGAGTATGTGGGTGGGTAGAGTTTGAGTCTTCACATTCCAGAGCAAAGATGGAGCAGTTGGACGGGAAGAACACCATTTACTCTGGTGAAGGGAAGCGTTTCGGTCTGAGCCTCATTATTCTATTTGTAACCCGAGGGTTTCACAGAGGAATGTGAAAGAACATAGAAATGCAATGGGAGACTGGCAAAAAAGCTGAGGGACAGAGAGGGTTGAGTTGTGTCAGGACCAAAGTCAGGGACTGTTCTACAATGGGTCACAAGAATGGGGTGGAGCTGAGGGGCCCAGAGGCAGAGCACCAGCCCCCAGGAGTTCCTGTCACATGGCTATCCACTTGAGAAACTAGAAACAACATAATGACAAAGCCGACTAGAGCTGCCATCCCTGTGCCAGACCCTGTCTGACCCCAGAGAGCACCTCAGCTGCCACTCAGAGCCATGCAGAGGTAGGTGTTCCCACGTGGGGACCAGGAGGCACATACCTACTGTCTGCCATGGCCCAGCGAGAGGCCTAGGAGAGTTGATAACACTGGATCGCAGTCTGTCCCGTCTGTGTGTGCCCTCACAGGGCTTAGGACATCAGCTAATCTGGGGCTATGTCCCTCTGCAGTGCTGGCTAAAAGGAGATTTGGGGAGCTAGGCATGTAGCAAATGAGACTGGCATTTGGTGGTGACAGCTACAAAGCTTGTCTTATGTTCCTGTGGATGGGGCACGTGCAGTGGCCTGGCTGTCCGTCTTTGGGGAGAGGCAGGGAGGGGTCATTCAGGCCAAGAGGAAGTGGGAGGGCAGGGACTGCTTTGTTCAGGCTGTGCCGAGGCCCCGGTGGGGTTTGCTATGTAAACTACAGCAGCCATTCCCAGCAGGTTTCCAGCAGAAATGCTTCCTATATGTCCCTGAAATGTTTGTGCGGTTGTTTTCCTTGGCCATGGATGGGCCGCTCCAGCTGAGCACCCGGGCTCAGGAAGTCAATTTCCCTGCAGCAGTCTTATTTATCGACCTGGGGAGGAAAAGTGTGTCTTTTCAATGAAACTCACTTAACCTCCTGGCCAGGGTCTCCTTGGCAAGGCTAGAGAAAACAAACTGTTCCCAGCATTGCTTAAGAAGATCAGTTTCAACAAAGTACAAAGCGCTGACTTTTCTAGAAGCCCACATGCAGGTGTGCTAAAGCGTGCTGCCCCGGAATGGAAGGTGAACAGAGCCCAGCCCCTCCTTCTAGAAACAAGAATGAATCCACAATATTGCTACCGAGGCCACAGGTACATGCCCCCCCCCCCGCCCCCGGCATGCTCTGTTTGGGGTGCATTGTTTTCCAGGAACATTGTGGATAGACTTTGGAGGCGCCCACAGCTTTCCTCCCAATTTATATTAAAATCTTTTGGCCTTGCACTTGGAAGTAGAGGATTCAGCTTCCCTCCAAAAAAGTTAAGAACCATGTCCTAGAGTTGATTGGCTGTCCAAGGGCCAGTCCTGGGCTCAGCTACTCCGTTTTTTTCTTTTTCTTCTTTTTGTTTTTTAGTACCAGGAATCTCAGGGGCACTCGACCACTGAGCCACATCCCCAGCCCTATTTTGTGTTTTATGTAGAGACAGGGTCTCACTGAGTTGCTTAGCGCCTCACTGTTGCTGAGGCTGGCTTTGAACTCGCGATTCTCCTGTCTCAGCCTCCCTAAGTGCTGGGGTTACAGGCATACACCACCACACTCAGCTTCAGCTACTCCATTTTTACAGCCTACACACTAGGGTCCAGTGTATTGAATAAGCCGACCTCAAAAGAATATGATGAGAAAGTGGCTTTATTCTGTCTCGTTACTTCCCAATACATTCTTTCTTTCTCTTTATTGTTTGTTTCTTCATCTCTGGAAGAACTATAGCAGGCCATTATGAACAGTAAGAGACCAGTCTACCAGACATTTAACTCCAAACTCTCTTTAGTGTGAAGTTCTCCCTCACCATGTGGCAGCCATCTGGGACAGGAAGCTGTGGCTGCTTGGACACTTTCTCACCTTGCCCCAGGTGTCCTACCAGACCCCCAGCAGCCTCTAGGAGAGACAAAGCACCAGGCCCTAGGAGCCCCTGGCTCCTCCCAGGAAAGTCAAGGCAGAAAGCTCTCACCTGGGTGGCATGGCTGTACTGGATGTTGCCCTGTGTCCTCTGACATGCATATAGAAAGTGCCTGTTCCATCTTTTCTAAAGGGACCTTCCATGCTAGGGATCTCACTTGAGTCGGGGGTGGGGAGGGATCACCTGCTGCTTATGGCAGACTCTCTGCAAGGGACAGCCTCCCATCCATCCCTGTTGTAGAACACCCAAGTCTCCCCTTCTGCATAATCCACATTTGAACCATGTGAAGATGCAGCACATCTCCGACCCCTGCACTCTGTGGGCTGGGCCTTCCCCTATTGGACCCTGTTGTGTGCTAGGCACCTGTCAGGAGCAGCGCCATCTTGGCTTCTCCCCTGGCTCTTCCCCAGGTGAAGCAGCCACCATTTCTGCGAGAACATCTCACATCCCACAGGTGCATGGTAATCTCTCAAGCAATTCCTTTGAAGCCTCCTTCACTTAGTTTTAGGAGGTGAGATGTACCTCCCCTGTCCCCATAGCTGGGGAAGGGGCCCAGCACACCGATGCTTCTCTCCAGAGGATTCCTCACTAGTTGCAGGCCTTTTCACCTGCCAGCCAACAGTGTCTTCACCTTCCTCATGGCTGGGAGGGCAGTGGCGGGCCAGTGGCTGCACCCTGTTTGCACACCACTCTGAGTTCCACACAGAGGCAGCACAGGCAAGAAGAGGAGTTTCCAAGATTCCCTGGGGGATCAGAGCTGGGTCAGGGCTTAGAGGATGTCCCAAGACAGGGGTGCATTCAGATTCCACCTAATTGCTCCCCAAGGACCCCTAATTGCTTCCCCAAGGTCTACATGTCTGAGCCCCAGGGGAAGACAGGAATAGAGGCATGACCCAGACCAGCCATAGCACCAGCCCTGAGGGAAGGGCAGTGGGGTCCCAGCCTCCTGTGAGGGCTGGGAGTGAAGGAACCTGACTGCCACAGGCCCTCAGCCCTGCTAAGCAGGAGATGGTGATGGGAGACTCATCTACCCTGCTCTGGATTCTAGCTTTGCCAAAGTGTGGTCCTTAGAGCAGCAGCAGCAGCAGCAGCACTGCCTAGAGCTTCTTAAAAAGGTAGCCTCTCAGGCTCCACCCCAGGCCTACTGAGTCAGAATTGGCATTTTAATGAAATCAGTTGAATTAGGGTCAAGTTTGAGAAACTCCGCCCTAGGGCTTGTCATTTTCATGAAGTACAGCAGGATGTGCCAGACAGGTACCTTGTAAGCATACCAGGAAGAAGCCACAACGGGAGCAGAGGGTCCAGATGCGCTTGACCCACCGCTTCTGACCTGTGTGGCCTTGAACTCTTGGCCTCAGTTGCCTCATCTGTAAAGACGCAGCCTCACAGGGCTGTCACAAGGATGAAGCGAGTTAACACATTGTAAAGCACTGAGCGCAGGGCCTGTCATGTCACAGGACTCAATAAATGTTTGCTGTCAGTCTTTCCAGCAGGGGTGGAAACTCCTTGAAAGAGGTTGCATCCAGTCTGGACCTTGAAGCACACGTGGAGGACTGGATGGAAGAACATTCCAGTGGAAAGGAACAGTGAGAGTAGACAGCTGATGTCTGTGATGTGTGCATGTCTCATCCTGGGCCAGTGGAGAGTGGGAGACGTGGAGGACCAGGAGTGGGGCACAGGGCAGGTGAAGGGCATGGATGATGGGTGGCAGTGGAAGGTTTTCCAGAGAGGAGACCTGCTCACAGCTCTGCTTCAGACCTCTTCCTGGCAAAAGAGTGACACACAGGAGCAGAGGCACAGAGTGGATTGAAGGGCTACTGTGTGCACCCAGGGAGGTGGCTGGGGGGACAGGCCAGGAGGGGACACAAGAGAAAGATGGCCGATGGCCTTTGCCACCCTGTGGCAAAAGGAGACCTTAGGGGATCCAAAACATCGCCCAGGCAATCAGGCTGCCAAGTCTCTTTGCAGGTATTTCTCTCCACCCACCAGAGTCCTCCCTACTCCCTAATCATGCCCTAATCCTCATGGGGCTGTGGGAGCTGTAATTACCAGGCAAAAATGCCAGGCATTTGTGATAACGGACATTGCTTAACACAAACTCCAGAATGAGGGGGTGGGCTGGCAGTGAGCAAGCAGACTGCCCATGGCCCAGCAGAACACTGCCAGAGTCCACGTATCAGGCAGGTACATGTGTTCTGAGCAGCCCTCTTAGGCACACAGAGGGCTTGAGACCCCACCACGCAGGCTGGGAGCTCAGCGGTTCCTGAAACCTGAAGGCTGCCTTTCCCTTCTTGCCTCTCATGGTGTTTTATACCACTCCTGTCCACATGCCCATGATTACTCATCCCGTATCCCCCTCCAAGGAAGTCACCAAAGGCCTTATCTACAGATGGGGAAACTGAGGCCCAAACAAATTCTTACTTATGAGCCCTTTTTGGGCATTTCTCTTTTTTGAGGGTGGGGTGGGGTGGGGGTCTCTTGGAGACCAGCCTACCACAAGGTCCTTGGGCCTGAGGGACTAAATCTGGTGGGGGACCAGGGGTAGCTTCAAGTCCAACCTGCCTCTCTCTCGGCCAGCTTCCTGCTTCAGCTCCAGTCACACATGAGCTACACCCACTCCAGATCACAGCAGGTGCCTCCTTAGCAAATGCTTTGCAGCTGAAGCCTTCCATGGTGTTCTTTGCAGCACCTGCCCTCTGGCTCGGTGTCCATCCCACAGGCCCAGCTGTGAGCCCTTCCTTCAGGAAGCCCTCCAGGCATCTCTCCGCCCCAAGGCTGAGCTCCACCCTCTGAACACCCACAGGATGGTTGGCTCCTCTAGCGCCACTGCAGATCCTGGTTGGTGGGTGTTGACCTTCGGCTGCAGACGCCCCCTGTTGTCACACATACGCAAACAGGAACACACCTCTGTACAGCAGTTTCCTTCTTCCTGGGCTCAGAGCCCCTCCCTCTCTCCTCCCGACAGGTACTGGTCCCACCTGGGATGAAGCCCAAGGTTCACGCTGCCCTCTTGGAGGAAGCCCCGCCCCATCCCTGTCTCACTGCCCTACCCCTCCAGGCTGACAGCCTCAGTCACTGAGTGTCATGGGAGGCGCCGCCTGAGGTCTCTAAACCGTTGGTTCCAGGTGTGGTTTTGAGATTAAACCTGGCGCCTTTCCTGTGGCCCTTGATAAGGGTGATCCTGGGTGCTTATCTGGCATTTTCCGTTTTAGGGCCTTTTGACGTCTTGTCAAAAGACCCTCCTTGTTTCCGAGCCTTCAGAGCTTTCAGTGATAAGCACAGTAGTCGGCCACCTCCCTGTGGCCTGCTCCCTCTGGGGGCACTTGAGACAGTTGCTGTCAACATCATCCCTGGGGTGCCTGCCCTCTCTGCCCCTGTGCAGGGACTAAGCCTGGGGTGCTATTAATGATTACATCAGGACAGTTGTGTAAACAGCAACTGTAGTGCCTGGGAACTCGAATATAAGGAAAGATTGTTCGAGTATTGATTGACCTCCCATCCCCCTGTTCCACCTGCTTCTGAGCTCAGATGCTTCTTGGATTTATTTGAGGCATAGAGCTCAGAAGAAGGGACCCAGCATGGACTGGAGCAGTAAGGGAGGCTTCTGGGAGGGAGAAAGATTGAGGCCTGACCCTAAGGAGAGGAGATGGGAAGGAGGGACAGAGGGCACTCCAGGTGGGATAGGCAGGGGCATGACTGTCAGGGGGAAGGGGTCTGGGGATCCTGGGGGTCATGGGAACATTAAAGTTGTAGGACTGAATCCTGAAGGGCTGAAGTGCTTGAGCTTCTTCCTGGGAGCACTGGGGAGCCACAGAGGGTTTCAGAGCAGAGAGAGCAGTGGTGGGCCTGAGTGTGTTCTGAAGACTGAGTGGCCACAATGTGGAGGGTAGATCTAAGGGAAGATACTGGGGCCATGGAGAGGAGGAGCAGGTGGGAGATACCCTGCTTTGGGATGATCCCATAAGGTGGGAGGACTGGACTCAAGTCCCCTCAGCCTCCCCTGCTTCCCAGCAGGCAGAGCTGGTCCTCGAGCAGCTGGTCCTTCTTTCTGCTCCTCTGTTGGAACAGGCGGCTGCAGCTATCTGGGAACAGCCTACACAACATCCCTGCCTCATGATGAAGGCTTCCTCCATCCTCTGGCTTTGGCAGACTATGAAGTAGGAGCCTGAATGCGAGGAAGTGCCAGTCCTTTGTTCTGGCTCCGGCCATGGCTGGACCTGTTGCCCATTGTTTTCCATGCGGTTGGTGACCTTGGGCATTTGGACTGGACTGCCCTCTCCCTTGGGCCTCTGCTGAGTGTACCGTGGAAGATAGCCAGGTCGGCAGGATAATTTTCAGTCCCTTGGTGGCCTTGGGTAGGGTCTCTTCCCATGGGAAGACTCGGTGTTCTCATGGGTTTTCTCAGGGTCTGGGACCCCCATCTCTGGCCATCTGGGGGTTCCAGTGGGCATTATGGAAAGTGCTCATCTCCTGGGGACCCAGGAATCTCTACCAGGCAGGAAAACAAACTCCCAGTCTTGAGATGGAGACACATAGGCCCTTCTTTGCTTCAGTCTGGCCCACCTGGACCTGTGGGTCACAGACCCAAGCCTATGTGTCTGCTGTGGTCACTTGGGGATGGGGGGATTCTTGCTGCACCTACTATAGGGTGTGTGCTGTGAGAAAATGGAGTGTGTTTGTGAGCTGGTTCCTGGAATTTGACCTTAGCTCCAGTCTTGTGTCCCCCAAATTACAAAGAAAATGGGCAAAATGTCATTTGTACACCTCAGTTTCCCCATGTAAAATGATAGTGATAATAGACACTTCATAAGGCCAGTGTGAGGATGAAGAGTATAGTGCTTAGGACAGGACTTGGCACCTAGTGCATGCCCAGGAGAGGGAGGCTCCTGTCCTGAGGGCCAGCTGAGAGGATGCTGGGGCAGGGTGGCCTCACTGAGATCCAAGACGTGTGACCATGTGGGAGGCTGTGATACAGTGAGGCCCACCAGACCCCATCCACTGTTGGCTGACCCCTGGAGATTGCCCCCTGTCCCTAGAGCTCCCCAAATCCTCATCTGAGTGGCAAGTTCCTCCTCTCCCTTTCCCAGCTTACACCAGCCCCACAGCTGCTCCTGGGCCACCCTCTGGTGCTCCCTGACTCTATTCTTTGGGTAAAGCGACAAGGTGGCCTTATGCCGCAACTGGGCCCTCACTTCAGCTGTGACCACTTAGAGATGGAGCCTGGGGGCAGCAGTGGCAACCCATAGATGGCTGGTACTCAAACTTCCCTGGTGACACAGGAGGAAAGCGAGTCTCAGAGAGCCCGGGTAGTTACCCAGGGCCTGGGAATAACAGGTGGCAGGTGCTTCCTCTGGGCTCCCCTGCCTTCTGGTGGACTCACTGGGGTTCTGGAAGCTCGCTATGCAGGGCGGGACTTCCTACAGCCCTTCCTCCCCTATCTTCCTTTATTTCCTGAGGGCCTCTGGAAGTATCTGGAGTGTCTTGGTTTCTATACCCACAAGCTATTGTGTAGGAGCCCAGCCTTTCCTTCAATTCAGCCATCTCCCTGAGGGTGAGCACCCAAAAGGCGTGATGGGTCAGCACCCCTGTCTGTCCCGCCCAGAAGGAAGCTGGCCCGGCCAACTGAGGTGCTGCCTTCCAGCCACAGGGCCTCCTGTGAACCCCTTTCCTCTTGCCCTCAAACCATCCCAGAAAATATCAAGGGCTTTTTCCATCTTCCCGGCTAAGGCGGGCACACCTTGGGTTTATTTATCTAATCATGTTCATTTCCTTTTCTGGAAAATCGTCAGGATCGTGCATGCTGCTTTTACCACAAGGGAGGCTGAGAAGAGAGGGGTGCATTCCTGGGAAGATGCGGCAGGGAAGGCCTAGAACCCGGGACTCGGGGCCCCGGCTGTGTGCACCCTGCACTCCCTCAGGACACTTGGGGTGGCTTGTCATCTGAATGTACCTGTAGTATGAGTGAAGAGCCCCAGCTGGGGCAGTGACTTCCCCAAGACCCCTTAGCATGGAGCTTCCCAGGTTTGTCTTCTCCCTGTCCTGCCATGGTTGTGCCCACAGTCACCTTCAGAGGCCTCATTGCCTGAGCCCAGGTTTCAACTTCAGCTCCCACTCGGACTGGCCTGGGTAGGCATGGGGCTCCCTGGGGGTAGAAACTGCATCTTTTCCCACTCTGCACTCCCAGTCAGGGTTCCAAGGCAGACCCAGGCATCCCCGTCTGCCCGGGTGGGAGGGAGAGCAGAGACTGCCCGTGGCTCTGCTTCAGATGGGGAAAGAAATCAGACTCACACAGGACGTCTGGGGACCAAAGGATGGTGAGAGGGCCTGCCATTCTCCTTCCGCCAGTCTCTCTCTGAGGGTCAGAGTGGGCCACGGGGAGAGGGGCACTGAGGGAAATTCCCTTGCCTCTGCCTTTGTTATGGCTGGGAACCCCTGCCATAACCCCCATTCTCTCCTGCCTGGACCTTCCTCTCCCCAAATCTCCTCCCTTCCTTTATATAAACAGACCTGTGTGCCACATTCCCTCCTCCAGGAAGCCTTTCCTGATTACTGGGAAAAGGTGGGGTTCTTCCGTTGCCCACAGATCCACCACACCTCTTCCTGTGGCTTAGGCCTGGATCCCAGCTGTACACCTTTCCCCCCAGAACTGCATGGTGGAGCATCCCAAAAGCAGGTTTCCATCTTTGGCAGGGGCACTTGAGCCAGTTGGCATCTGAGCCAGTAAGAGGTGGCAGGATGGCCTCCCAGGCTGGGCATTAGGAGCACTGTGTTATTTGAACTGTGACTGTACATCAGAGATTCTCCCTACTTCCCATAGAAAGTCCTGCTCTGTTCCTATAATGGCTGGCTTTCCAACTCTCCTGATAGAAGTTCTGCTTGATCAATTCCCTGGACAACCAGAATCAGGGAAGTGCCTTTCTACTCAGGACAGACAGCTGTCTCTGTCATCTCGGAGTAAGAGCTGGTGAACACTTCTTTCTTGCTGTGGCTCTCAGGAAGCTCAGGTGGAAAGTGATGCTCAGTTGCAATCTCTGTACCATGAGCAGCTTCCTTTCTCTCTTTGGTTTTATTTTCACTAGACTGTGACTAGCCCCTTGCGGTCTCTTATGACTCAAAGATCTCATGGTCCAGAGACCAGCAGCAGCAGTATCACCTGAGATTGTTAGAAATGCAGAATTCTTAGATCCTATTGAGACCTGGTGAATCAGAAACTTCAGGGAATTTAAGTTCCTATAAAAGTCTGAGGAGCACTGGAGAAGTCCTCAGAGTGAAAGGTACGTGCAGTTATACCTGATGCCTCCTCTCTTTCTCCCCTGACTCTCTGACCTAGGCTTCCTGGGAAGCCCTACCCAGGCCTGAACCACCCTTTCAAAACCAGCCCTTTCTCTTACTGGGCCCTGCTCTCTGGCAGGTCATGTTACCAAGAAGTGTGGGACTTGTGCCTTTGTTGTGTTATTTTCTGGAAGGATGATGGTGGGCACATGCCCCAGGTCAGGGGACCCTCCCTGTCTACCTCCTCGAGGACTGAGGCCACCCTCTCCAGTGCCACCGTAGCAGGATAACCATGCCATGCCATGCTGGAGCCCTGCATTGCCACCAGGGTGAAGCAGGAACAAGTAACCCCAGAGACCTGGAATGGTCCTCCTGAGAAGGTGTCACCCCAAGAGAATGGGCCCTCAGTCTCTGCTTCTGCTCCAAAGAGCTGTCACCAGATGGAGGATGCAGAACACATTGGGAACCGTGGCAGCACTGCTGGGAAGTGACATGGGGAGGAATCCTCTAACCATCAGTGCTGTGCTATGAGGGCATGGGCAGCCTGCAGAGAGGATGTCACTGACAGAGGAAGTACCTACGCAGGGGCCCAGTGGCCCTGTGGTAGGGATTCACCAAGGAGATTCCTGGGTTTGAGAATGTGTGATTTCAGGCAGCCTTTGTGATCGCTTCAGATCCAAGATTCTATGATTCAAACCCTGCCTCTTCCAGGAAGGCCTCCATGACTTCTCTTGCCCTCACTTACCAGCCTGTCATTGGCCAGCTCACATCCTTGCCCTGGGCTCTTCTATGGCCTTTTTATATTTGTGAGTTTGGGCCTCCACCACCTGGGGGCCACGGCCTGTGTCTCCTTGGACCACCTGTCCTCTGATTGGCAGGGCAGGGATGGCGGGGAGACAAGGGCAGTCATGTGATGCAGGCCTGATGGGTCCCTCTCTCCTGCATGGTTCTAAACTGGGCACTTCCAGGGTTCCATTCTTGGGCATGAGGGCCTGAAAGAGGGCTCTCACCTGGCCTGGGCTGCAGTTGTCCTCGTCCATAGACCTGCATCAGGCCTGAGCACTTGGGCTTCCTCAGTTCCAGACCCTGCAGCCCCAATCCTGCTGGACCTGACTCTCTGAGGTCTCAGCAATGTCACCCTGGAGTGGGGGGCGGGCAAAGAGGAAGGAGTAAGTCCTGCTCACTTGGGCAGATCCTTTCAGCTGTGCCCTGCTTTGTGCTGCTTGGTCTGTGCGACAGGAGGAGTAGGTTGAGGCTGGCTCACTGCAGGACACTGGGGAAGTCACTTCAGCCTGTCCCTCGGTTTACCTTGGTGCAATGGGATTTTAACAGACTGAAGGCCCTGCTATTCTAATACCCTGGGAGTTCAGATGTCCCAACACAGGTGATGAGAAGACCCTGGAAGCGGCAGGGAGTCCCTGGGAGGTAAATTCCCAGGACCTGTGGGTGGAGCTGTAGGGCAAGGTTAGGGTGAGGCTACCATGCTGGTGTTGGGGAGTCAGGTCCTGGCTGGGTCCAGAGGCCATAGCAGGGGGCCATGTCATCATTTTCTCATTAGGCGCGACAGCGATCTGCCTGTGTGAGATGATCTTGCTGGCCCTGTGGGCTCCAGGAATGTTGGCTTCACATGAATAGAATCCCCAGAAGGACACTGAAGGAGGGGTCTCTGGGTGGATGGGGGCAGGGGCAGACCTGGCTCACTCTGCCTACCCGCCCTAGCATGCACCCCCACCAGCCCTGGCCCTAGCATCAGGGCATCCAAGGAGACAAAGAGAGAGAACAAGGGTGGCCTATAAGTGGCCCTGCCCTGTCCCTCTCCATGGAGGTCAAGCATACCCTCCTGAGCCTGGCTGCCTAGTAGGCTGGCACAGGGCTGATTCCATTCTGCCTGAGCTGCCTTACACGCTGGGCTTGCTCCCCACCTGGCTGTGAGCAGAGAGCTGTGTCAGACCCATGCCTGCCCAGGGTGCTGTGGAGATGAAGAGAGACTAGCCAAGTTAAGGTGTGTCCAAGAGAGGGACATGGAGCAATGTAGTCATCAGATGCCTGTTGCTGTAGTCCCCTGCCCCGGCTCCTCCCCAGGTACAAAAACTCAGCTCCAGGGTAAGCAGATAAGATGAAGGAGGGGCCTGGATGATTGGAACGGGGTGGGGGGCACTCAGAGGGGACAGGGGTACAAGGCAGAAGTTCCAGGGATCAGGGGTACAGGTAGCAGAGGTCACAGTGTGCATGGTACAGGGTTTCTGAGGTGGCAGTGGGTTAGTGACCACCATGTGTACCCTCCTCTATGCAAGTGCATACATGTGTATGTGCTTATGCATGTACTTGTGTATCCATGCACATGTGATGTTCATGTGCACATGCAGGGTGTAAAACTTACACGCATGCATGCATGCTTGCACATGCACTCTCTCTACATATGCACTTGCATGTGAAAACATGTGTCGTGTGTGTGGCTCCTGCTCAGTCTGGAGAGGAGCAAGAGACAACTAGGCCTCTATTGAGGCCTATGAGGCCAGACTCGGATGGACAGGTAAGGGGGACTGAGAACCCATCCTGAAGGAGGAGAGGGTTAGGGACACCAGCTGTCCCCAGGAGCTTGTTGGAAGAGCCAGTCAAGCAAAGCTGGAGTGTCCATCTCCTGCACCAGGCTGTGTGCTCCCAGCTGTCAGCAGGGTGGTGGTCAGGGCTGCCTTACCATTTCTGTGGACCTTGGGCGCTTTGACTTCTGTGGGCTTCTTCCTCCATAAAGATATTAAAAATTAAATTTTATTACCACATTGACCTAAAGATAACTATCTTCCTTCAGTAGCAAGCATGTAAGAATAGTGAGCGCAGTGTAGAGGAATGTCACCACAGCTCTGATGCCCTACAGTAAGAGTTCACCATGGATCCATGAGGGAAAGGAAAGCCAACGAGCCAGGACCTCTGCTCTGCCCACTGGAATTCTCTGGGCCTTGCACCCAGGAAATGCCAAAGAGCCAGAGAGGCTTCAGTTATTGGAAGCCCCCAGCTTGTTCCAGCAAAAGGCCCCAGTGGATCCCTCAGAAGATATGATTAGGCCAGGAGGTGCAGGAGCAGTGTCCAGGGACCACAGTAGTGATAAGGAGGGGACAGGACTGAGGAAATTGTGACAAGTGACAGAGGCCAAAAGACCCAGCAGAAGGGTGGGACCTAACACCAGGGCCAGGTGGCATGGGGACCTTCAGGAAAGAGGCATGAGCAGGTGAGAGACACATTGCCAGTTAGCCTGGAGTCCCTGTCTGCTGGACTGGCTAACATCTGGACATGGCCTGTACAAACAGCCTGGTCAGGGTGGGGGAGCATGAGAAACCTTCAAAGGTAAGTGGACAGAAAGGAGCCTTGGGGATGGAAGCCCATGGCTCCCTGCTCAGAGATGCAAGCAGACCAGGTCCTGGGGCCTGGAGAAGGCCATCTGTCCAGTGGATCCCTAGTGGCTGCCCAGACCTCTTGGTTCCCGGTCAGGGAGAGCCCTTTTCCGCAACCTTGCTGTATAGTCTGAGAAAGATGCAGCCTCTGGTCAACCAGAGGAGGGAGGAGGAGGAGAAGGACGCTGGGTGTGCCTACAAATCAGCCCAGAGATACGAGGCCCAGTCCTGGCTCCACCCTGACCCATCCAAAACCCCTGGGCACATTACCTCTCTTCTCGGAGCCTCAGTTTCTTCATGCACAAAACCAGGGTATGCAAGCCAGTGCTATTTGGTTCCTTCTTCCAATCTTGCTACTTTATAATGTAGCAAGGCAAGGATAAGAAACTTCTGAGAAAGTGCAAAAGAGAGCAGGAAGGGAAGCTGCACCATCCAGGCCCAGGGGAGAGGAGGAGCCCAGCGTGAGGAAGTGTTCCCAAACCACTTACACACATGACACTTCCTCCCAGACAGTGCTGTCCTGCCCTGCCCTCTCCACGGGTGTGGTCTGGCAGCCCAGCTCAAAAGCCACCAGCAGCTTTTTCTGCAAGTGAGGGATGCCCAACCTCCTGGGCCAGCAGGGATTCCCACTTGCAGGGCAGGGCTGGGGAAAATGTGACTTTGCTCCTTCATGAAGGAACTTCTGCAGCCTCAGATGGGTTGGGGTGGAGATACGGGCAGCCCTGTCTCCTCGGATGCCTGCCTTTTGGAGTTCTAACTTTCATCCCTGGACACGGTACATGAAACCCTCATAGACCCCAGCCAGGCTGATGGCAGGTTTTTCCTATCCTGTCTCAGCGGTTCTTCCTCTGTGGCATCAAGAATTGTGGGATATTGTTAGAGAGTGGCTGGTGAAACATCAAATGGAGAATCCTGCCTTCCAGAAAGAGGTGTGACATTGCCCCCCTGCATTCCTCCTAGGACAAAAAGCCTGGCTTATTGCTCAGAGCAGCATGGGTGGGTGCAAAGGCAGAGACAGGGAAGGGAGATATGAATGGGAGGCAGTCGCCTAGAAAATTATTAAACTGTTCCCTCTCTTGAATCACCGGTGGCCCACTAAATCCGTTTTTGATTTGAGAGAGATCGTGTGACACCTAAATGTTTGAGAGTCATCTGCCGGACAGGGAAGAATTCATATGCTTGGAGAAGTGGTGTCCACTCCTCAAGAACAGGATGGTCAGGGACACAGCTTCCCACATCGTCCCTGGCCACACTCAGCCTTGTGCTCAGCTCTCTTGGGGGGTGGGCAGGGAAGGAGAGGCCCAGTCCTGACTCCAGGGCCAGCCTAACCCATGGGGCAACTTGGGACCACCAAGACTAGGCCAGGAGCCTGGCCTAAACGAGAATGCTGTGCAGGAGCTGGTACCGCTGGGAAGGAGGTGGGGAGGCCCTGTGACAGGAGAAAGTGTAGACACCAACACCCAGGCACAGTGAGCCAGGGGGCACAGACCTCGGCGGGGAGCAGGGAGGGTGGGTACAGGGCCATGTGGGTGGTGGGTGAAGAGCCTGAGGACTGGGTAGAGGAGCTGAGTTGGAACTGGCTCCTTTTAGTCCTGTGTGCTCTGGCATCAGATCTTGCTCCCTCCTCCAGGGTTGGAGGGGGCTGTCCTTGTCACACAAGAAAGATGACCCCAGACTGGTACTAAGTTTCTGCTATGGCCATGGCCTCCTAATGGGCAGGGCTGCCTGGCTGCACGGGAGCAGTTCCCTGTCAAAGAGGTTATTAGAGAGAGCCGGAAGCCCCTGGTCAGGATTCTCCGGGAGGGGAGGGCTTTGTGATGTTGACCACCCTCTCTCTAGGACCCCTGGGGACTGTCCTGTCTTCCCATTCCCTCTCACTGCTCTCTACCTCAATTCAGGAAAGCCAGAGTGATTCTAGAAAACTCATCCAAGTTGTTGGTGAGCGCATGGTGACTGGTTGGCTATACTTTCTGTTGTCTGTGTCCCCTCCCACCCCAAACTCCATCTTCCTGGTGGGCTTCCCAGAGAGAATGAAGTCATTGCTTTCCATAACCAGGCCTGTGGGCAAGAAATTCCTGCTGGGCTCAGAGGGAGGTTCCATTCCCCCTTGGCCCCTCTGTCCTGCACTCAATAGAAGCTTTGGGCTGATGACAGCCATGGCCACACCCATGGGTGTCTTCTCTCCACACAGCCTGAGATTTGGACCCTTCACCAGCATCTGAGACTCTGTCCTCCCACCTCTGGACAGAATTTGAGTTCCTCCCACTGGTGGAGATGGCCTATGAACCATCCTGGGAACAGCCAGCCCTCCGTGGAATGTGGGTCTCACCGGGCACATCAGGAACGAGGCACATCTGGAAAAGCACTTGTCGAGATAGCTGTGGCCAGCAGGGCCTGAGTGGCCTCCAGCCCCGCCCAGGTCTCAGGAGCAAGGGGAGGGCGGAGGGGTGGGGGGTAGAGGGCACACCCCTCCCTTCCCTTCGCTTATTTAGCCTGGCTCAGGCCTGTGGGCTCTGGAGGCTGGACCGTGCCGCTGTCCATGGAAGGGATATTGGAGTCAGCACAGGGTGAGGGGACAGTGTCTGCCAAGTTGGGACATACTGGAGGAGGAGCTGAGGTGGCCACAGCACCCTGCCTTGTGTCAGAATTCCCAGGGCTGTCTGAGACTGGCCACCCTCCCAGCTTCTCTGGGTGCCCACCTTTAACCAAGGCTGCTTTTCCTTCCCCAGTCTTTGTTGGAACTATCCCTCACTTCCACCCCTGCCCGCCCTGGTCCCTCTTGGGGTCTGCAGCTCCAGCCTTGTACTTACTTCTGGGCCAACAGAACTGGGGCAGGTAACCAGGTCCCTGGGGGCTTTCAAGGGGAGAGAAAAAGAGAGCCATACCAGATGGAGACCTGGGTTTATAAAATTGACTGGTCATGCTTCTTTCTTTAGTTAGATGAACAAAACCTCCACATATGTTTATACCAGATCAATTAGAACAAAAATATAATCAACTTAAATGTCACCAGATTCAAAGACCTACACAATGTGCCCACACTGATTTTATGGCCATACTCTAAACAAGCAGAAACATTTTGAACTCCAAATATCAAACGATTGACATGGGATTTGATTTACACGCATCCTGCCTGGGAATCTGCACTTTTCTTCCCAGAAAAATCCTACATATAGTCAGGTCAACCCTAAGTATATCACTCATCTCTTCTCAGGACGAGGGGTGTCACATTCTGCCTTTGAGGTGTGAATACCTTTGTTTTGCTGACTTTTAATAAACTTTTGCTTGTGTCTTCCTTTCAATGCATCCTGAGAAATTTTTTTTTTTTGCAGGGGTCTAAGTTAAGAGCTGAACAGGGCTGAGTCAAAGTTCTGCTATCCACTTAGAGAGCCCTCCTTGGACCCCTGTCTGCTGACACTCATCAGGGGTTTGGGCTCTGAGATTAAGTGGTTTTGTGTTCTAATCCCAGCTCTCCCTTTCTTTGGCAAATCACTTTTGTCACCAGCTTTCAAGAGCTGTGGCGAAGACTGGCCTCAGCTGTTTGCTTTCTTCCTGCCTATTCTGATTGGGCTGAATTGTGAAAGACCAAGGAGAAGGCAGTGGAGGAGTTTGAGACCTTCCTGAACCTGAGGCTTCAGTCCCAAACCTTCCTCTTTCCCATCAAATGCTCAGGTCATGGCCGTAGAGGCCCCTGTACATTATGGGAGGTGGAGAGGAGGGTCCACCTTAGCACTACTAGCAATGCTCGCATTCTGATGGTGCTTCCTGGTGTTAATAATGCTTTTGCTCAAAGGAATGGCACTATCCTGGTAGCATTAGGGCAGAGGCCACACTGACAAGGGGGAGGGTGTGGCGGGAGCATCGCCTTGAGGACCTTCAGATGGTCAGAGGTTGGTACATACTTTGCCTGGGCAAAAGTGCTTTGCTTGACCTTTTACCTTGGGTCCCCCACCTCCTGCCCTGCTCCTCAGCAGGTGGGACCCTGTCAGATGCGCACACACACACATCCCTGGTCATAGTGCAATCTGCCATAGTTCGTACAACCTGGGAGCTCACATGCCAGAATAGAAACTTCAGGAGGACAAATCACTGGTCTGTGTGACTTGTGGCCATCTCTCAGCACCAAGAACAGTGTTTGGCATGGCAAATATCTGCTGGATACATTAGTAAGTCCTAAGGGAACTCTCACGCACATGCCCAGTAGCTCATCATGCACCTTCAGCTGCATGGATCTGGACCTAGCCTGTGGACAGTGTCACAGACTTCTGGGTCATGCACAGGTCCATGCAGACTCTGCTGATGGCTGTATGGCCATACCAGCCTCTGGGGTGTAAGGCCAGTTCTCCCCATCTCTTTTCTTGAATCCTCTTGGCTGGGTCCCTACACTGTTAGCATCAGATCTTAGCCCTGCACCAAACAGAGGAAGGTGGGGACAGCTGTGGGCCCTGTCAGAGGCCAGGAAGCTGAGAGGGAAGAGGAGGATGTATGCAAGTCCCTCAGTGGACAGAGTCAGAAGGAGAAATCCTAGGATCCTGAAGGGAAATGGTCCCGTTTCAGAAGAGTCTGGCCCAAGGGGTGCCATAGTCTTCTGGGACCTACTAACATACCCAACAAATATTTGCTTAGCATGAATACTTCAGGAGCTTGCCTGGAACGGGGAACAGGGTTGTCCTCTGAAACCTTGGCAAGAGGGAACCCCAGCCCTGCAGAGAGAGTGCTGCTCAGACGCGCCTGGAACTGACCACAGAACATACCATGGGGCTGTGCTAGGGCACAGGGCCAGGGGCCAGGGGCAACAGGAAACCTCCTGGGGCATGGAATGCTGAGCCAGGGCTGCCCAGAATAAAGGATGTGGGGGAGGTTCCGGGAAGCAGCCCAGTGGGGTCAGGTCCCTCTCTCAGAGGGTTAATAAGCCACTGATTACCTCCGGCTGCCCAGGCTGCCCAAGCAGACAGGGCCTGTGGCCTCTACAGTGACATCCTACCTCAGGGCCACTTCTTTCTGGTCTTGTGGGCACTTAGGTGCATGGAGCTAAGCGCGGGCTTCTCAGCTGGCCACTTGCTCCAGCAAACACACACCACTATGATCCCTGGCAGTTCACCCTGAGTGCCAGGGCTTCAGCCAGGCAGAAGAGTGGCCAGTATCATTCTCCACAGGATGGATCCTAGACAGGAGGCACACAGCCACCCATGTGTTCGTCCCTGTCCTGCTTCTAAAGCATGTAGAACTCAGAGACGTCATTTCCCTCCTATAAGTGGGAAGGAACCAACGCTCCTGATTAGGACTTTGTGGGGGGTGTGGGAGGAGAGGGGCCTCCCTGACGGTCAGGAGGGACCCTCCCTGCAGGGCCTGGCTTGCCTTCCAGCACACTTATGCTCATGTGCAGCAGGCGAGTGGGCTGGGCCCAGGGTTCCTGGTTGGCTCTTTCTCAGAGTCCAGATCCTTGCTCAGTTTCTTGGCTGCCACTAGGTCTGCTGGCTGGGGACACACAGGGCACAGGCTGGACTGTGGGGTCTGCAGCACAGCTGCTCCCCTCCCCCTTCTAGGGGCTTGTATGGTGCTTCTGCTGCCTCCCATCTCCTTTCTGCTTCTTGGCTCTGGGTCCAGCCCCATTTCTCCTCTGCAGATCTCTTCTTGCCTTCTGCTCTTCCTGTCTGTCTCAGCCCAGGCCTGTCTCCCTGCCTCTGCCCAGAGGATCTTTCTCCCTCTTCCACATTTGTCCAACTCTTCCCTGCTACTCTGTCTTTCATCTTCTCTCTTCCTCTCTCTCCTTCTCTCTTCTCTTTCTCTGCATCTCCCTTTCGTCCTCTCTGATTTCTGAACCCGGCTCTCGTTTTTCTGTCTCCCTGGTGACCTGCCAGCTCAATTGCCTATGAGAGGAACGTCCTAAACTGTCCCCATTTCCCTCTACCTGCCTTCAAACCACTGGTTCAAACTGAGGGCTCAAGGAGCTGGGGCTTCCCAATATCCCTGTCTGTCTCAGGCCTGCTCTCGACGCGGCAGGGAGGGCAGCCAATAGGCAAGCTCGCTGTACTTTCTGTGTCCCCAATAACTGCGACCTGGCTGGTGAGGGGACATCCCTAAAGTGACATGTAGTAATTGGGCCTGAACTGGGGTGTGAAAGACCCAAACTTCCCCTGGGAAGTGGAAGTGGCTGACTTCAGACTCCTAATGCCACTCTGCGGTGGGATGGGGATTCCAGGCAGTCAGGATCACGGTGCCCGCCTCCAGGGAGGGCAACGTCCATCCACTGAGTCCAGCCTGCCCACCCCGCCCCCTTCGAAGCCCTGGCTCTGCCCTCAGGCACCCCCTGAGCTTTGCACACTGGGCGGGGACACCTGGATTTCTCTGGCCCCCTGAGTGGGGCCAGCTTGGAGGAATTTCCCAAAGCCTATTAGAGCAAGGGCTGCCTCCTGCCTGCCTCCTCGGGCTGGGCAGGGCTGAGGGTGGAGGGAGAAAGGGAGGGAGGAAGGGAGGGGGAGAGGAGGAAGGAAAAAAGTTGGCAGGCGGACAGCAGAGCTGTGTCTGCATCCATCGCAGAGAGGAGGCCTGTGCGGTGTGGGGCGGGCCAGGAGTAAGGAGAGGCCTTCCTCCCTTTGTGCTCCCCCCGCCCCCCAGCCCTATAAATAGGCCCAGCCCAGGCTGTGGCTCAGCCCTCAGAGGGAGTTGAGCACCAGGCAGCCAGCAGTCGCCAGCCAAGCCCCCTGCCAGCATGGCCAGTGAGTTCAAGAAGAAGATCTTTTGGAGGGCTGTGGTGGCCGAGTTCCTGGCCATGACCCTCTTCGTCTTCATCAGCATTGGTTCTGCCCTGGGCTTCAATTACCCAGTCGGGGGAAACGAGACAGCGGTCCAGGACAACGTGAAAGTGTCACTGGCTTTCGGGCTGAGCATCGCTACTCTGGCCCAGAGTGTGGGCCACATCAGCGGTGCCCACCTCAACCCAGCCGTCACACTGGGGCTGCTGCTTAGCTGCCAGATTAGCATCCTCCGGGCGGTCATGTACATCATCGCCCAGTGTGTGGGGGCCATCGTCGCCACTGCCATCCTCTGGGGCGTCACCTCCTCCCTGCCCGAGAACTCGCTTGGCCGCAATGATGTGAGTGGGGGACCCCACGATTGGGAGGGGGGTTTCTAGAATGGCGTAGAGTGAGTACTGGTGCCATCTTCTACCCATTGTGCAGATGGGGACACTGAGGAACGGAGAGGACAAGAGGTTGCTCGAGGTCATGTAGAGAGCTGGGGCTGGAAGTCAGCTAGGTTGCAGCCCGGGACCTGTTTTCTTCCAAAACTGTGGGAATCAGAAAGCTAGAGAAAAATGTTGTGCCAAAGTCCCCTGCAGAGACCTTATTATGAGGAATGAGCTCTGGAACAGCTAACTTCAGGCTTGTAGTTCCTCAACTATTGACCATAGTTTCTTGGCCCTCTTTAGCCCTGCCTGGGCAACCAGCTCCCTTTTCTGTGGCCCTGCACCCAGGCAAACTCTACCTGCTATCCTCAGCCAGGCTGAGGAGATGTCTACACATCTGCAGCCGGTTCTGCAAGTGCATATGCAGTATATCCTCAGAGAAGCGCCCTACGCAGGTCCCTAAATCAACTTCCCCTGGGAAGCAGGGCAAGAGCCCCCTTTCATTCCTCTGCCCCTGGAAATTTGGGAAACAGAAAGGAGTGAAAACTCTCCCAGGGACTGTTCACAGATCATTTTCCTGGATGGCAATGGGGGTAGAAGGCAGGGCTGGTTCCACAGTTCCTGGGTGCTAAGGGGTGTGGCATGTGTGTTTGTGTGTGTGAAGGTGTAGGTGTGCCTGTGTTTGTGGGCATGGGTCTCTGAGCCTGTGTAAGCTGTGTGCACATTTACGTGTGGGGGTGAGTGTGTAACTGTCTGTGCCTGTTGCTCCTGGCTTGAATGGCAAACAGATGTTGGCAACTGGGTGGCAGTTGCTGAAAATAATTGCTCCCGGGCTACTTAGCACAGCTAAGTGGCTGTTGGTGGTGGCTGCCTGCTGTCACAAACCTGGGCTTTTCCAGCTCCTCAGCCAAGTGCAAACACTGAGTGCACTTGGGCCTCAACAGGGGGCAGTTTGGCCTGAGTGGCTGCTCAGTCTCGGCGGATGTCTCCGAGGCAAACAGGCAGTGGGTAGGGGGCACCCTCCCCAAGAGGGAGAGAGATCTGGAGCGGAGAGGAGGAACTAGGTCTAGAGAAATGAGGCTGGTGGGGCTTTGGCAGGGCAGGCAGGTGCAGGACAGTGGGGGAGATAGCGAGGGCTCCTTGGAGATAGCAGCAGGCAATTACAGTACTCTTGTGTCCCAGTCAAAGTTCAGGTCTTGGTGATGGCAGCCAGGGAGGCTGGGTTAAAGTCTGGTGCAGAGGGAACTGGCATGGCCCTGTCATAGGGGATTAGCACTTCTTGTGTCACAGTGACACCTCACTAGCCTTCTTTTGAGCCAACCTCTGCTCAACCCAAGATTGAAGATTAGCTCTGCAACTGGAGTTTAGACTTTAACCAGGGAAGATGTGGCTGCAGTAGGTGTAAGGAACAGAGCTGGGGTAGGCTGTGCCCCTCCAGGCTTCCTTCTCTCCAGTAAGAGTGACCTTGGGTGGGTAGGGTCAAGTTCATGCTGGGTAGGGTGCATGTAGGCCCCACCCTCTTGCTCCTCCAAACTCAAGGGAAAGGCAGGACCCACAGAGTGGCTGGTGAAGGCTTTGCATCTCTAGTATGGGCATCTGAGGCAGGGCCAGGAGGGAGGGTTCCCTTCCGCACCATCTGGATTGGGCCACACCCTGGTCTTACTCCTTATGCCCTCTCTGATCTCCATTTTCCAGAGTCACCCCCAATACCTAGGCTGGGCAGGTTGTGGATGGAGGAAAGTGGAGCAGCTTCATGTGGGGGCTAGCTTTGGGCTAGGAGGCAAATGTCTTGGGTTCAAGTCCTGACTGTTACTAACTAGTTGAGTTTCCTTGGAAATGAAGTCCTGAGGTTCAAGAAGGTCCCCAGGTCTGGTGACATCTCTTGGCTGTGCCCAGGTTCATCACTCAGCCCAGGAGGATTTGGTTAAAAGGAACCCACAGAGATAGTACTGAATGTTAGGGGGCTAATCATTGCGGTGGGGTTCTGGTGCTGCCTTGTCCAGACAATGGACTTGGGGGTTCAGGAGCACACATCTAGGCTTAGAAACAGATAAGGTACCCTCCCATAAAGCATTCCCCTCCAACATTGGCCCTGGGATCTGAAGGGGTCTAGGTGGCCTCCTTGACTCCAGAGAGACAGAGCACAGTCATTATAGCAGGTGACACACTCTTTCCTCCATGCCCCCAGGGAGGCTCCAGCAGCCCCTCTATTCCCTGGCTCTACCCTGGCCAAACCTGGGTGGGGCAAGTGGTTGGCATGGAGATTTACAAAGAAAATAGGGGAAAAAATGTGGCAGGAAGTGGTTGGGGTGAGTCAGGGGGTGTCCTCCGGAGACATGGTGGGGACAACTTTCTCAACTGAGTCAGGGCTCAGTATACACTCTAGAAAGACCACAGCCTCCATCCAGCCTGTAGGGTCCTGGCTGGTCCTAAAAGCCAAGCCCCAATTTGGCTAAGGGTGAGTAACTGAGGCTGAGAATTACCCTGGCCTGTCTCTGCCCTGGCTCAGTCACTGACACCTATGTGACCCTTCACAACTAACTAGACCTAGGTGACCCTTTTTCCGATCCATGATGGGACCCAGCAGGGTGTGGCTGGCTCTGAGAAGTGGAGGATGCTGAAGGCCTCCAGAGTCCTGGCATTCACCAGCTGTTTTCACACTTCCCCTTCCTAGCCAGCTGTCCACAGCTGGGGTTGCTAGGTGCTGAGTGCAGGGTTGGGTCAGCCAGAGCCTACAGGCCTGGGGCAAGATAAGCCCCTTGCACAGCTGCCTGTGATAGCTGCAGCAGGCAGGTGTGATAAGAGGTGTCAGGGCGGGCCTGGGAACTTTTGAACTGAGTAGGAGGGCCAGGAGGGCTTCAAGGAGGAGGAGCCACATGAACTTAAATGTGGAGATCCCCCAGAGAGGGAAGGAGCTTCTCAATGGAGAACTGCGTGAGCTCAGGCAAGGGGGCTGTGGGGGCCATGGCCTGGGAGTGTTGGGTGTGACCAGATTGGGGGTCATAGTCGGAGACTGGGGTTCCAGAGGGTGGTGGGCTCTGGATTCAGGCCAGTGTCCGACTGCATCTGGAGGGGCTGCATTCCCAGGGCCTGTGAGTTCAGCCACCCTTGGGGCTCAGGCAGAGGGCAAACCTACCTTCTTTAGGATCATCTCTCATCCCTGCTGATTTGGAGCCTAAGTGCTTGGAAAATACTTCCACCTGCTGCATCAGGGCCTTGGTCCTCTATGCCTCCTCTTCCCCAGTGTCCTGGGCCTTGGTTTCCCCAGCTGTAGAACTGCCACTAGTTCTATCCCAGGGTTGAGGCCCCTGCTGCTTCCTCCAGGGCTTCAGTGTGGGCTGCAGAAAAGAAAACCAGAGTTCTAATGACCCTGCCTGGGGAGAGGCTGGGGGCTGGCTGGTGGTGCCATAGTTGGGACATATAATTACTGTTTCCAGCCAGAACCAAATGAGGGGGAGGGCATGGAGAGGCAGGAGCTTTGTGGCGGAGACTTCCCTCAGTGTGGAAAATTCTGAGGCTGCCTCCCCCATTAGAGCCCTCTGAGCAGCGCAGCTAATGCCAATGTCGCCCACCGGGATGCGTGGCCCTAACTGGGCTCACTCTGGGAGCTCTCGTCCAAAGGGGCAATGCTCTGAGAGGGTACCCAGCCTACTGAGGGGCCTTGTCAGAGGGCACTTTTCCCCACCCCACCCCTGGGCTCCAGCCCCCTCTGCAGAAGTGTGGGACAGGGCCATAAGCTCATCACAAGTCAATTCCACAGTCCTCCCCAACCAGACTTCAGGGCCCAGAGATGGAACCTACTTTTTCTAGAACCCTACCTAGCAAGTGTCCTCCAGTTTTAGTCCATTAGGCCTTTCCCCAGGCAGGTCTTGGGGGATGGCTAGAGAGCTATCCTGGAGGTGAAGGAATCTTGGGTTCATGCTGGCAGAGGCTCCCTGGGGCCCTGAATCCTACCCTTTAGAAGCACCAGTGAATCTGGAGGTCTTCCAAGCAGCTGCGATTGGAGCTTCACACCTGAAGATATGGGCAGAAAAATGTCCCTGAGGCCCTCTGGGTGGCCAGGGTCCTCTCAGTCAGGCCTCTCCTGAGGACCTGAGTAGCTCCTCCCTCACAGTGGCATGGTGCTCAGGGGCACAGGGAGGAACTGTCTGCACTCATCTGAGCTACTGTTTGGTGGGGTGAGCACACCTCAAGACTAAAGCCCACAACTCAAAGATGGCAGAAAATGCTGGAAATGTTTCCCCACCCCCTGCAGCAGTTCCTCTCAGTGCCTGAAATTCCAGTCAGGGCTCCTTTCAGCAGCAGGTTTCTGCTCAGTGTCAAGCAGAATTAGCTTTCATTTGGGAAGCAGCTGCCTCTAAGTTAATAAGCTCCCTGTCCCCAGGGGTGTGCAAGATGAATCTACTTGGCAGAGAGGTTGCTCTGGAGGTGGCTGGTTTGCAGAGGTACAGTGGGGTGGGCAGGAGGTTCTGTGACATGGGATCTGTGCTATGTCTGAAAGCCAAAGGAGGGTCCTGCACTCAGGTTTCTGAATCTTGGCCTGGAGGGTGCCAGCCCTATGTCAGGAGGGAGAAATCCTGGAGACTACCTGCAGCTCTGGCCTGGGCCAACACCTCCATTTTACTGCTGGGGAAACAGGACCATAGAGGCATAGAGACTTGTCAAATTGCTCAATGGGCTACGGTAGGGCAGGACTATACCTCTAGCCTTCTGCCTCCCTGTCCTTGATTGTTTTTTGTCGCTTGCACACACTGACGCTGCACAAGTATATACACTCGTACACGTGGGTGTGGCATACACAGGGGCACACAGGAGGCTCACGGCACATTCTAAAGACTGGGTGTCCCACTCAGGCCCTGGGATAGGAGGGGTGGGAGTTCCCCAGTGGAGCCTCTTCCTTTCCTTGCTCTGGAGTAAGGAAAAGAAGGAGGGAGGGAAGGGGGAAGCCATAGCTTTGTTTATTGTTTCTTGTCAGGAAGATGAAATGGCTTATGGGAGCAAATAAAGGGCCCTTTGAGACTTGTTGCTTTTCACTTAGGGGGTTCCTTCCCTTCTCCATCCCCATCCCCTCCCCTCTCCAGCCAGTAGTGGCACCTGCAGAGTGTAAGCGTCACCAGAAACACCCATGCAAACACAGAGTGCAGCCATCTGGGACCTCACGCCAGGCAGACCCTTGCCATGCAGTGTGTCTGGGTAAGAGGTGGTGTCCTGTGTGACATGGTTCAGAGAGAGGTCAGGTGCATTTGGCCAGTACCTGATCAGTTGGTCTAAATGTCCCTTGTGGGTTTAAAAACAGTGCATATTCTCTAATTTGAGGGAGCAGGGGAGATCAAGCTTGTTAATTTTGTTCAATTCCTCCCTGTTCATGTTATTAGCATTTGTTGATGGCTTCGTTCTCTAAGTTTCTAAGAGAGGGTTGCTAAAATTTTTCACACTAGGAGTGGGTTAATCCAATTTTCCTTGTAATTCTGTCAATCTTTACATCATTTATTTTTAGGCCACATTGTTTAGTGCATACAGGCTGGGGATTTTTGTAGTTCTTTGATAGACTTTTCAGTTAATTATTATGTAATAAATCTCTCATGGTTTAACAAAAGAGAGAAAGAATCATCCCTGGACACGTGGTTCTCCATAGATACGGCAGACAGTAATCTACAAAGCCATACAGAGCACACAAAACCATGGACACCCCCATATGCACACATGAACACTCACAGAGGTGGCACTGTAGGGCCCACAAGGCTCCTCTCCCTTCCCAGTGCTGAATCCTGCAGACTCTGGGTGGAGAGAACAGGCTTCAGTGTCTCCTGTTCTCTGTTCTTCGAGAGCAAATGCTCAGAGCCTCAGCCAGGCCTGGCTCTGGAGCCTGCTGCTCCCCAAGGGTGGGGCACCAGGGTACCCAGGCCAAGTTGGGGGCTCTGGGTCTTAGAAGCTACCCCGTTGGCCTGCCCACGGGTGGCAAGGAGAGTTCTGATCCCATTTCATGGGGAGGTCAGTCCTAGGCTGTTCTGGAGCCTGGGACACACTGGCAGTTACATAGCTGCCGCCTCTTGCCAGCTTCCCAGACCAAGCAAGGAATAGCTAGCTCCCTTGATGGCTAGCCGACTGCCTATGAGTGTGGAGTGATACCTCTACGGGGGAGAGGATCATGGCTTTGCTCTCTCCTCCCTGGGCCTCCACCTCCTCTCTGTCATCTCTCTGAGCCTTTGCACAGACTATCCCATAAGGCCCCAGAGGCTAATGATGGGTCTGTCATCTTCCAGCTAGAAAGCAAACACACAGGTCCTGCACCCAGAGAACTTCCCTCGAGTAGGTCTGCCTCTAGACATGCTGGAAGGTCTAGAAAATTAGAATTTTCTGCCACTTCTGTGAACACATATGGAGCTCCCCTCAGCTGGTTTGGGCAGGGAGCTGATGGAGCTCCCTACCAGAAGGAGATAAAGCACGCACCTGAGGAACACTGGCTTCTCTCCCCAGGATGTCCAGTGTTCAATGAGGACATGACAGCATGGGGCAGAAGTTAATTCCAACCAGGGACCCTGAAAGGCTTTTTGGAGCTCGTGGGTCTGAATTGGGCCTAGGATGACGAGCTGACATGGGTTCGAGGCTTGGTTGGAGAGTTTGTATATTTCTGACACTTGTGAAGAAAGGTATGGATTATTCTATTTTTCATACTTGCATCCAAAAAATCACAGTTATGTTTTTGTTTTAATCAATGTAATAGAAGACCCAGGCTAGGCAAAACTAGCCTGCAAATACACACACACACACATACACACACACTTCCAATAACAAGTGACCACATATGATATTGGCCCCATTTAAGCAATTGCTTCAAATTCAACGAGCTGAACACAGTCACATAAGGATCTAATCTTTTACTTGCTCTTTCCAGGACATCAGGTTTCCACAGGCCTTTAACTGTCCCTTCCAATTATGCATTATTAAGTTTTCCTACATCTAATTTATCCAACTGCATTAGGCAATCAAAAAAAGGTTCAGTAGATGTTGAAGGAATCAGGGGAGCCTTCCTGGTGGTGGCAGTGTTGGAAGAGGAAGTTGCCAGCCCATGATTCTTGGCAGTCAGAAAGGGGATTCGAAGCTTCTGGAGTTCACAGGCCAGGCAGCTGCCCCTTCAAATCACTGTGCCTGGAACCAGAGCTGTTCTGTTCACTTAGCATGGAAAAGGGTGCCTTTGGGTAGGGACAGGGACTCTCAGACTTGGTTAAGAACAGAGAAAGAGATGAGCTGCATCTGTAAGAAGGGTGGGATGGGGATGCAGGGAGTTTGAGCACAGAAGCCACTTACAGCAATGTCTCCGTCATTGTGGAGGAAGGGCTGGTTTCAGGATTCCTGCCAGCTAGCAATTAGGCTGGCCCTGGAGAGCAGAGGCAGGAGCAGGAGAGGAACCTGAAGTTCACAGTGGGCCCAGGCTCCCAGCGTGAGTGTGGATGAACCTGTCCTCGCATCTCTGCTCTGCCAAGCCATCCCAGCTCCAGGCAGCCCTGTCAATAGTTCCAGCTACCCTCACTCCCATTTCTGTATCTCTGTGCAGGGCGGGTCTTTTTCCCTCCTACCTGTCTCCAAATCCTGTGGATACGATGAGAAAGAACCAGAGAGAGAGCCCCTACCACCACCCTGACCCCTCCTGCCTTTGCAGACCTTCTGAATGTTGGAGACAGCCCCAACTGCCTTTGAAAGTTCCCACTGCTCTAGAGGGGACCATTAGATCCATTTTGCAGGTGGAGAAACTGAGGACCAGAGCGGGTCAGTTCACACTCACGTTGCCAGCAAGTAAAACAGTCAGAACCTGAACACAAGGCTCTGCTTCCACCACCAGACCTGGGGGTGGAAAAAGAAGTGGGCATTGTCCAGAGGGCTGGCTGGCCAGAGGGGACAAAGCTCTGGGGTCAGCCAGAAAAGGCCTGGAGCTGGGGCTGTAAGGCAGAGGAGGGGATGTGAGTCATTCCCAGCCAGTGCTACAGACAAAGGCGGGAAGAGAATTGTTCTTGTGAAGTGGCCTCGGGCAGAGCTTGGAAAACCTCTGGAGGTGTGGAGGTATGCCCCCCACCTGGGATTCTGCAGAATGTCCTGTGGCCTTGGGGACACCCCCATGCTCTCAGGCTGGGAGCTGGGAAGTGAGACTTTCAGCTCTGGCTTATTTGGACACAGAGCTGCCCAAGTGGCACATTTGGGCATCTTTGCAAGTGAGCCTTTGTCAACATGATCCGCCTGCTCTGCATGGGTGCACCTGGCCCCAGGAACCACCACTTACAACAGGTGCTCCATGAGGAGGGGTCTTCCTGCGGCAGCTGCAGGGAGAGAGAGGGCTCCAGTGACCTCATGGCAGCTTTTATTCCTTTCTTTTTCCATGAGTCATGTTTCTAAAAGTGGCCCAGGAGCAGTGGCAGCCAGACTATAGTGGTGGGGGCCTATGTGGCCAAAGAGAGCGAGGGCAGGGCCAGGGCCAGGAGGGAGAGAGGAGAGAGAAGGAGGGAAGGGATAGACGGGCAAGGCCAGATGCAACAGGAGAGACAGCCCAGGTGGAGGAGAGACAGGGAGCTAGGACAGCCAACTAAAGAAGACTCTCAGGCTGGGCGTGGTGGCACACACCCTAATTCCAGCCAGGTGGAGGCTGAGGCAGTAGGATTGCAAGTTCGAGGCCAGCCTCAGCAACTTTGCAAGACTGTCTCAAAATAAAATAATAAAAAGGGCTGGGGGTGTAGCTCAGTGTTAAAGTAGTCTCTGGTACTGCAAAAAAACAAAGCAACATTTTCCCAGCTCTGGGATTTTTTGACACAGGACATGGGGTAGAATGTTTTGGACTTTGTGGGGATGAAGCAATGTCCATGGGGCCCTCTTGCCCATTTGTTTCTCTTCTGTGAATGTTCCTGACAGTCTTCCCCTGCACCTGGGGCTTGCCCCTCACCTGTCCTTGGCTACCAGAGGATACTGGATCCTGATATAACTGATGCAGAGACCCTTCCCCACCCAGGCCTCTGGGCAAAGAAGGACAGGGTCTACTGGGGTTGAGTGGGAGCTTCCTCAGCAGTTGTGAGAGAGGGCAAGACCCTGTTGCCTCTACCTTCCCTGAGTGCCTGGGTGGGGTCTGGCCTCTCTAGGCACAGTGAGGAGCTGAAGGGTGGGCTCTGCAGACGCTGAAGGTCTGGTCCTTTGTGCCTAGTCCTGGCAGTCCTGGGGGTCTCCAAACAGTTGCCACCTGCCTTGCTCACTGAGCCTCACTGCCCCTCTCCCTACAGCTGGCTCCTGGTGTGAACTCAGGCCAGGGCCTGGGTATTGAGATCATTGGCACCCTGCAGCTGGTGCTGTGTGTGCTGGCCACCACTGACCGGAGACGCCGTGACCTTGGTGGCTCAGCTCCCCTTGCCATCGGCCTCTCTGTGGCCCTCGGACACCTGCTGGCGGTGAGTGGGGGGCCCTCCCAGATGGGGTAGGGGTGGGGATGGGGATGGCAGGGCCAGGGCAGCTGTGGGACTCTGCATGAAACTCCTGGCAGGGGGTGAGGCGATGGCAGTCCATCTCTGGGGTGCGGGGGAGGCCTGCCCAGGAGAAGGACCTCTGATCCTCTTTCCAGGTCAGCGCCCCTCCTTCCGGGCCTGATCATCCCCTTTTTGATGTACTGCCGTTTGTTCTTTCTCTCTTCTCCCACCCATCTTTGTCCTTGTCACTTTCTCGACACCTCTGGTTTTCCCCTGTGCTTCCCTGCAGATTGACTACACAGGCTGTGGCATTAACCCTGCCCGGTCCTTCGGCTCTGCGGTGCTGACCCACAACTTCAGCAACCACTGGGTAAGCCACCCACTTGCCATGGAGGGTGGAGGGGGGTCCCATTTGGTGTCACATGGTAAGTCTGACCCTGCCCTTATGGTGTCCTTTCCCATCACAGAGTCTCTGGGAGATATCCAGGGCAGAGGAAATCAGGAAACTGAGGCCTGAGATGAAGGGATTGGTGGGATCACATGGAGGGAGGATTTAGGCCCAGCCTCTGCCCTCCCAGCTTAGACCAGCTCCCAAGTCCTCTTAGCAGCATGGTAGGGAGCCTGGTGTTGAATCCCATCTCTGCCACCTTTTTTTTTTTGGTACCAGGAATTGAACCTAGGAGTGCTTAACCACTGAGCCACATCCCCAGCCTTTTTTTGTATTTTTTTTAGATACAAGGTCTCACTGAATTGCTTAGGGCCTCACTAAGTTGCTGAGACTGGCTTCTAATTCACGATCCTCCTGCCTCAGCCTTCCAAGCTACTGAAATTACGGGTGTGCACCCGGCTCCATCCCTGCCTCTTTCTGATTCAGTGTGAGCTACAATCTTGTTTCCTCCATTTCTTGAGCTGTGAAGAGGGTATATGGTAGCTCCTTCCTGCTAGCGTCACCAGGAGCAGAGAAGAACTCCCTAGCTCTAAGCTGAGCTCAGTACAGAAGTGCTGAAGTGGGTTTTAGCTCTAATTACTGTTGATGTGTGTGTCCCTGACCAATCTTTTATTTTATTATATGTCTGGGGCCCTTCCAAAGCTGGTGAGGTGGGCAATGGCCTTCCTCAGGAAGGGGCTAGTACTGAGTCTTGGAGAGGCAAGGGGATGCCTGCTACCACACACCCTGGCCTGGGCCCATTCTGGGAACACTGGAATGTCCCAGATTGGGATCAGCCCTGCCCACCTCTATCCTGGGCACAGGAAGGAGAGAACCCATCCACTGGGATAGTGGGAGATGGGAACTCAGGCAAGCTTCCCCGGATAGGGACCTTTGGTGGAGCTTCCCAGGCCTGGCCAGATACCCTCTGAACATACCTGCTCTGTTTCTAGATTTTCTGGGTGGGGCCATTCATCGGGGGAGCCCTGGCCGTGCTGATCTATGACTTCATCCTGGCCCCACGCAGCAGTGACCTAACAGACCGCATGAAGGTGTGGACCAGTGGCCAGGTGGAGGAGTATGACTTGGATTCCGACGACATCAACTCTAGGGTGGAGATGAAGCCCAAATAGAGAGGGCCTGGCGCAGGCATCCATGTGGGGGGTGGGGCAGGGATGGGCAGAGGGAGGGGAGGGCTGAAATCCATATCGTAGACACACTGACAAGCTGGCCAAAGTCACTTCCCAAACATCTGCTCGACCTGCATGGTCAGGCCTCGTCTGGGGTATTTCTATTTCTTTCTTTCTCTGTTTCCTGGCCTCAGAGCTTCCTGGGGACCAGGTTTACCAATTCACCCACTCCTTTGATGCCACTGGAGGAGGTGAAAGAGAGGGACTCAGCTGCTAGTTGTCCCCTCAGCGTATGTTAGGAGGTGTGCCAGAAAGTCCCCCCTCATCCCAAAGTTGCTCACCACTCAGCTGCCGCAGGTGCCTGAGTTTCTGCCATCATTGCCTAGTGCCTTGGGCATGACCCTGCTTCTTGTACCACGCACTTTGCCCCCCAAGGGTGTTCTGAGGGGGAAGAGATCTCAGCAGGTGCAGTGGGAAAGGAGAAGCTCCAGGCAAGCTTTGCTCCTTTGGCTTGGTTTGCTCCAGTGCCTTCACCTTGGACTTGCTGCGTGATTGTGGGATTGTCCCTATCACAAAGCCTCAGTGATCTCTACCTGCACAGTGGCAAGGACAGGGAAAGCCGTGTAAGGGTAGAGGGTTCCAGGAGGCATAGTCTAGACCAGAGCATCACTTCACTCACTTTCCCTGTGCCCCTTTCCCAAGTCCAAGCCGGGTCCACACCTCTGGGTGCTGTGTGCACGTGCAGGCAAACTTTGAAGCAGGGAGGGACAGATGGTTCAGATCATCGGAAATGCCTGTTCCCCATGGGAGAACATCTCCACACAGGGCCTGTTGTTGCAGAATGAAGGCCTTTAGAGGGTGAGCGAAGAGTGCTCCTGTTCCCTGTTGAGTTTTGGTTGGTCTTTCCAACATTCCCAGCATGGACTTGATCATTTGGTCACTCTTCACGTTCTCTTGCCAGTGTAGACACAGGAAAACATCATGTGGGTGGGGACTTAGTTAAGAGCACTTGCGTTTTTCGAGGCCCCAACCCTGAGGACGGAATGATCCTGATGTGGATCAGTCTCTAGAGGCAGACGGGGTACTCAGGAGGTTTGCAAGCCTTGCTGATCCTGAGCAGGGAGGACAGTGTCTCCCTTGTACATGAGCTCATAATTAAAGGCATTGGGGGCAGCTGAGGGACCTACCCAGGCATGCCGTGTGACCCCAGGCCGCAGCCTTCCCTCCCTGTTGACCTGGATGACAGAGGTCAGTCCCGATCTGATAGAGTGGCTCCTACTACAGCCCCAGGGCAGTCAGAACACAGTCTTCTTGGGACTTGAGTCTGTTCAATTCCACCAGGGACAGAGCAGCTCCACCAGTACCCTTGGCCACAATGCCAAAGAAAATCGAGAGACACAATTATGCAGGTGTTTAGAAGCAGCAGGACGACCAGGAGGCCCTTGGTGGCCACCAGCACATCACATCTGAACAGTCTCTTCTGCATTCCCTAGCAGGAACTTCTAGCCCATGTAATAGATAAGAAAACTGAGGCCACAGGTCCTACAGCTAGTTAATGATTTGGTCATCCTAACAACCAAGGTTATGTTTGGCTATGCCCTGGACCGTGAGGTGGACCCCTCTTATTCTCAGCTTCTCAGTTTGTGCCTGGGCAATGGCCAGGGGCCAGGAGGGGTGAGGGTTGTGATGGTGGGGAGGGGCAGAGCCACCCCTGCCTGGTTCTGGCTGCTTCGTATCAGGGCCCTGCATCTCTCTGCTCTGCATATATGTCTCTTTGGAATTGGAATCTCATTATATGTTAAGAAAATAAAGGAAAATGACTTACAAGGTCTTTCGGACTTCCTCTACTTTTTCTTCTCTTCGTACCGTGTCCCCATTAGGCTTCTCTGAGTTTGAGAGGAGACTAGGCCCACCTTTAGGGACCCAGCCTGCCCTCCAGCTCTCAGGACGCTTGGTCTCTGGGGATGGACACGGCTTACCACAGGACTTCCTCAAAGGGACCCAGAGTTTCTCTGACACAAACAGGGAGACTTCAGGAACCCAGTGGGTTGACTTTGGAGTTCTGGGTGCAGCTGAAGGGGGGCAGAGGTTCTGATCAGTTTAAATGGGAGCCATTTTGGATTCTGGGGGGCAGAAGGGATGGAGAACGTGAGACTGTGGTCTAACAGTCCCTCCAGTCCTCTCTATTCTCCTCAGAGGAGGGCCTAGGAAATAGAAGTCTGCCAGGCCACTCTTCTTCCCTCGGGCCCTCTTGAGACCCCCACCTGTACCTGTGCTGTGTCCCGGGCCCACAGTCTCTGCCCCGGAGAGCTGGGGCCCAGAGGGGAAAGGGGCTCATCAGAGCCAAAGGATATCAATGCTATGTGGAACTGAGACTTGGACCGGGTTCCTCCCACCCCCACCCCCACCATGCACACATGCTTAGGCCTGTTTTCTCAAAAGGGGGTCAAATCTACTGAGAAATCAAGTGCCTGGCAATAGGGAACAGGCAATGGGCAGCTCAGGCCTTCCTCTGAGGCCCAGAGTCTGGAAGACTCTGAGAACCATCAACCTCATGGGTAGGTATTACCATGGGTGTAGGATGAGCAGAGAAGGGGTGTATGGAAAGTCTTGGCACCCCAGCGAGGCTCCTGAGAGATATGCAGTGGCACCTGCCTCCCTCTATGGAGGGCTTGGCTGATGATGACATAAGGGAGGGTTGGTCAGGTAGAGGGCTAGGATCTCCCCAGGGAGGGCTGACTCGGTGTAGTTGAAACAGGCTTTCTTATTTCAGTGCACACTGGGTTACTGGGCTATCTCAGCCTGTGCAAACTGTCCCCAGCTTCTTCTAGATGGAGGATGGGCTGGTATGAAGGGGAGAGGGGCCATCAGGCTGCAGAACAGTATGGAAGATAGTCCACAGCAACCTGACCCCACCTGTGAGGCTGTGCCAAGTCTACCTCTCACAGCCCTTCTTGGCTTGTCTCCATCCTCTTTCTCACTGTGAGTCTCAGCCACCCCAACCCTCACCCCTGCTTATCTATCCCAGCCCCACCTAATCCCTCCTCCATGCTACAAAAGAGCCTTTCTTATTACATTGCTTCTAGAAGTTATGTCTTCTAGAATCCTAGATCCCAGAGGTAGGGCTTGAAGAAGAGGCCAGGAAGTGGGGTTTCTGGAGTACCTACTATGTGTGAGAAACCTACCACTGACATAACATGCATTGTCCCCGATTTTCATAATGAATTTGGAAGGTAGAGATGTTCACATTTATAGAGGTTGTTAAGGCCCTGAAAATGAAATGATTTGTCCAAGGCCTCACAGGATTGAGAATTGAAACTATTCTGTGTGGCTTCAAAGACTGGATTTTTCCCATTAAGCGATGGCCTGTTTTGTTGTAATGCCCACTGCTACATTTAGTTCTGAGGCAGCCAAGAAGCCAGGCTATGCTGTAGCTGAATACACTCCTGAAGAGCGGTGAGAGGGAGAAATGAGGGAGGAAAAAGGCTGACCCTGGAGCCTCTGGCAGCAGAAGTCCATTCATTCCAGGGCTGTTTGGATATGGTGTTGGTTTGAGATCCATCGGCACAACCAAGCTGAAGCTGCATCCTTGACATTTGTCCTACCCCTCTCTCCGGTAGCAAAATAGCCAATAAACTTGCTCATACACCAGAGTTTATGAGAAATGGAAAGGCAAAGCTGCACCACCAGGCATAATAATGCACTAAAACAGACCTCAGCTACTCATTGGGCCTAGGCACACTAGCTTTGGGACCAGGCTGTTCCAGACTCCTCCTGCAGCCCATGGGCTCAATGTTCTTGGCCCTTATCTCCTTGAGGACATTCCAACTCTGCTCTGCTGATATTCTATCTGGCTCAGCACAGAGGAGAGAATTTGAGGAATAACTGGAATGGGGTGGGGCTCCCTGGGCAACTAGAGTCCTGTCTGTTTTGTTCATCAGACTTTAATTGAGAGTGCAAATTTCCTGAGTTTCCAGGACTCAACCTTTGTCCCTGGGCTGCTAAACATTCAGGCAACTGCCCACGTGAGGT
>CM053407.1:79605204-79629742 GCA_028644305.1 Xerus rutilus
GGTGAGGGCCTTGGGTGGGGTGGTGGAAGGAGGTGAGGTGATTTCATCAGGTGGGGGGGAGGGTGGGCAGTGACCCATTTCTGGCTTCAGGTCCAGGCAGATCTGGATCTGAATGCCACCCTTCCTGCTTCTGGCATGACCCTGGGCAAGTCATTCAACCCTGGTCCCCTACGTGCTAAACAAGGGGAAGGATCAGAGGGCGGAGTATGGGGGGCTTGGCATCAAGCAAATGTTCTCCAGCTGTTACGCGGAGAGTAGAGGAAGGCAGGCCCATCTCCCTGAAGGTGCTACCAGACTAGGATGGGAGGGTGGATGGGCCCCTCCTGCTCTGCCTCACTCCCTCTCGGGGTCTCTGAGGTGGACAGTCCCTCCAGGGACAGAGAGGATCTGTTCTCTTTCCTACTGCCCTTAGGATGTTGAGGGTCTAACTCACCACTCTCTGCCCCTCAAGGGAGTGGCTCTTTCTTTTTAACAGAGGAAACCTTGGAGGCCAGAAAGAGATGACCCCAGAGTGTGTAGCAGGCAGCTGGACCCGGAGCCCATGCCTCTCAGGGACCCACCCTCTCTCTGTCAGCTTGTGCAAATGCTACCAGGGGCATCTGATGCTCCAAGGCTCCTCCCGCCCCTCCTGGGGAGAGGGTGAGTGCTATAAGCAGAGCCTCTTGCTTCCCTCCCAGGAGCTGTGAAGCGGGACTGTACCGTCACCGGCTGGTCAGATCCCTTCCCAGCGTACCCTGTGGCCTGCCCAGTGCCCTTGGAGCTGCTGGCTGAAGAAGTAAGAGGCTCCTAGCATCTTGGAGGAAGGGTCAGCGTGGATGTCTATATGGGTGACAGACTGCACAGCTGGGTGGCCGCCATTCCCATTATTCTAGCCATCCCTTGGAACATTAGTTATAGCAGTCGCCCAGCAGCAGGCAGTAAAGTGTGTGCTCAAGGGTGACACATGGGCTACTTTGCTTGGAGGGAGTTGGGAGTAGGGAGGCAGATGGGCTGGCTCCCATCTTCTTGGTGAGGCTTTCTGTGCCTGGTCCTCCAGAAAATGACCCAAGTGGCTCCAGAGAAATAAACGCTCCTGGAATCACTGGGCCACTGACCCTCCCGCCCCCGGGTCCTCCCCCTGTGGGGCAGTGTACATGGGGTGTGGGCGAATGGGAAGGACTCAGCCCAGAAGTGATGGCAGCCAACACATCCCACACTGTGCACAGAGCAAGGTGCTTCTTCCACACTCATACTCCCATTCCTCTCTTCCCTCAGCTCTGAAAGTTAAAGCATGAACATGACCATTTTTCCAATGAAAAAACTGAATCAGAGAGGGGCAGGGGCTGCCTGAGTCGCACAGGAGAGCAACTTAGATGAGGGCCAGTGATGGGGCTCCTGCTCCCTTCCCTTGCCTGTATCCTCCATCTCGGGGGCCAAGAGGGACTCTGATTGATCCGAACAGCTGGGCATGGAAAGAGCTCATCCCTGCCCACCCGTGGCTGTGCCTCACTGCCCTGGCGGTCCCCTTTGTATGGGGACATTGTGTTCCCCAGCTGGTGAGCACACTGGCTGTCAATCAATAGCTGATTTCCTTCTGGTTTTTGTCATTCCCCAGGGATGGCTCTCTGCTGCTGCCTCTTCCCACCCCCAAAGCAGCAATGAGTGCTGAGCATCTTCCGCCCCCACCGCCCACCACCTTCACCACCCTGCCCTCCCCAGCAGGGCAGGGGAGGGTGGCTGTAAAACAAAGCCTCTCAGCATAGAGGAGCTCGCTATGGTGCCCAAACCCTTCTGCCCTAGATGGGGAGGGAGGGCTAGGGTGGAATTGCTCATTGCCAAGTCTCCCTTTCCCCAAAGGCTGACACTTGTCTCTCCCCTCCCCAGAAATCTTACTTCTCTACGATGAAGATCATCTACACCATGGGCCATAGCATCTCTATTATCGCCCTCTGCGTAGCCATTGCCATCCTGGTGGCTCTCAGGTTTGCTATTCTCACCACCTTCAAGAACTTTCATTGGCTCCCTATTGCCCAGAGGACCGAGTCTGATTCTTGTCCTGGCAGTCAGGAGGTTCTAAGATCTAGGCATCATGTCTGCTTCTAATCTTTCCTGCCCCTTCCCCCACCACATGGACCATCCCCTCACACACCAGAGTCCACTCCTACGGCCACGCCTTTGCTCATGTAAAGCTCGGGATTGTAATGCTTTTTTTTTCCTCAGCGCATTTACATCTGCCCCAAATTCAAAGCCCTGCTTTCATCTGCTTCTGAGAATCCTCTTTGCCCCCTTCGTTCAGCCCTTCCTGACTGTTACCTCCCTCTGAGGCCTTTTTCTGTTTTAATCACTCTCCAGTGTTCGAAGTCTGAGTCAAGCACACGGGCCAGCGCTGCCCTCTACCTCAGGGGCTGAGTCCCGATCACCCAGGCACTCCCACAGACATTTCGCTGCTGTATCTGCCACTGCTACCCCAGATCAGAGCTCTCTGAAGGCAGGACCTAGGAATTTCCTCTGTCCCTGCACCTCTGCTGAGCCCAGGGCCATGGTTGGTCACCTGACCTGCAGGGCTACAACTCCAAGTCCAGCTCAGTGCAGCTCCACTTACTTCTGCTTGACTTGCTTGGATTTACTTCACCCAGCCCAGCCCAGCCAGGCCCCTGTTGTAGGGACCTCAGACAGGTGCCCTCGCCCACTTGGCCTTTCGTTCCTCATCTCTTCTTGTCCCCTCCAGGAGGCTCCACTGTCCCCGGAATTACATTCACACCCAGCTGTTTGCCACCTTTATCCTCAAGGCGGGAGCCGTGTTCCTGAAGGATGCCACCCTCTTCCACAGTGACGACACAGACTACTGCAGCTTCTCTACTGTAAAGCTGGAGGGGGAGGGGCAGGCTAGAGACCAGTGTGCCTGCCCTGTGGGCAGATCCCTCTTGGCCAATTCCACAACAGGAAAGGACCCCTCCCCCTTCCCATCCCCAGTTCGGGTCCTGTCCCCAAGCCTTCCCAGACCACCATGCCCATCCATGCCCTTGCCCATCTTGCCGCCCCACTCCCTAAGTCCACATTCCTTTCCATGGTCCACCCGCCATGTTTTGCTCTACCTAGTCTTTCATTTCTCTTCACCTCATTTTGCACCTCCTCTGTCCATTTGTGGCTGAGCAGAGCCGCATCCCTCCTTCCAGAAGTGCATAGAGAGAGTACAGAATGCACACAGAGCTGGGGCCTGCCAGGTAGAGAAAGCTGAGAGCTGGGAGAGAATGAGAGAGGACTTAAGAGAGGAGGCGGCTTTGGAGCTGGGGCAGCAGCAACAGGGAGATAGGGAGAAAGGACATGTCAAATGAAGGGGAAAATGTGAACACATTCTCAAAGACAGGAGAACTGGAACACGTCCATGAGGCCAAAAGTTGTAAAGGTGTGAGCAGGGGAGAAGCTACTGAAAATAGAGGGAAGTTGGGTGCAGGGCCAGGACTCAGCATCTGCAAGGTCCTCTAAAAGTAAGCAGAAATGAACAGATAAGTGAATGAAGAAACCAGCAAGTGATCTGAATTAATTAGTGGAACAATGAATAATTGAAAAAGTGAGCACTTATTATGTGCTGGGTCTTGCACTAAGTGCTTTAGATGTATGATCTCCTTTAATCTCCAAAATGCCTTGGAGACCAACACATCACTTTAATCCAATTTTTGTCAACGAGGGGAAACTGGCAAGGTTGCCCAGCTGCACAGTGGGGGAGCTGGGCCTGAACCCTGGCCCCTTGGGCCCAGCAGTGGTGCTGCAGCTCACCCCTGATAGGCAAGCAAGTCACACTATGAATGAATAGTTGCGTGGGTGCATCGTGTGTGTGTGTGTGTGTGTGTGTGTGTGTGTGTGTGTGTATCTGAGTTGGCGTGGGTAAACGGTCCAGCCTCACAGCTCCCAAACCAGGAAGGATGGGGTAAACGTGAGACTCCAGCCGCAGCAGCTCTTAGGTGGGGTTGCCACTGATCTTATCATGAGGTCGCAGCATGGGTACTGGGAGATTTTCCTCTCGCAGATGAAAAGCTAAGGTGTGAAGAGATTTGCTAACAGAATGTAAACTTGAACCCAGCCTCTCTGGATCCTGCATCTGTGCTCTCAGCCACCACATAATACCACCACAATCCCTTTAGGGAAACGCAAGCAGTCCCACGGCCCAGGCTATGGTGGAGGGTGCCTGGAGGTTCAGGGTCTCCATGGGGTAGAGGAGATGTGGGTGCCGGCTGCAGTGGGGGTCTCAGCTCTAAAGCACCCAGGTCCCCTGCCCTCAGGTCCTGTGCAAGGTCTCTGTGGCCACCTCCCACTTCGCCACGATGACCAACTTCAGCTGGCTGCTGGCCGAAGCTGTCTACCTGAGCTGCCTCTTGGCCTCTGCATCTCCCAGCTCCAGGGCAGCCTTCTGGTGGCTGGTTCTTGGTGGCTGGGGTGAGCACTTAGGGCTGTTCGGATACCCTGGGGAGGTGGAGGGCTGGGTAGGCCCAGGGTGCTCACACAGAGGCCCTTCCCCTAACTGATGGTGACCCCACATCCCAGAGAGGGAAAGAGATGGGCCACAGTCCTACAGCAGGTGTTGGAGAGCAGGACTGGATTCCTGGACCTTTGTGCTTATCAGGTCCCACCTTTGTGGCCAGTAGTGGTGGTGGGAGGTGAGGGGCCATCTCAGAGCCAAAGATACAGCCCCTCTCACTCGAGTCTCCTTTGCACTCCACAGGGCTTCCCATGCTCTGCACTGGCACCTGGGTGGGCTGCAAGCTGGCCTTCGAGGACATCGCGTGAGCCTGAGCAGCCTCCTCATTACACTTACACCTGGGGTTCTGGGGTGTGGAAAGGACTGTCAAGCAAAACAGCCTTTCTCCCCGGGAGTAGGAAGAGAAGGCAGAGGGATCCCAGTGTGGGTGGGGCCAGGAGGCAGGGAGAATTTCTGCACTTAGCACAGAAGGGGCAGGAGCCCCAGCAGAAGGGGCCCAGATTGCCAGAATGTTGGGGGTTGAGGGTGTGGGGCTGTGAGTGTGTTCCCTGGAAGTTTGCGGGCCACCAGGGATCAGTGTTAGAGAAGTCCATTCCTCTAGGCAACGAGAAAGGGTGAGGCCAGCCTGTGCTGGGGCTCCTCTTTAGAAGGAGGCCTATGTGTCTGGAAAAAAAAGATACCTCAGGAGGGAGGTGAGGTGAATGACACCGAGGAGAGGAGCCCAGGAGTAACATGAGGAGAGAGGAGAGAGGTGCATATGTTCCCGCAGAAAAAGAGCAACCCATTAGCCCTGGCCTGCCCTCTCCCCAGGTGCTGGGACCTGGACGACAGCTCCCCCTACTGGTGGATCATCAAAGGGCCCATCGTCCTCTCCGTTGGGGTCAGTTCCTGGGATTAGTGTCCTTCTGCTTTATTCAACCATCCTCCTTGGGTCCCCTAAGGGGCTGTACACAGTAATATGCAACAGGAAACACCTCCAGGCAGGGAATCGGGAACCCTGGGTCCCACTTTCCTCTGTGCTGATCGTCTGGGCGCAGGTTCCTTGCCTCAGGATCAGATTGGTTGGAACTGGGCTGCCAACAATGTGCATGCTTCTAGCTTGGAGTCTCCGTGAGTCTGGAATGCTAGTTGCTGATTTTGCGCTGTGGGGCCAGAGGCTGGGGTGGGGCATAAGCGAAACCTGCGCAGGGGAACCACCACCCCGGGCTCCCACTTGTAACATGGAACAGCAAGGTCTGTTTGCGTGGCACTGGGGGAATGAGTGAAGTTTTTCCAGCTTAACAATTGTACAAAGTGATGGGCATCTGCTTTGAGGCAGAGAAGAATCAAGGTAGGTGGCAAGGCCTGACCTTCCCACCTTGGCTATCAGGTCTGGAAGGGAAGCAGGACCTAAGCCTTCCGCGTCCTCTGAAGACCTCACGTGGGCCCCTCAAGTCTCCAGGCTACAAGTTCCAGAACCACGATCCATGCCCATCTCTCCACTGGCACATTCCCATGTCTCAGGGATTTGGGGTTTCTAGTTCCCAAAGGGGCTAGGGTTCCTCCTTAGACCACCAAGGGATTCCCCTGACCCTTGCCCTCTCTCTCATTTCCAGGTGAACTTTGGGCTTTTTCTCAATATAATCCGCATCCTGTTGAGGAAACTGGAGCCAGCTCAGGGGAGCCTCCACACCCAGTCTCAGTATTGGTACCAGGGTGGAGAGAGGAGGCGGGGCTTGTGCGCTTTTGGGGACTGTGTGTGTGTGTGTGCATGTGTATGTGTGCACGTGCGCATGTTGGGGACACTGAGGGAGGACATGGAGGAGATTCCAGGTGGTTCTGTCTCATCCAGCAAGTACCCACAATCCCAGCTCTGTCCTCTTTCCTATGTCCTCAGAGAAAATAGATCTTGTCCCTGCCCTCCAGGAGAGCACAGTATGGGAAAGATGAGGACTCTCAACAGCCAGTTACCATGCCAATTAGGCTGAGGAGAGCTGAGATCCATTTCTGCAGGGGCTTAGAGATGGAAATCTTTCTAGATCATTCGGAGGAGGGAGTCAGGGAAGACTGCCTGGAGGAAGCAGTCTTTGAACTAGACTTTGAAAGATGCATAGACTTTGGAATAAAATGAAACAAGAGCCCTACTGAGAGAGTACAGCTGAATCCAGAGCTCCAAAGTAAGGAAGCCCAGCATGCGTGTGGGAAGATGGGGTGTTCCAGGTGGCTGGTACCCAGTTGAGTGGGAAGGCTATGGCAGTGCCAGTGGGCAGGGCCCACACGAGAGTTTCTAACCGCAGCCTTGGGAACCTAGTGTCTGTCCTTCCTGCAGGCGTCTCTCCAAGTCAACGCTTTTCCTCATCCCATTGTTTGGAATTCACTACATCATCTTTAACTTCCTGCCTGACGATGCTGGCCTGGGCATCCGCCTCCCCCTTGAGCTGGGATTGGGGTCTTTCCAGGTGAGGGTCCCCACAGGTACTTTTTCCCTCCAAGTACTTGAGCAGGAGGCCTTGGCTAGCTTCATGATAGGGAGAGGGCTACTACTATTCATCTATCTATCCATGCCCTCGTCCATCTTCCAGTCATCCCTCTCGCTCCCTATTCTGTCCACCTACGCACCCACCCACCCATCCATCCCTCCATCCATTCATCTTAGCTATTCAACACTTATTATGTGCCAGACCACGTGCATATTAATAAAGGATGCAGAATAAAGAAAATCAAGAGAAGCTGGGCAAGGTGTCACACACCTTCAATCCCAGCGACTCGGGAGGCTGGAGCAGGAGGATCCTACGTTTGAAGACAGCCTTGGAAAACTTAGAAACTTTCTCAAAATAAAAAATAAGGGTCCGGGGATGTAGCTCAGTGATAGAGCACCCCAAGTTCAATCCAAGTCAGAGAAATGGGCTAATAGTACAGTTCGGGTAGGCTTGCTACGACAATGATATCAAACAGTGTACCTGGCAAACAGTAAGTGATGAATACACCTAAATTCCCTTTTGGCAAACACCCAATCCAAGCTGCAGCCTAGGGGTGGTGGGGAGATGGTAGTAGCAAGACTGTGGAGGTCTTGATGGAACTGTTCTTATGGAGTCCTTTCTCTCTGATCCCGCAGGGGTTTATTGTTGCCATCTTCTACTGCTTCCTCAACCAAGAGGTATGTGATTCTCCTGTCTCTTCCTTGCTTATTGAGCTCCCACTACCACCAAACCTAAGCCCCTTCCACCCTCCCCAGCTTAGGCTGACTCCTGTGATCCTTGACTCCCATGATCCTTTGTGGAAATCTGTGCTGAGCTCCTTGATGAAGCTGAACCTGAATATTTACTGTAAATATCTTTTACCCATCCCTCCCCTGAGCTGGGCCAAATTCTACTGCCTGCTCACTAGGAGGTAGAGGAGGTCTTTCAGGGATCAAGAGAGAGTTGGGGAGGGATTATGCTGGGGTTGCGGGGGGAGATGGTCAGAGAGAGCAGAGAGAGTCAAAGACAGATGTACTGAGAATTAGGGACACAGAGTCAGATGCAGATAGAGACAGAGAGGAAGATCCGGAGCAGAGTGTGGGAAACAGAGTGCCTAGAAGAGACACACAACTGGACCAACCCAAGAAGAAGCCAGACAGGAATAGACAGATTCGATGGCTCTGCTGCTCTGCACAGAGAGGCATGGGAAGATGGCAGGCGGGAGTGAATGCCACCCAGAAGACCCTGTGGGTTTCTGCCCTTAGGACAGTCTTGCTCTGGGGAGAGATGGGAGAATTTAGCTCTGAGCTTGAACTCCCTGGCCTCTTTGTTGTGCACGGGGACAGGGTCACGGGCTGTCCCTGGTGACCATGGATTTGCCTCCAGCTCTGCATCTGGTAGAGACTCTGGCTGCAGGTGCCCTGTGCCTCCACCTACCTGCACCTCCACCCCCTACTGCTTCTTTCTCCCTAGTTCCCTGGGCTCCCAGTCCAGCCTCTCTGAGCCTTACCTGGGGTCTGGAAAGTAGACCCAGGCCTGCAGTGCTAGGGTGTGGTAGATGGCAGGGACTCTGGGTGTTGTGGGAACCCTGGGGGGAGTAGCCTCTGCGGAGGCCAGTAGGATCTGGGAAAGGGAGTTCCCACAGGTGGTTATGGAGGGATCTATCTCAGGAAGCAGCATTGGATACCAGATGCTGCTGGTGATGAGGAGCTTGCTACTCACCAGCAGTGCTTTCTGTTTTCAGGCAGCTGTGGGGAGACATCTTTCAGTGAGCAGAAATCTGCACCCCTTTTATCTTTATCGCATCCCCAGCCCAGCTCTGTCAGGCAGGTCCAGTCCCTCAGCCCCCAACAATCCCATAGAGATGTGAAGATACAGATGGCACCCCCTGGCTGCTTTTCTTTCATTTCTCTCAACTGCAGGCCTCACACAAAGATCTGAGTCCTCGCTTCCTTCAGTCATACCCTCTGGACAGATTCCCACGTTTGAGCTTACAGAATCTCACCCCAGCTCTAGGGTGGCTGAAGTCACCCAGGGAGGACAGAGTAGGAATTTGGCTAGGATACTCAGGAAAACACCCATACATGTGTTTAACCAGGCCCAGACACAGGCAGTGCTAAAAGGCAGAGAAAGAGCGTAAGGCAGTGGCTAGCAATACTCAGAGGAAGGAGGAAGTAGTATTCTGCAGAGGCAGTACTGGACAATGCCTGTGGTCAGCTGCGGTTTCTGCTGCCCTGTGTGTGTTTCTCCTACATGACCTCTCCCTGCACCCCCAGTCTCCTTGGGGTGAGCAGTGGAGTGGCAATGGGACCTTCCTAACATCCTCTCCCTTATCCCTGGAGGTGAGGACTGAGATATCCCGGAAGTGGCATGGCCATGACCCTGAACTTCTGCCAGCCCGGAGGACCTGTGCTAAGTGTGCGATGCCCTCCCGCTTGGGGGCGAAGGTGCCGACGTCTGTGTGCTAGGTGGGCCACATTGTGCCTGGAGTCCATTCCTGAATGGGGGCAGCTACAGTGGGCCCACCAGCCTCCGGAGGAGCAAGACCATCCTCTCCACCTCCGTGTCTGACTTTTCTCTAGGTCCCTTTATGTCAACGCTAACTTCCTTGGTTCTGTGTCTCTTCCCAGTAGGTCTTCTTCCTAGAGTTGGGGCCACAGCCCAAGGCTCTGAGGAGCCCATAAACTTGTACCTGAGTAGATACACACTCGAGTGAATAAATGTGCCTCTCAGCGGGAGAGTGTCTCCATCCTGCATTTGAATTTCGGGTGCATTTGTCTGAGTTCATGCTGCACTATCAGCAGGGATCCTCATGTTTTATTAATTTTAAAAGTGGATTCTCTTTGTTCCCTCACCACTCCCACTTGTCTCCTCCCACAGGCAAAGAAGCCAACGTGTGCGATGTGAGTCTTTGTGTTTCTGTGTCACTTGCAAAATATGGAGTGTTTCCTGTGTCTCTTCTGCAAATTTACATAGATGCTATTAGTTATGCCCCTCATCCTGCTTCTAGTGTTTTCCCGCTCAGCACTGTGCTTTTGAGAAATCCACCCATGTTGCCATGTGTGCATATGGTCCCCCGTTTGTGTGGTGCCACATGGGGCCATTGTCACGAGTAACCCAGGCTCCTCCCGCTAGGTGAACATGCATCTGATGCTTCCTTTGGACTGTTGTGGGCAAGCCTTTCTCTGGGACTCATACCCAGGAGTAGATACACAGGACACAATCACGCCTCTTCTTGATGTGACAAAGCAGTGACAGATTGCGCGTCTGCAAATCTGTGCTCCCACCGGCAGCTCTCAAGGTTCCCAAATCCCCGCAGCCCCCGACACGTGGCACTTCCAGCTCCTTCACGTTTGCAGCTCATACGGTGCGCGGTGGCTCCGCACTGCTGTTCCCACATCCGTTTCCCTGATGGCTAACAAATGTGAGCATCTCTCCTTGGGCCCGTTAGCCTTTTGGGTATGTTCTTCCAGAAAAAGCTGAGTCTCCTTCCCTGTTTTTCTCTGAGGCGAAGATTCCTCCATTCTCTAGTTTCTTCTCTTGGGTCTTGTGCACCCTCCTGGCTCCTGCCTTGCTGCCTGCTGCCCCCACCCCCTGAGGGCTCCCTTGATGCGAACATGCATACCATTCACTCCTCTGCCATCCTCCTCCTTGGCAGGAGGGAGGAGAAAGAAACCAGGGTACTGTTCTTGGGGACCTGATGCTAACTGATGGGGGTGGAGAGATTTCAGTACCAGGCAGAAATGGATGCTCTGCAGGTCCAAATGAAATCTCTCCTCTTGTTAGTCTACCCACAGCTGAGCTGTCCTGCAGGACTCAGCCCTGGGCCCTTGCCTCCAGGAAGCCTTCCCTCACTATACTAGCCTTTCCTCTTTTCCCCTGAGAGTCAAGTCTCCCCCTCCAGCCTCTACCCACTGGGGCTGATTGCCAGGTGCCTTTGCCCTGCTCTGGACCTTGCTTAGGTTTCTCTTTCCTCTGTGATCCTGTTGTGAGCAGCGCTATTAATAACTACTTGGAGGTGGATTTTCTTTAAATGCAAGTGTATATTTGATCACACCAATCAGGAACACCCCAACTAGCATTCAATGCACACTAATTACACACTATAAGCAAGTCACATATCCTAGGGCAATTAAACAGTACAAGCAATTTACACAATCCTAGGGCAACCACAAGCCGCAAAATATCTCCGTTGCCACGTGACTTCTCTTAACCAAAGAGCAGATGTTTTCTTTGTCCAATGGTTCTCTTCAGCTGACAGTTAGATGTTAGGGAATGGTGGAGTTGATCCAGGGACAGTAAGGCGGCCAGTCTTACTGATGTCCTTGGAGCAAAAAACCCTCAATGTGGCAGGACAAGCAGTTTAAATACAGTTCCAAGTTGGTGGTGTATGTTGGCAATTGGTTACACCCAGTGAAAGTCAATGTCCATTGGTTATGTCCAGTAAGATGATGTAATTGCAACTGGACATATTCTTTGTGCACATCCATGGAGCTGTGCTCCCTATCAACTGTAACCAGTCATTGCTAACCATGCCTCTGGCTAGTGCCCCTTATAACTCCTTATCGATTGCAAGCAGATGTAACTAAGCATGCCAATGGCTGCTGTTCCTTATGGCTAGCAATTTAGTGAGTCTCAGCATGTCTATGGCATATTCTCCTTACAGATCCCCTTGAGCTTTTTCTGCACAAAGTTCTGGTTTGTCTTCCATGACGTTCCTAGATCATGCACTGGGCATGGGTGGGTTGGGCTGCTGGCACACAGATGTGTGTGGTAGAGGACACTGGTGACATCCTTCCCCTCATAATCATGAGGGTTACTGTGAAGGGAGAGGCAGCCACAGGAAATCTAAGGTCACATCGTTACCTGTGATGCCCGGATACTTGGTATCCACTGGTCAGATAGACATCAAGGTGGCCCAGTCTGATAACTCATCATGCATTCTTTTCTTTAGTATCAGATCGTGAAAGTAATTCCACTTACCACAGGTGATTGAGAGGTTGTTTTAGCCAACTTCTCCTCACTGTGACCAAAGACCTGACAAGAGCAATGCAGAGGAGGAAAAGTTTATTTTGGCTCATGTTCTCAGAGGTTCAGTCCATGAGCCGCCAACCCCATAGCTCTTGACCCAAGGGTATGGTGGAACAAAGCAGCTCAGGACATGCCAGCCAGTAAATAGAGATGGAGCTCTATTCCCCAGGTGAAGCCTGGATTAAAGACAGGCAGTCAGTGTAGATAGGTAATTGGTTAGTTGAACTGAGAGAATTGAGGCTAGTTTGGGTCTGGGAAGTTGGAGAATGGAAATGTTCATGTCTTCAGAGCATTTCCTCCACCCTTATCAAGATAACCTACTCCTGCTCCAACCTGTTGCTAAGGTAATATGTCCCAGGGATTGCCCCTCCCTACAGGGAATTGTAAAGTTGTTTTTAATGTCTCCTGGGCTGCTTCCTGCCTGGATCACTCCATTTGGCCCCTCCCCCTGCCCATCTGCTTCTCACCTTTTGAACACCCGACCTGGGCCAATTCCTGGGCCTAGTTACTATACAGGAAGGGGAGAGATAAGGGAGAAGACACACACACACACACACACACACACACACAAAAACAAAAAAAAAAAACAAAGAAAGTCTAGGATGTATAAAAGAGGCAGAATACCCTCACTTCTTGGGATATCAGGATACCAGCTATGACCCCCTTCTCCCTCCCAAGAGGAATCTGTGTTACTACCTTTTAAATAAACCCTGCTTTATGTGCCTGCCTCAGCATACTTCTCTAATGTTCAGACTTCAACATGTGAGGAAGTAGAACTCATCAATAACCAGCGGTATCACAGGGACAAAACATAAATCTCAAAGTCACACCCCAGACACTTACCTCCTCCAGCCACACCCCACCTGCCCACAGTTGCCACCCAGTTAATCCATTCAGTGAACACTCTTGCATTATCTCATGAGCTCCTGGGGGACACCTCATATCTAAATCATCACAGAAGTATAGAAGGGATTTCAAAAGAAAATAAAAATCAACCATAATCTTGTTATCAAATGACATTCACCATTGATATCTTGAAAACACCTGAAAGGTGTTTTTTCCTGAATCTTTTAGTCAGTGTTTTTTTTCGTTGTTGTTGTTGTTTTTTTTTTTTTTTTTTTTTTTTTTAGCTGCTGTGACCAAAAGATTTGATAAGAACTATCAGAGGAGGAAAAACTTATTTGGGCGGCTCATGTTTTCAGAGGTTTCATTCTATAGAAAGGCTGGCTCCCTTCCTCAGGGCTCGAAGTGAGGCAGAACACCACAGCAGAAGGTTGTGGAGGTAAATAGCTGAGAACATGGCACTAGGAAGAAGAGAAAGAGGGAAATGGAGAGAATTAGTTCTGCTCAAAAGGGACAAAATATATACCCTAAAGTCACAGCCCCAGGGACCCACCTCCTCCAGCCACACCCCAAAGGCAGTTAACATCCAGTTAATCTCTACCAGCAGATTAATGTACTGATGAAGTTAAAATTCTCATAATCTAATCATTTCACCTCTAAACCCTCTTGCATTGCCTCACACATGAGCTTTTGGGGGACACCTCTCATTTAAACCGTAACACTGCATTTTTGACACATCTTGTGATCATAATACTTTTCTAAGTTTACATCTTGTTTTTATCCTTAAAAATAACAAGGAAGCATGTCTTATAAATGGTCAGTAAGCACATAAAGGAATGTTGAATCTCATTAGTCATTAAGAAAACACAAATCAAAACCTCAATGAGATACTGTTTCACACCTGTGAGGCGGGTGAAAATGGAAAAAAAAAAAAGACAATAACAAATATTAGTTGGATGCGGAGAAATTGGAGCCCTCATGCATTGCTGGTGGGGAGGTAAAATGGTCAGCTGCTTTGGCAAAAAGTTTGGCAGTTCTTCAAAAAGCCAAATGTTGAGTCACTCAGCAAGTGCGCTCCTAGGTAGATATGGAAGAGAACTGGAAATGTGTGTCTGCATAAAAGCCGTTCTGTGACTATTCAACCAGGTCAACCCAACTATCCACCAACTGATGTCGGGATAAATAAACTGAGGCATGTCCATACAATGGAAAGCTAATGCCATAATAAAAAGGAATGGAGTGCTACTAAGTGCACCATGCGTGAACCCTGGAGATATCATGCTGAGTGAAAGAAGCCAATCACAAGAGGCCACATCTGTATGAGTCCATTTATATAAAATGTCCAATCCCCATAGTGACAAAGTAGATGAGAAGTTTCCAGAGGCCGGGAGAGAGAACTGGGGAGTAACTGCTAAGGGGGTTGGCATTTCTTTTTTTAAAAAAAAATTTTTTAAAATATTTTTTTAGTTGTTGATGGATTTTTTCATTTTATCAATTTATTATTTATATGTGGTGCTGAGGATCGAACCCAGTGCCTCACACATACTAGGCAAGCGCTCTACCACTGAGCTACAGCCCCAGTCCTGGCATTTCTTTTTGAAGCAATAAAATATTATAAAGTTAGTAGAGATGGTTGCAAATTCTGTGACTATACAAAAAAGATCACAGAATCATGCACTGTGAAAGGGTGAGTTTTGTGGTGTGTGAATTTTATCTCAATAAAACTGTCATTTTTTAAAAAAGCAACTGAGCTTGCTGCAGAACACTCACAGACATTTTTTTCTGCTACACATATGTGAAATCTATATAATGTTCTTTATTTAACCAGTTATCATTTAGCAAACTTTCTACTGGTGAAGAAATTGCCATTTTAAATAGCTGGGGAGACAGATTTCCTTGTCTATAATTTTTCTGTACACTTTCACAGAGAAAAAAAGTTCAGAATCAGCTTTGAGATTTCCCAAATAAATTCTCCTAGACCTAGAATGCTTGGGGGTAATGCTATGCATGCAATAAGTCTTTTAATGCCCAGGCAAACTGCCTTCTGGAAAAGTCAGTCTAGTGGATTCTTGCACAAATGGTTTAAGCATGATAGCTTTTCTGCCTTGTTATTATCATTCAAAACATCTTTGTCTCTCTTGGGCTTTAATTGTTGATAGAGATGTTAGCTGAGTGGTGTTAGTGGTTGGTGTTATTTTGCTTGGTTGGTGTTAATGATAGTGGTTAATTAGTGGTTAGTGGCTACTTAGAAGTTGGTGTTAGCAGTTACAGGTTAATGTTAATGAGCGTTAGTAGCTAGTTAGTGTTGTTGGTGTTGGCAGTTAGTTTATGGTGTCGGCAGTGGTAGAAGCGCTCTCTCTGAATTGTTCACTTCCCTAGAGATTTCACTATGGATACAAGTCTACCTTTTGCCCCCTTCCAGTGTCACCTGGAACTTTAATTTCCTGCCACTTCTCTAGTCTCTTCCATGATAGGGATCTGTGAACTGGATCTGTGGACTGAGGTCTATGTCCTGGAATATCCCTTGATTGGCAAATGCTTCCTCTTCCAGGGCCTAGGCTTCCTGATCTCTAGTGGGAGGGGATTGGTCAAGAGGAACATCAGAGGGATTTTCAGAAAGGTGGCTGGATGGCAGGTTAGGAGGTGAATCAGGAAGAGTAATACTCATTATGGCCACCAGGTGGCAGACTAGCAGCAGCCAAGATCCCTGGCTGGACCATCCTGTGTCCTGGATGAGGTCCTGACACTAGAGATGGACAGAGAAACCCCAGGGCCTGACTTGGGACTCAGCCAGCCTAAGGGGCTGGTGGAAGAATGGGGTGCTGCTTTGGCTGGCATGGAAGAGGGAGGAAAAGGACATCCCCAAGCCCCTCCTGACCCCAGTCAGAAATTTAAAAAAAAAAAAAAAAAAGAGTCTAAGGATACAGGAGGAGTGTTGTCTGACAGATGAAGGCTCTGTGTGAGAAATAGGCCACAAGGGACTCCCTGGAACCTCTGGGTCTCTGTGGGGAAAGCATCCTCCTCCAGCCAGCCTGCCCTTGGATTCTGAAAGGAGAGCATTTCCCAAGGGCAGGGAAGGAAGGAACCCGGCTTCCCTCTGGTGGTGCTCAGGGCTCCTCCACATGGTACTCAGAGGAGATGAGATAAAAGCAAGGGCTGCTCTGGCCCTGCAGAGCCCCAGGGATTTTGGAAAGATCTGTAGGGTGGAGCCAGAGTCCGGATGGAAGTGAGAATGAGAGTGTGGGGTGCAGAGCCCTGGGATGTGAGAGCCCCTAAGACAGAGCGTGGACAGGGGCAGGAGCAGTCAGGGAAGTTTTCCTGGACGAGGGACTCAGGCTGGCAGGTGGGCCTGCGGACCCCAGCAGGCCAAGCTGCACAGGGGCCCGTTCCACCACCAGCTGGGCAGGAAGCAGGAATGTGGCTTTCCTCAGCTTGGGAAGCCCTACTGGGAGGAAGGGTCTGGCAGGACGGTGGGTTGCAGGGCCAGGTTTCCTTCCCAGACTCTCACAATATCCATTCCTGTTAGGGGTCCGGGTCTGCTGGGCCATTCATTCCTTCATTGGCCATTTACTAAGTTCTTGCTCAGGCAACTGGTGCCTTGCTAGAGTCTGGACATTCAGGGATGTCACCCTATTCCAGGGGCTAAAGGTCTGATTAGGGAGGGTGTGGGGTCAATTTTATGTGCCAACTTGACGGGGCCAGAGCATGCCCAGATATTTGATTGATGTGAGTTCTACGTGTATCAATGAGGATCTTTCTAGAAGAGGTCAGTTTGCAAATTGGTAGACTGAAAAAACAGATGGTTTTCCCTAATGTGGGGGCACCGTCCAATCTGTCAAGGGTTCTGATAGAATGAAGAAGAATGGATTTGGAAATGCTGTGCCTGACCATTGGGATGGAACATCAATCTGCCTTTGGCATTTCTGAGTCTCACGCTTTTTTTTTTTTTTTTTTTTGGTACTGGAGATTGAACTCAGGGGCACTCAACCACTGAGCCACATCCTCAGCCCTATTTTGTGTTTTATGTAGAGACAGGGTCTCACTGAGTTGCTTAGGGCCTCGTCATTGCTGAGGCTGGTGATTCTCCTGTCTCAGCCTCCCTAAGTGCTGGGATTACAGGCTTGCGCCACCGTGCCTGGCTCTGAGTCTCAGGCTTTTGAACATACCACTCAGGCTTCCGTGGGTCTCCATCTTGCAGACAACAGTTGACTTCTTAGCCTCCATCATTGCATGAGCCAGAATCACACAATAAATCCCTTGTGGGGGCTGGGGATATAGCTCAGTGGTAGAGCACATTCCCAGTATGAGTGACACCTGGGTTGCATCCCAGCCACACAAAAATAAAACAAAACAGAAAAACTCCTTTTAGAATAGATATGTTCTACCCTGCAGCCTGAGTCCCCTCATCCAGGAAGCCTTCCCTGATTGCTCCTGAACATATATTAAAATATTTATGTCCTGTTTTTCTAGAGTATCTCCATTGACCCAGAAGATATCAGTCATGGCTCCCTGTTTCAGTGTTACCACTCTGCAGACACAGGACATGTTCATAGCTCTTGGTAGCTCCCCTGTCTCCAGGAAAGCAGAGCTCAGCAGAGAGGCAGTGTAACCAGGAACAGCACACACCTCACACCTGGGAGCCACTGTGGCAAAGTCCCCACTTTTGGTCCCAAACACAGCTGCTCACACCCGTCATCCTGGAGACTGAATGTCAGAAATGTCACATGGCTGTCATGAAAAGCCAAACTCCTCCATGTTCACACTTGTGGAAAGCTTGGCTTAACCTGGCACCAGCTTCCTCTTATTGTTTTCTTCCAACTCAAGTCCCACAGAGCTACCACTGTCAGGCACAGCCTTGGTCATGAACCTGCTCAGTGACCACAAGCCTGGGACAGCAGGGTTCTTGTCCTGTGGCAAGCTCCTCAAATGTTAGAAGGACATTCAGAGTATGCTGGCCAGCCATAAGTGTGACAGATGTTTATTTAATATAGGGAGATAAACATGCCTCTTAAGCAATGGCATCATCATAGCCATGAGTACACAGAAGGGAAGTCAAATATTGAGGCACTGAGAGAACAAATAGCAGGAAGACCAATCTGGTCTGGGAGTGTTAAAAAAAAAAAAGACTTCTTAGAAGAAGGGATATCTTAGCTGAGATTATAACCATGAGTATGAGTTGGCCAGCTGAAGCCCGGGGAGAGGAAATGGCAAGTGCAAAGGCCCTGTGGTGGGGAGGAACTGAGCATCTGGGGGAACTGAAAGTAATTAACAGTGACTGGAGCTCAAGGAGAAAGGGGGAGGGTGTCCTGACACCATGATGGGGTTGGGCAGTACCCAGATCATGCAGAGCCAGGAAATCTGTGCTAAGGAGGTTTTCTCTCCAGAGCTATTAGAAGTATATGATATAATGAGGGTCCTATTTAAACAAAATGAAATGAAACAAAACAAAACAAAACCTCCAGCTGGTATGTGAAGACTGAATTTCAGGCAGAAACCTCAACAGGAAGCCGAGACCGAAAACAGAGGCTTGGACTAAGATGATGGGGATTGTAAGGTTGGGTTCAAAAGATGTCAAAAGGTGCTGAATTAATGTGTGAGTTGAGGAAGTTTCCAGAAGCTTTCTGGAATGAGTTGAGGTGGAGTGGGGTGAATTTTAGGGGCCAGAGCAGTCGTCAGCTTAAGCATGCCCAACGGGATGCCAAGGAGCAGCCGGAGCAGCTAAGAGGACTAGGCTCCTCCCTCCTCCCTGGCTGCTCCCTTCTAGCCTCTCCTTCGGGGAGCTCACTCTTCTGTTGGCCTTGGGGACGTTTGGATCCCTCCAGGCTCAAGTTGATCTCCTGCATATCTTGCTCCTCACTGGGGTAGTCTCTGGAGGCAGGACTAGCTTTGTTGGGTAAATGCTGCGACTGATGGAAGCCGGCATGGGGCCACAAAGCAGGAGGGCATCAGGAGAGAGGAGCACCCAGAACCCAGTGGCTGCAGGTGGGGTGGGGTGTGGGGAAGGGAGGCAGAGGAGGCCTGCTGTTGGCCCCACTTTCACCATGAAGGCATGTGGTGGTTTAAGAGTGTGAAAACTGGAAATGGTAGTGGCAGTAGGTGGCAGAATAAGCAGGGGGGACATCTGGGGCACTTGTCAGCACTGACGGCCCAGCTCCAGCCCTGCGTGTAGTGCAGCCTAACAGGGCTCTCCTGGCAACCAGGCGCTCTGAGGAGGCAGAGTTGCGTCATTCCAGATGGGACTGGCCCAAAGGCAGCAACACAGAGACGTCACTGTCTTTGCAAGAAAGCCCTTGTGCGTCCGTCATGATCCTGGGGTCTAAGGTGGAAGAGGCTGAGAGAATGGGACCTGGAACAGTGGTGCTCAGGTCAGGGCAGGAGGGGTGCTGAGGAACAGGTGGCAGTCAGGGACCTGCTGGGGGAAGGGTGGTCCCTGAGAGGAGGAGAGAACTGGCTGCAAGGAAGGTGACAGTGACAGGGCATTGTTGTGGATATGGCTGTCACCCACGATGAACGCAGGGCTGAGAGGCAAGGAAGACTGAAGCCAGAGTGTCCTCCTCTTCAGAGAAGCCTTCAGAAGGTTGCGAATCGCAAATGGCCAGGCTGGGGCAGGATTGGGGTGGCCAGGAGCAGGAGCATGGGGCCAGGAGTTGAGCGAACTTGGGGAAGGCAGGCAGCAGCGGCCACAGAAAGACGAGGCCCTGGCCCTGTTGCTGGTCCTTCCCGCATCAGCCCCGCAATCCTATCATGGCTTCATCCTTGGAGTTTTAGGGCAGCCAGAGGCCAGGGCCCTGTAATCCTTAGGAACAGAGCTGCCCTGGAGAAAGATCCAGGCTTTGGAAACTGACCGGAAACGGCAGATTTTGTTATTACTATTGTTTTTTCGACAGCCCTCCTGGCTCACCCGTCAGGGTCATCTTGCTGTGGACAGTGCTTTTCCAGATTGCTCTTGACCTCTCTTCTTTGCATCTTTCCCTTTAGGAGGCCCCAGCTTCAGCTGCAGGGGTGATGGATCAGCACGTCAGGCAGCTGCCTCATCTCTATGATACCAAACATCTGGGTCCCAGGGCTGGCCAGAGGTGGCCAGAGCTTCCCACTTGATGCAGGTGGCCGACCACCCCCATCTGCTGGAGTTCTCTGCTGGCATCCCCTCCCCTCCCTCTCCTCCCTGCTCTGTCTTCCCTTGGGGCCATTCTCTCCTGGATGAGGCCCCTTCCAGACAGGGTGCTGGGCATTTGAGGGAAAACCACGGAGGCGGGGGTGCTGGGGGTAACAGGTGGGTCAACATGACCCAAGTTCACAGATGCTCCTGGGGCTCTGGCTTCCCCGCAGGCGTCCCTAGGAGCAGGTCAGGACCCTGCGAGGCTCCCTCCCTCTGAGGCATTGCATAAGCAGCCGCAGCCCTGTGTACATTCCCATGGTTACAGGACTGGGAAAGGCTGGCTGTGGTGGCATCACCATGGCACCCGCGTGGCCCATGGCTTTGCTGGGCGTGGCGCTGGCATGGAGGAGCTCTGGGCTCTCTCTGGACAGATGGCTGCCAGGGAGGGCCCTCCTGGATATCCAGAGGCCTGTAAAGTCCAGAGAGGACAGGGGAAGGGCCCAGAGCAGTCTCTGAGGAGTCCTGAGGGCCTCTGCCTCCTCCTGGCTCCTCCAGCCCAGAGGCCTCATTCCATGCCAGGGCCACTGCAGCAGACCCTCCCCCACCAGGCGAGGCCCTGGCCTTGACCCCAGATGGAACCCTGTGCCTGCCCACAGCCCAAGTTCTTGAGAGCCCCCTACTCCATCTTAACCCTAACCAAGGGCAGCTGGGGTCCTCTCCCAACCCTGCAGGGCTATGGACCTCTGCCCTGGCCTCCTTGGTTTTCTGGCCTCCTGCACACACCAGGGCTGTGCCCAGGACCTCCACAAAGTGGAGAGCGAGAGCAGCAGAACCAGTCCTGGTTCTGGAGCAGGTGTGGATGCAGAGAACAGAGACGTGTGCAACTCAGGCCGTCTGGGCTCAAATGTCAGAGGGTAGCTGGGGGTTAGAGTGTCAGGGAAGTGCTCCCGAGAGAGGCAGTGGGTATGGACAAGAGAAGGAGGAGGCCAAGGAGGAGGCAGGCCACACCCTGATCCACAGAACTTGATCTTTCAACAGCGGAATGTCCGTGAGTGTAGAAGTTTCTCCCTGCTTGGTTCTGCATTGTGGAGCAGGAGGCGAATGCTGGAGAAGGTGGGCAGTGGTTAGAGCAATCCCAACCCAGGGAGCTGGGCATGCAGGGCCCGTGGCAGCCTTGGCTGCAGACTCCCCACAGGGCACACCAGAGACACACAACAAGTGTGCCCCAGACCCAGTCCCTGGCCCACCGCCTCCTCTGCAGCTCCTCAAAGTTCCTGCGGGGCTGCCAGCCAGCTTCCCAGCTCTTGAATGACACCCGGGAAAAGCCACCCTCACCTCTCTCCAGGCTCCGTCACCTTCTTCCCCTGGGCTCTGTCAGGCCACATTTACCTTCTTGATGTCTCCTGAGCCCTGGTACTTAGGCTGATTTCAGTCTAACTGCCACTTGGGACACTCTTCCCCTAGTACCTCCCATGGCTATCTTCTTCCACTCAGCCCTGACTCAGCACCGATGTCACCTTTGCTGAGAGCCCTGTCTTGACTACCTAGTGACTTCATTTGGCTTCCCTGTCATAGTGCCTCGTTTTATTTTCTTCATGGCACTTAGAAGTAACTGCTGTCGATTCTCACCATCTGTGGTACATACAGCCTGTAAAGTCTCTATGGACGCTGTTGCAAATGTAGAATTACTGCTCCTAGGGGACATTTGGGGTGATGTTCCTGTGAGCCACTGGTCACGGCACTCTTGTTAACTGGTCAGTACATAGCCCTGTTTTGCATGTTTCTGTTGATAGACACTTTATTTAATATATACTATTAATTCACTAGCATTAAACTTATGGCCAATGGCATTATGACGTGTCTGAGCAAAGGCTATCTAACATCTGTGACGTGTAAGGCACATCACAGCTTTGGCACTTGGGAATGCTAGGCAGTGCTTCATCCTTCACCTGGGGGTCACTTGAAACTGAAAAATCACCAAGAGAGCACAAAAAAAGTGAAGAGGATGGCGCTAGCCAGACTGTTTGCTTCCGGTATGTAAGCAAGTGCGGGGACTCTTATTTACAGTAGGAGAATTGGAACAGGAACACAGACTCGCCCTCCCCTTGCTTGCTGCAGCTAGAGATGTATGTGTAAGGCAGCTCAGATTTTTGGCTGCTCGGCAAATGTTCAAGAATGACTGGGAAAGCACTGTGAGTATTGACTTTGTACAAAGTCACTGAATCTGGGGTTAGAGAGCGGGTGAATTTGCAAATATGAAATCTGTGACTAATGGGGATCAACTGCATGTTACTGATGTGCTTCGTGCACATGGTCTTTCCCTATCTTAATTACTGCTGTGGGCACAGCACTTGATCAGGGTCATGGTCAAGATCCATAGTTCTTGTCTGTCTTAACCTGTTTGAAGTTGCTACAAGAAAATACCAGAGGCTTTGTAATTTGTAAAGAAAAGAGTTTTTTTTTTCTTATTCTCTCTCTCTCTTTTCAGCTCACAGTTCCAAGAACATAACACAAGCAGGTTCTCAGCTCTGCTGAGGGCCCCCTGGTACTATCACAACATGGTGGATGGCGTCATGGTTAGGAGCACATGTGGGAGGGAGAGATCACATGCTGACACAGAAGGCAAGAGGGAGAGATGAGACAGCAAAACCTGCCATATAAAACAACCCATTCTTGAAAGAACCAACCCAGTCCAAGAAACCAGCATTAATTCCCCCTAAAGACAGTCATGACCCACTCAGTCATGAGGTCCCACTTCATAAATGTCCCACCACCTCAACACCACCACACTGGGGACCAAGCTTCCAGCACATGAACATTTGGGGGACACACTCAAACCACAGCCACGCTGTAGCAATGTCAATTAACTACGTATTGACTGATCAAACTGCTCGTGTACACACACGCACACGCACACGCACACACAGTGTTTAGGTGTTCTCAAGGCAGAAGAGATGGAGCATCTCTTGTTCTAGTGGCAAACTTGGAGGGAGGGAGAAAAGGAAGACTCTGGAGGAGGATGTAGGTCCTAAAGCTCCTCTGTCTCTGTCCTCTCTTGCTGTCTGACCTGTCATCCAGCACAGGAAGGTGTAGGGCTATCCCTGGTAGGAATGGGCAGGGCCACTGGAAGTGCATACAGAGCCCAGCTGAGGATCCCTGGGTCCCAGTCCTGAAAGAGTGATGTGTGCAAAAGCGTGTATCCCGAGGGTGTAGGCACGTGTATGAGCATGTGCCCAGGCCCTGCCCTAGCCAGGCCTGCTGGCTCCCTAGCAGCTGGAGCGCTTGCTGTACTGACAGGGCCTGTAATCACGGGAAATTACTGAGCCCAGAACTAAAATTAAGGCTGCTGCTGCCGCCACAAGACCTGTTTACTGAGGCAAGCGCCCGGAAGAGGCTTCAGGAGGAGGCTGTGCTGGGAGCTGGAACTTCTGGGGATGACAGGGATGGGGACTGGGCAGGAAGGCCATAGAGAGAGGAGCAAACCCATTGCCTATTTGGCAAGTACCTTCCAAGTGCCAGGTAATTTGCACGCTGCATTTCATCTAACCCTCCCCACAGCCCTGGGAGATAAGCACGGCCCCTCCTGCAGCCATGGGAGGAACAGGCCTCCTAGAGCTGAGAAATGCAGCTTGTAAGGGGCAGAGCTGGTTAAGGCAGGCTGTCCCACAGGAGGCTGAGTGTTCCGTGGGAAAGGGCAGGCTCCAGACCCTGTGCAGCTAAGGCGGAATGGACGCTCAAAAGCTTTGATATTCTGGTTCTCGGTATTTGGAACTGGGTATAAGGAGCACCAGAAAGAAGCCCTGAGTTCAAAAATAGTCTCCCCCCACTCTGGCCTGTTACGTGGCCTGGCCACGCCCCTGCAGGAACCCACACATCTCTCCAGGGAAGAAGCAGTGAGCTGAGCATCCAGTTTATAGAACCCTGTGCCCTCCTGACATTATGGGCTTGAACCTTGTGAAACAGGGATCTGAGGGAGACCACGTGACATTGCACCCAGGCCTGGGATGAGAATTCCCAAGAGAGGACATTCCTGACATCCTGTGTCCCCACAAGGACCCATCTGTGACCTTGAGAGTCAATCTCCTCCTCCTGCTCCCTGACCAGTGAGGGAGTGGTTAATGAAGGATGGACGGGATCTGCTGAGGGGCTCCAGCTGGGGCTTGGTGAGGACAGTGGCAGGTGGACACACGTCCACCCTGCTGCCACTCTACCAATCTCCAGGAGAAGCTGGCTCACTGACATGAGGGCTATGGAGAGAGAAAGCTCGACCCTGAGACCCCATATGGCATTTGTTGGCACAGGACTTGGTGGCCTGTGGCCAGGAGGCAGGTGCATCTGACTGAGGAATGAAAATGATCAAAGTGACAAGCACTGTCCTAGGACACACACACACACACACACACACACCACTCTTCTCACACACACACACACACACACACACACACACTCCTTAAAGACCCCTTTGAGGAGTTACCATCCTCCCCATTTTATAAGTGAGGAAACAAAGGCATAAGGAGGCTTGATGATTTGCACGTGGCTGCGTAGCTGGGAAGCAGTGGGCCCGAGATGTGGCAGGAAAGATTCTGTGCTAACCACCATGCTATCTGGCCTCTCTTGGGTCTCTAAGTCCTTGGTCCTGGGAAGGCCCTAGGATTGCTCAACAGCTCCAGT
>CM053407.1:79630242-79763027 GCA_028644305.1 Xerus rutilus
ACTGGAGCTGTTGAGCAATCCTAGGGCCTTCCCAGGACCAAGGACTTAGAGACCCAAGAGAGGCCAGATAGCATGGTGGTTAGCACAGAATCTTTCCTGCCACATCTCGGGCCCACTGCTTCCCAGCTACGCAGCCACGTGCAAATCATCAAGCCTCCTTATGCCTTTGTTTCCTCACTTATAAAATGGGGAGGATGGTGACTCCTCAAAGGGGTCTTTAAGGAGTGTGTGTGTGTGTGTGTGTGTGTGTCCTAGGACAGTGCTTGTCACTCTGATCATTTTCATTCCTCAGTCAGATGCACCTGCCTCCTGGCCACAGGCCACCAGGTCCTGTGCCAACAAATGCCTTATAGGGTCTCAGGGTGCTGGGGGCGTGTGGAGGGGACCAGACTTCAGGGAGCCAGGCCTGCACGCCGCCCACCCCAGGCCTTCACTTTTCCTTTTCCCACTCGGTCCAACAGTGGACAGCCTGAGGGTGTAGGGAGGACACATTCCTGGCATGATGGAGGCTGAACCAGCACAGAAAACCACACACTCCTTCACAGAGCTGCTCAGACCCCAGCAAGGCGGCCCCTCGGGCCCGGCTCCTCTCCTCCTTCCCTCACGGACCTGGCCCAAGATCTTAGCCCCAAAGCCAAGATCAGCCCTCAAAGATGACAGGTCCCCCACTCCCAGCCTCTCCCTTCTCAGAGGCTTGAGGTTCCAGAGTCTATGCCGAGAGCCTGGAGTTCATTAGACCTGGGATCAAGCCAAAGTTGGAGTCACAGAAAAACATGGTAGGCACTCTCTGATCCACAACACCCTGCCCCCGCCAAGGAAAACCCACTGTAATTCAAACTAAATCCTGTTATTTGCCCGGCCTTCCATAAGCTACTACTTTCACTCAAAACGAAGCGCTGAGGGCCTTACAGCAGCCTGCATGGGACTAGGAGGGCGTGCCTGTGCTATCTCTCTGGATTGGCTATGTTTTTCCTTCACTCACTTGGCTCCAGTTGTACTTGATGTTCCTGCCCCAGGGCCTTTGCAGATACCTACATGGCTAGGCACCCTTCAACCCAGCTACAGCCTCTGACCCGTCTTAGGCCACTTGCTCACTCTGTAATGTGGTCCTTGGCACCTACTTTTGAAATGTGACATTAACTTACTCATGTTGCTTCATCATTTGCCTTTCTTCATTGACACATTAGCTCCATGCAGGTCCTTAATAGGGTAGGCATTAGAAAATGTGGACATACTGGTCATAGGCACAGGGCAAGGTATGTGTGTTAGCAAAAGTAACCAAAATGGTTTTGGCGCCATTACGAACACATAGTTAACCGGGACGGAAGCAGACCTCAAAAGGATCAGCAAGCTTTCCTTTATTCTGCAGTGGAGTCAATCAGTCAGTCACTGGAGGAGTTCACTTTCTAGATAGAAAATGGCCCCCAGTTACAGAGGGGCTCAGTTTTATAGGTTACAATGAGAGTGAATTAATCATTGGAGACTGAAGCAGAAACTAACTAGTGTTAGTTTGGGCTGTCAGGAAAAACATGAAATGTCCGAAACTCGTTGTTACTGGGAGGGGATGAAAGCTCAGAACTTGGCCGGAGTTCACGGTTTACCTTCTTCCTCTAGATCCCATTGCTATCCAGAGCTTCACTGGTGGCTTTTCCTCCTTCCAGGACTCATCGACAATGGGAAAGGGTAAAAGTCCAGGCCCAGGGTTTCAGTACCTGCCTCCTGTCTTCAGGACCCACTATCATTGGGAAGGAGAGAGTGTTTGCTTTTGGTGGAGATGCTGGGGATTGAACCCGGGAAGGGATGAAAATTTGCTCTTTTTCTCTTGGAGCCCATTGGGAGAAGATTAATGATTGCCTTCCTCCTCCCTCTTCCTCCAGGTCAAATATTTTTGGGGGTGGTTATTTCCCTGTCCTTGGGGTTTGTCATTTTCCATATCCTTCAATGTGAACTTTCTGGGCAATAGCTCCCTATTGTGATCTCATATATTGGGTTGTGATGAGGTTAATGAGTAATGACATCTTGCACATTGTAAATGCTCAATAAATCATTACGATTGGGAGTTTTTATAATATTTAAAAAGAAAAAGAAGAAATGCTTTTAGAAACGAATTAAAAGCAAATAAAAATAAGTATACAAGGGTCCAGAATTCTGGTTCTTCTCATGACTTCCCTGAAGTTTCTGTATCAAATTCTCTGAAACCGCAGTCACCTACAGACATCTGGACAGGATCTGGCTTTGCTCTGCGCCTTTCTCTGGGCGAGATCCAGCTCTGATTCAGGGCCTGGCTCCATCCTGACCTGCTACGCACACGCTTACAGCAGCCTGGGGCGCCTGGCCCTGTGCGAGGAGATGCTGCACAGAGAGATGTGAGGCAGAGAGAGACCACGTGCCCTCCTGGAGCTCACGGTGTGGAAGAGGCTAGGAACCGGTGGCAGTGACATTTCTTCCTGTGGACACCCACAGGAAGACAGACAGCAGCGTTGACCCCTCAACTCTGTAGGACCTGCAATGTGAGCCTGTGGGGCACCTTGAGGTTCACGGAGAGGGTGTCTTCCATCTTGAAAAGTGACACCCACATATTGGTTTTCATGTTTTGCTCTTCTCAAGGAGGCAGGAAGGTGGAGTCGAGACCATGAGCCCATTTTACAGATTTTTGCAAGTTTAACTTTGCCATGTTTACCTTTGCCTGCATGTCACTTCCTCCTGTCCTAAATGTCATTCACATTGGAAACCCCTCAAGGGCTGGGACACTGTCTACTTCCTCTTGCTTCCTTCTTGTACCCATCTTGGTTGATCCCAGACATAGTCTTGGTTAATTAGGACTCAGAGAGGGGAAGTGACTTTCTGGTGGTCACACAGGGGCTAAGACCAGGTCTCCTGCCCCCAGGCTGAGGCCCTGTGGCTGATAGATACGTGTTCTTTGGAGCCCCTGCCTGCACTCCCAAGAGAAGGCCACAGCTCTGACCCTGCTGAGTCTTCGTGGCTCCTCCAGCAAGCCTGGGGACCATGCTTAGGGCTGCGGGCCTCGTGGGGCTGGCTAGAGGCGTGGGAGTCAGGGCAAAAGCAGTTCTCATGGAGCCTTTGCAGGCCTGGCTAGTGCTCTGCTCTCCCTTGTGCCTGTCTTCACCCTTGGGGTGCACAGGTCACCCTGAGAGTCCTGCAGAGGACCACAGCCCACCCTCTTGGGAGAGACTCTCCCAGGGCTCAAGAAAACTGGTGTCTCAGGCTAGAGGAGCTGACAAGCCTTTTCTTGCTGGAATAAAGCAGAGAAAACTGAGGCCTAGAGAAGAAAGGGGCCTTCCTGGGTCCAGGGGGCCAGGGACCTGGACAGGTCTGAAGTCAGAACCCTGTGTCACTATCAGGTCTGAGGCTATCAGCTCTCTTGGGTCTCCAGCGTGTTCCTTTGGGCAGCATCTTGGGCTCCTGGTGTCTGACTCACCTTGCACAGCTCCAATGGCAGGGCACTCACCACCTTTCTGAGCTTTCTTTTGGTCTCTCTCCATTGCTGTTTTTGTCCCTGGACCCCACCCTTCAGAGTCAAGTTCTCAGACCCTCCCTGCTTTCCTGCCCGGTGCTCCTAAGGACCACAGATAGAACACTGCCCCCCCAACTCCACTCCTCCACCCTCCATGCACACCAGGGACCTGCGGCAAGGTTTGCTCATCCTTGCCATTCATTTATTCAAAAATTTTTTATTGAATCTCTGTTGTACTATGTACCGGGAACTGTTCCAGGCGCTGGGAATACACTGCTGAAAACAAACAAAAATATCAGACCAAAAAAGACTTGAACAGTCCCTGACTTTGACCCCTCACTACCCATCATGAAGCCTCTTGCAGCTGCGAGACCCACGGCCAGAAGGGCAGACGGTCAAGGCAATAAAGACAGATGTGCAGAGAAAAGGGATTTGAAACAGAAGTGGGACGAGGAGCAGGGAAACGTCACCATTCACCAGCCCCGTGGTTAGCCATGGTTTTTCTCCACCAGGAAATCACAGGGATGCCCTTTGACCCCGTGGAGGAGGTGGAGGCTGAGGAGCCCTTGGGAACAGCTGGAACATCTGTTAGCCATCTTCTCCCACAGAGGAGGCCCAGGCCAGGGCTCCTTTGGGCAGGGGTGGAGCAAGGAGGACAAATAGATCCAGGGGGAGGGGCCTCCTAGGCCTCTTCCTCCTCCAAAAGCCCGAACATGGCCTCCAGGGCCTGGGCAGCCTGGTCCCTCCCCAGCTGCACCACAAGACACTTCTCATCCGGCCTCTCTTCTGGCCTCTCAGGGCAGCCCCTGTCCACACCTTCAATAGGCTCCATCCCAGGAACTCAGCTCTCCCACAGGAACCCCAGTGAGAGGGAGAGGTGGGAGTGAGAGACAGGAAGAGGAATGTGCTGGGCAGGGGGGAGGCTTCCTGCAGGAGGGGTCAGGGCTGAGAGGAACTAAGATGTTTGGAAGGAGGAGCAGGTCATGGCAACTCATATCCCTACAGTGAATGACCCCCTGCCCCTGCTACTGGAGTGGCAACTTGAGGATGGGAGGTGTCATGGGCTTATTTGGGTCCCCCCAGATTCATATGCCGAAGTCCTAACCCCCAGTGTCTCAGAACATGATTATTTGGACATAGGACTCCCTCTCAAACCCCCCAGCCCCACCCCAGTGCTGGGGATTGAATCCAGGGCCTCACACATGGTAGGCAAGCACTCTACCCATGAGCTAGGCTCTCAGCCTTTAAAGAGGCAATTAAGGTAAAATGAGCTCATTAGGGTGGACTCTAATCCAATATGACTGGTGTCCTTATAAGGAGATTGGGATACAGATGGACAAGAAAGAGAACCATGTGAAGAAACCAAAAATGCCTGTGTCCAAGCCAAAGAGGCCTCAGAACAGACAACCTTGCCAGTACCTTGATCTTGGATTCCTAGTCTCCAGAAGTGTGAGGAAATGGATTTCTGTTGTGTAAGCCACCCTGTCTGTTTTGGCACTTGTTACAGCAGTCCAAGTTAACTCATACAAGGGTAAAGCTATTTTAGTATGGCACTGTCTTTCTTATTAGGCATGGACACTTGGAATTCATGTGGAGACTCCATTGTCTGGGTATTCTGCCAAGAAAGAGACAAACACTAGGGTCAAAGTACATTGATCTTGGGACCAGAGAGTCCCAGGACAGTCTAACTCTATATTTACTTCTCTGGTGGCCATTTTGCCTTCTGAACCAGTATTACCTTCTGCAACAAAGACACCAATCCAGGATCCCTTGTTCACACTCAGGGATATTAGATTCAGGAGTTGGGGAAGATGACTGCTGTTCTCTGGTAATCACCGGCTGATTCCTGTCTTCTCTTGAGACAATTCCAGCCAACTTGGACACCTCCCAAGAGATTTAGGCAAGAGGAAGGAAGAACTTGCTGTCAGTGAGAAGGAAGGTGACCAGAAGAGACACAGCTGGCTGTGGAGTCTTCCCTTCTGGAGGTCAACCTTAGCAGGCAGGGGATTGTACGTCTTTATGAGGCAGGGCTGGACTAGGTGCATTCTGGGGCTGTTCAGTGGGAGTCAAGACGCTCAAATCCAGGAAGCCCTAGAGATGGGAAGGACTTGCCCTAGTTTCCAGTGAAGGATCTGAATTTGCTACATCAGGGCATCAGTGGTGGCTTAGTGAAGGTAGATGACAGCCAGAAACAATGTGACATGCATATGCCATCTCTTCTAGGCAGTGCTGGAACTTGTCCTCAAACACCTAGCAGAGCTAGGGGGCATCCATGCATTTCCCATAAATCTAAAGATGCAACCCAGTGCAAAACTGAAAATAAGATAAGGAAGGGACCCTTATTTGTTTGTGGGGTCTTTGCTGGGCTCTTGGTTTCTGTTACCTGGGAATTTACATGCTCCCGTCTCCCTCTGCATCCTCCAGGGAAGGCGCCTGGCTCCGGGAAGACTGACTTGTCTATGTTTGCAGGCTGGACAGAAGGTGAGAAAGAGAAAAGGCAGTGGAGTGGCTGGAGCAGCCCTGGGGAAAGGCAAAGAGGGCCTGAACTAGGGAAGGAGGGATGGATTAGGGGTCGCTGGTGACCTCTAATTCTGTTAGAAGTATGGCAGCTCCCTGGCTGTGGGGCTGCAGGGCACCTCCATGAGGACCCCTGTGTCCATTCCCACCACACCTAGCTGAAGTCTTCATTTTCTATGGAGGATTCTGGGAAATGTTGTCCCTCCCAGGCTTTGGTCCTCAGGGAGGGGATTGGGCTGGCCTCAGGCATCCAGCCTGGCTCTCGCTACCCCAGATCTTCCCCACCCTCTACCAAGGCAGGGCCTGTCACCAGGAGAAGGATAACCCTCCCGTGTCTGAGTCCTCATTTCACTTGCAGTTCGGCACTAATCCAATTGCTGGCTCTAACCTAATTCTCCATTGTTGCTAGAGTCCTTTGCCTGCCGATATTAAAACTCTTTTCATTTAATTGTACAGAAGATGGATCCTCCTCAGCCATCAGGTGGTAAATATAGAATAGCTGATGTGTAGCTCTAATTTCTTCCCTGGCAGGCCTCCTGCAGCTCTGACTAATTGGGGACCAAGATGCACTGAAAGGAAGGAGACCAGAAGGAGGAACAGGGAGGCAGGGCAGGAGGCGGGCACTTTGCCATTGTAGGGAGGTCACAGGTGGGAGGGAGTTAGGTCTGCGGCCCTGACCTTGACAGTATGTCCTTTTCTTCAGGGCCAGTCTTTTCTATTTTGAGCCTCTTGTGTCACCTGGAGTCCCAAAGTATTGCATGAGGATCAGGTGTTTCTGAATGAAGGGTGGCCAAGCGCTGCTATCCCACCTTGAAGACTGTGAGGGTTCGTGGGATCACCCAGGGTTGGGACCCCCAGGGAGAGGTGGTTCAGATAAGTCTCTCCATTTTACCCAAGGAGGAATGCCTAAGTCTTTAATCAAAGTCCCCAGGGGGTCCCCCTAAACCTATATGTCATGCCCCTTTGCGATGACCACTTAGTCTTTTTGTTTGGTGGCCACATAAGCAATAGTGTTGACAGAGGGCAAGCATCTTGATATCTAGTCCAGGGAGGAACAGTATGTGAAACATGGTGGCCACTGTGTGTCCCTACAGGAGTGGAGGGAGAGTGGCATCATCATTAGCAGGCTCAGGGTCCTCTTGCATCCACCCAGAACAGGCAGGGTCCCAGACTAAGATACCAACTTTACAAGTGGCCACAGAGAAAAGAGGAAGTATCCCAGGAAAGCCCCTGGTCAGCGAACACTGGCCTCTTGGAGGATCAGGCTTGACTGCAGCTCCCAGGTGCTCACAGCTTCCAGGACACCCTCATGTTCTGGAAAATATGGCCACTGATTTGGTCTCTCAGAAGGAGGGCTGCAGCTTCCTCCTGGGCAACACACCCAGCTCCCAGGACCTCTGAGCTCTACCTGCAAGACCATTGATGGCACTGAGCACCATAGCCTAGCCATGCTCCCCAGTCTGGCTTCCCTCCCTGCCCCTTAGCTTCTTAGCCCGTCCCGCTTGCCCTGCCTTTTATAGGCTGGAGGATCCATTTCTCCTTCCAGACTGGACCTCAGTCAACCCTTTCCTCTCTTCCTTTTTCCTCCTGACTCAGAATAAGACAGATCCAGCACTCCAGGGAGCTCCTCTCTCTTGAGCCCTGGGAGCTTTCCTGGGGCCCTGTCCCTCCTGGCCCTGCCCTATGAGGCCCCTTTGAGCAAGCCTGGTCTCCATGACCCCACCCCAGCTGACTCACCAAGGCTGCTCCCTCTCCCCCACTGAAAATGTATTCTGTCCCTGCCCCTTCTGTATCTGCTGAGCCAGGTTCCCCTCTGGGCTTGTGTAGCTGCAGAGTCCCCTGATAATATAAGTAGTGTCTGAGACTCAGGCCTGGAGTTTCCTCACTGCCTTTTCCTTTAGAATCTGGAGCCAAGCCTGTTGACCTGACCTGCAGAACCCTCCCCTCCGTGGCCTTTCCATTTTAAGAACCAACAACAGGGCATGTGACTGCTTGGAAACACCAGCCTAGACAGTTCCAGACAGGCTCCCTGCACGTCAGGGCCAGAATGGCCAACACAGCTGCCCAGTCCCCTCTGTTCAGGTGAGAAATTAAAACCCAGAGACAGTGAGTGGAATGGGCATACTTATCCAGGAATCATGTGTGATTCCATCCTGGCTTTCTGATTCTGATCTGGATTCTAGACATTTCTGTTCCTGTAGTCAGAATGATGAACAACTTACCAGGATAAGGGTACCATTTCCAGTTCTATCCTCTGCCAGCTGTGTGACCTTCAGCAAGCTACTCGACCTCTCTGGACATCCGTTTTCTTGTCTGTAAAATGAGGATGACAGTGGCATCTGTCTTATGAGATGGCGTGAGAAGCCATTGAACAACCCTCTCAAAGCCCCAGCTTAGCATCTGGCAAGTTGTAAGTGATAATTAGTTATCACACAGAATTCAGCTCAACCAGATCACAAACTTCCCCTCAAACCAGTGTGGACCATTATTGCTCTTCAAGCAACGAGCAGGCATTTAATTTACTCCCTCAGAAAATGGAAGGATTCTGTGTCAAGGGACTATTTGGATGGCTTTTATAGAAAGAAAAGGTTGTGTTGATGTCTTCCTCTCCCCCTCCATAGAAGTTTCCCAGCACAGGGCAGAGACTGCAGAGTCATTCCACTCCATTTCAGACTGCCCCCAGGAAGCCACCAAAGTCGGGCTGCTGCCGGATCTTCCCTGGATGGTCTCCAGAAGCCCAGGGCTGCCCTGACTGCACACAGAGGGAATGCTGTGGGAACCCAGCTCTGCATCCCAGGAGGCTTCAGAGCAATGGCTGTACCCCTGCCTGGCTCCCGTAGGCCACCAAGCAAAGATGCCGACGCCCACCCGGGCCAGGGCAGGAGGGTGCCTTGGCTGCCGAGGGTCAGACTCACCAGAGGCTTCCCAAACTCACAGTATAGTAGGCCCCCTCAGCCCTAGAGATCATCCCAAGACCCCCAGTAGATGTCTGAAATCCTATTTCATACTGTTTTTTTTTTTTCTTCAATAGATGCTCACAATGTTAATCAATCAATCTATCTATGTGGGACACTAGCATTTGACTTCCTGCCATGGTAAAGAAAACTGAAATCTCCTGACTCCTTCCTGTCCCCTTCCTCCATCCTCTCAACTTTGTAAATTTGTTGTTAACAAAAGCAACTCTTGTTTGTGTGAAACTTAACTGTGAATTCTTGTTTATACAGGTCTTCTTTCTTCTCAAGTGAATTACCACCTTTCCCCCACATGTGTTACACTTATTGATATTTTTTCTAATGCTCTGTCTCTGCCACTAACCTATCAATAATTGTTTCTGTTCAATCAAGGCATCTATTTCATTTATTGACTCTATTCTCTTATTTTAATCTGGAGTCATGGTTTGTTGGTCCTGACACTTGATTTTGTTCTTAGGACTTTCACTTGTATACTGAGAGTCACCTTCAGAGTTCTGAGTTTGATCCCTCACGTTCCAAGTCTCTCCTTTTTCCTTCTTGGTTTGTACCCTTGTTTGGGTAGCATACCTCCTTCAAGAGGACATGGGGAACAACGTTTGCAGTCTTTTTTTTTTTCTGGTGCTGGAGATTGAACTCAGGGGCACTCGACCGCTGAGCCACATCCCCAGCCCTATTTTGTGTTTTATGTAGAGACAGGGTCTCACTGAGTTGCTTAGTGCCTTGCCTTTGCTGGGGCTGGCTTTGAACTTGAGATTCTCCTCTCTCAGCCTCCCTAAGTACTGGGATTACAGGCGTGCGCCACCGCACCCAGCTCGTCTGCAGTCTTTTTACATCTGAAATGTGTTACATTTGACTTGTGGTTTCCCAGAGCACAGATGTATAGGGTGGAAACTCCCTCAGAGATTTGAAAGTGCTGCCTGTTATCCTCTCACACCCAGAGCAGCTAGAGGGTAACCTAATACCTTTCTTTCACCCTTCCTCCCTCCCTTCCTCCTTCTCTCTCTCATTCTTTCCTCCCCTCCCTCCCTTCCTCCCTCCCTCCCTTGCCTTCTTTCTTCCCTTCTTCTTTCCTCCCTCCCTCCTCTCCTCTCCTTTCCTTTCCCCTTCCTTCTTCCTTCCTTCCTTTCTCCCTCCCTCCCTCCCTCCCTTCCTTCCTCCCTTCCTCTCTCTCTTCCTTCCAGGTGCTCCAGCTGAACCCAGGGCCTTGCGTGTGCTGAGCAAGTGCTCTACCTCCCAGCTGTACCTCAGCTCAGATGCCACTCTGACTCCTGGTCCCCTGTGAGCTGCTTTGTGAATCTGGAACCACCAAAGTCCTCCTCAGTTCAACCCTGTGCTTGTACAGGGTTCACCCCCTGGGCTGGACAGTGAGTCGGGGTACTTTTAGTTTAGAAGCCATGTGGATCCATTCTGGTAAGCTTTTTTGTTAATTTCTTAAAATTGATTGTAACTCTTTTTTTGGTTATTGTTGGTTTGTTTTAATTTCCAAGAGCTTATTTAAAAAAATTTAAAAAATGTGTTCTAATTAGTTATGCATGACCGTAAAATGCATTTTGACACATCATACATAAATGGAGTATAACTTCTCATTCTTGTGGTTGATGATGTAGAATTACTCTGGTTGTGTAATCATATATGCACATGGGGTGATAATGTCCTATTCATTTACTATTCTTCCTACCACATGTCCCCTCCCCTCCCTTCACTCCTCTCTGTCTAATCCAAAGTACCTTTATTCTTTGATAGCCACCCCTCACTTATTGTGAATTAGCATCTGCCTGTCAGAGAAAATATTCAGTCTTTGGTTCTTTGGGATTGGCTTATTTCACTTAGCATGATGTTCTTCAGCTCCATCCATGTATTGGCAAATGCCATAATTTCATTCTTCTTTAAGGCTGAGTAATAGTCCATTGTGTATATATACTACAATTTCTTTATTCATTCATCTAGGTTGAAGGGCACCTAGGTTGGTTCCATAGCTTAGCTATTGTGAACTGAGCTGCTATAAATGTTGATGTGGCTGTGTCACTGTAGTATGCCAAGGAGTGGGATAGCTGGGTCAAATGGTGGTTCCAAGTTTCCTAAGGAATCTCCATACGACTTTCCACATTGTTTGCACCAATTTGCAGTCCCATCAGCAGTATATAAGTGTGCCTTTTCCCTCACATCCTTGCCAACATTTATTGTTGCTTGTGTTCTTTATTTTATTTATTTATTTATTTTATGTGGTGCTGAGGTTCTAACCCAGTTGCTCATGAGTGCTAGGCAAGCTACAACTCCAGTCTGCTCGTATTCTTGATAATTGCCATTCTGACTGGAGTGAGATGAAATTTTAGTGTAGTTTTTATTTGCATGTCTGTAACTGCAAAGAGCTCATTTTTATTCCCTGACCGTTTTTTAAAGCTTCCTTGTGTCTGGATGTTATATAATCTATATCTATCTATATTTTATTAAGAATATTGGGCTGGCCAAGTGTGGCGGCACATACACATCTGTATTCCCAGGGGCTTGGGAGACTGACACAAGAGGATTGCAAGTTAGCAAGACCCTGTCTCAAAATGAAAAAGTGCAAAGAGCTGGGGGGTGTAGCTCAGTGCTTGAGTACCCTGGGGTCAATCCCCATAGCTATAGACAAAAACACGTTAGGCTAAGAATGTAACTCGGTGGTAGAGCATTTGCTTATCATGAGTGATAATTGACCTGAGTTCCATCTTCAGCACTGCAGGAAAAAAAAAAGTTAATCATAGTTGTCATTATTGTTGCTGATTTTATCATCTATTCCCCCTATTGCCTTTATCTTCTTTGATGTTTTAGTCAGCTTTTTTGTCACTGTGACCAAAAGACCTGATAAGAACAACTTAGAGAAAATGTCTATTTTGACTCACAGTTTCAGAGGTTCAGTCCCTGGTCAGAGGACTTAGCTCTTGGCCCAAAGTGAAGAAGAACATCATGGCAGAAGGGCATGGTGGAAGAAAGCAGCTCTGGACAAGGCAATCAGGAATGAGAGAGAGAGAGAGAGATCCATTCACTACTGAAGACAAAATATAAACCCCCAAAGTCAGGCCTCCAGTGATCCACTTCCTACAGGCATAGCCTACCTGTCTACATTTACCACCCAGCTACTCCATCCAAGTGGGTCAACCCACTGATTATGTTACAATTCTTGTAATCTGATTATTTCACTTCTGCACATGCTTGCATTGTCTCATACATGGGCTTTGGGGAGATACTTCATATCTAAACCAAACTATTTGGCCTTTTTGACAGTTTTTGTTTGGACCTCAGTTTTTAATATTGGAGGATTTTTTTTTTTTTTTTTAAATATCTGAAGATCCTGGACTGCCCATCAGAGTTGCTGATGCAAAGACCAGGGTGCCTGGGCAGGGCTGGCTTTCTGATGGGCTTCAGACAAGCCTGCCTGCTTGTAGCAGACATCCAAATGTCAGATTTTGTTTATCTTCAGGTCTCCTGAGATGAATCCAGCAGCAGCATGCCTGAGTTGGGGACACTGCTCTTCTAGAATGCAAAAGAGTGGAGGAGAGGCATCCAAGAGATGTTTTACAAGTAAAATCTACAGGACTTGTTTTTCTGCTGCAGTTACTAGTTCCTTCCTTCCTTCCTTCCTCCCTCTCTCCCTTCCTCCCTCCCTCCCTCCCTCCTTCCTTTGGTTCATTTTCTATGTACCTACCATAAATTCTTTCCAAAGTCTCCAACAAAACCTAATTCTGCCAAAACCCTCAGATAATCTATCAGGTCGAGTTTTTCTTTTCTTTCTTTCTTTCCTTCCTTTATCTTTTCTATATTTTTTTAGAAATGCCCTTGGGGCTGGGGTTGTGGCTCAGTGGTAGAGCGCTTGCCTTGCATGCGTGAGGCACTGGGTTCGATCCTCAGCACCACATAAAAATAAATAAACAACAAAATAAAGATACTTTAAAAAAAAAGAACAAAGTTATTAAAAAAAAAAGAAATGCCCTTTATCACCTCCTGTTCCCACTGAAAGGGCTCTCCTCCAGATCTAGAGATTTTTCAAGAACTGTCCAGATCCCATCTTCCTGAGGATTTCCTTCTTTCTGATTGGTTGACTCCACTGTGACCTGGTTCCAATGGCTTATTTCTTGGCTATATTCCTTGTTCTGGTCTAGCACATTCTCTAAGAGCTTTCAAAGAAACATATGTAGGAAGCAATTTTTGTGAGTTCTTGCATGTCTGAATATGTATTCATTTTATCTTTTATTTATGCTTTGTTTTTACTTCTTGGTGGATAGTTTGGTTAGGTATGGAAGTCTAGGTTGCAAATAAGTTTCTCTCAAAGATTTTGAAGGTATTGCTCAGTTGTCTTTGAGTTTCCAGTGTTTCTATTGAATCTGATGCCATTCTAAGTCTTTTCCTTCATACATGATCAGTTTCTCCCCTTATTTTAAATATTTTCTGTCCTGGATATTCTGAATTTCATGATTACTTGGCATGGATTTTTTATGATTTGTTCAGATTCATGGTGCTTTCAAAGTAGAGACTCCTGTCCTTGAATTCTAGAAAATCTTGTATCTTCTCTTTGAAAAATTTCTTCTCTCCATTCTCTCTGCTTCCAGTTTTTGGAACTCCTGTTAGGAAAATGTTAGACTTTATGATTTAGCACTTGCATTTCATATCTTTTCTCTCTTTTACTAATTTTGTCTATTTTTCAAAAGATGTTTTCAACTTAACTTTCAGCCTTTCAATTACATTTTTAGTTTAAGCTATAATATTTTTCTTTATACTTTCCAAGAACTTTTGCTTATTTTCTAGGTATTCCTTTTAAAAATAGCATTCTGTTCTTTTCCCCCTGTGCATTTAGTATATATTATAATTTTCTGAGGATTTAGCTAGATTTTTAGTTTTTTCCTCACTACTTGTCTCCGTTTCCTCTACTTCTCTTCCTCTGTCTAATCACGTTTCTCTGCTCTTCATGTTGGAGGCACTTCTAAAATATCTGGGGGGCTCTTGTCAGGAGTCCATATTTAAGACAGAGGACCTAACATCGCACAGAAGAGTCTGTGCATAGACAGAGCTTTTGCAATTATCAGGTGGCAGATACAAATGCCATCATTCAGGTCTTTCCTCTTTGTTTGGTTAGTTTTTCCAGAGAGGAGGTCTCTAAATTCCTTTTGCTAGGTTTACCTTCTGCAAATGGGTAGCAGAGGGAGGCTAGAGTCCTACCTTTCTGTGTGTACTCTCAGGTTTCTTTTAAAAATAGCATTTTTAAAATGCTATTTTAAAAATAGCCTTGCCCACAATCCACAGTCCCAGAGTCACCAAAATCTGAGATCTGAGTTAATTTCTCCTGAGAATAAATTTTCTATGCTCAGCTAGGTGAGAAGGGGATCTGAGGGCCAGGGGACAGGTCTAACTCCTTTTCAAAATGACATGCACCATGCATGCACATGTGATCAGCCTCTCTCTTCCTCCAGAGGGATCTAGAAGCTCTGTGTCCTGAGCCCCTAAGGCATCAAAGCCAAACTGGCTTCCTGTTGCCTCCCCCAGCACCAGTCACTTAGCTTGTTGTCTTTCCCATTGTCCTATCTCTGATTGCTCTGTCATTGTCTGTCATCCTAGGGTAGGGAATATAAACGAGCCATTGTTACTCTGCAGAATTCTTTTGAAGACCATCTTGATGGGGCAACACAAATCCCCTGGCACCTCTCCATGCTCACATCTGATTCTCCTCACTATCTTAGACCTCTCCCTGGAGCCCAGTTCCCTACTTTCTACTGCACCCGAAACACGCTTCTTGGTATAGACCACGGGCTGCTGTATCCATCAGACTCTAAGCTGTCCTTCCTCCAGTGAAATCTCTGCCCTTCACCCTGTGGAAGAGGGGCCAGGCCCTAGCATCCAGCAGGACAAGCAGCCATCACATACTATGTATCCTACTTTCCCTGGAATCCAGCTGTCTCTTGCTGCTGTTGCTGCTGCTGCTACTGCTTTTATTATTTTTTTAGCACCAGGAATTGAACCCAGGGGCACTCAACCACTGAGCCACATCCCCAGACCTTTTTATTTTTATTTGGAGACAGCATCTCACTAAGTTGCTTAGGGCCTCACTAAGTTGCTGAGGCTGGCTTTGAACTCACTATCTTCCTGCCTCAGCCTCCTGAGTGGCTAGGATTACGACGTGCACCACCACACCTGGCTCATCCCTTGCTTCCTACCCTGAGGACAACATTCAAAATAGCGCATGTAGCCGGGCGCGGTGGCGCACGCCTGTAATCCCAGCACTTTGGGAGGCTGAGACAGGAGAATCACAAGCTAGCCTCAGCAAAATTGAGGCACTAAGCAACTCAGTGAGACCCTGTCTCTACATAAAACACAAAATAGGGCTGGGGATGTGGCTCAGTCTGGGTTCGATCCTCAGTACCAATACTCAGTATATATATACATATATATATATTTTATATATATATTTTTATATATATATAAAATATGTATATATATATTTTATACAATATACATATATATTGTATGTCATCTGGCTCCTCTGTGAGCCTTAGAGTTAGGCCTGGCTCTTTTCTCTGTTTAACTCCTCTGTCTTCTGCCTTCTCCTCACCTCTCCTCTTCCTGGGCTCTCTTCTTTGTCACATTTCAGTTGCAATGTCACTCCCTCCAGGAAGCCTCCTTCACTCTGTCCCCAATCTGCCTCACCAAGATCAAGGAGGTGCCCAACTCTGTTGTCTCCATCTTGCTTCGAGGTCCTTACCTGTTGTTACCTGTCCTGCCTTTCCAGACTGGTCTGTCTACTCTGGGAGGCTGGCTCAGGGCTGTCCTGCCCAGAGCTATGTATACCCACCTCCCTGCCTCCCCAGTCCATCCCAGAGCTGATGTAAAATGCATGCAGATTTGTTGAACTCATAAACTAATGTTATAATTAATGCATGATTTTATATAAATTATATGTATCATGTGGAATTAGGTAAGTTATAGATTAATGTTTGAACTCATTTTATGTTAAATACTTATTAAATTAATGAAGCAATGCATGAATGAGTGAAGTTCATCTGATCTGGTAGGGGTCCGTGAGCCTTTTGTCTGAAGAGGGACAGGTTCTGGAATTCTCAGGATTAGTGAGAAGGCTTTGTATGTCACTCTGTTCTGGTCTTGAGGGACCTAGGTCTTTTGGTCACTGCAGACCCCAAGAAGAAGAGGAGTCTGGGTGAGCCATGGCACTTCTTCTGCTGCATTTGATGGGTGGGTGACTGCCCCTTCCTGGTCCCTCTCTGTCTTCACTGTGCTCTCATCAGAGTTCTGACCAAAACCCAGGAGAGGCAGATCCAGGCTAAAGGAGTTGGGTGGAACCTGACCCCATGCACGAGCCAACTCCTGCACCTCCACCCCGGCCTCAGAGCAGCTCAGACAGTGGTGCCATCTTACTGGGGGACCAGTGTGCCTGGTCAGTGCCCTCAGCTCTTTCCTCATTTCTCCCTGTTGCCTTTCTCCACATTGGGGTCTCTAAAATAGACGTCACTTCCCCAAGATCCCAGCCACCTGCCTCTCACTATCCCACCCTCCCTGTCTGCAGGAGGTTAGGCTTTGGCATGTCTGGCCTGAGGTCTTGCTGGAATCAGGTTTCACCGTTCCCAACACCTGGCACATGGCCTGTGCTGGGTGGGTATGACACAGGAGCACAGGATGTTAAAGATCGGAGGCTTTGGAGTAGCTGCCTGGGCATAGAACCACAGTCCCTCACTCCTCAGGGTCTGAGTTTTCTCATCTATAAAGGGTGTTTGAAAACAGTACTAGCTCATTACTGTACAGATTAAGCCAGTTAATACATACATGTCTGGCACACATGATCAGAAAGTAGATACTCAGGAAAGATCTGCAGGGTGGAGTGCATCAGGTGCTGGGGGTGGGTCCTCTCTGCTCTGGACAACGGCTGTCTCCTTGCTGGTCTCCCTGCTTCCCCTGACCCCTCCTTATCTGCTCTCTGCAGAAGTTTGAGGAGCCTGTGCCTTTCCTCCTTGGCTCCTGCCTCCCCCAAACTCATGCACACGTGTACACACACACATGCACTATCACAGAGCACATACACATGCACATATACACAAGCCATTTCTGTGTCCCCCTCTGCTCCCATCTCCTAGGTTTTTGCTCCCCAGGTTCTTGCCACCTGCAAGCTGCTGCCCAGCCTTCTGCCCTCTGAAGTCCACATACTGGCCTCAGCTCTGCTGTCACCTTCCCTGGAAGCCATCTTGCTCAGATACCTTTAGTTCAGGGACCAGTGCCCTGCCATACTCCCCCCTCATTACTCTCACACAGAGCTCCTGAGACCCCATCCTAACATGGGGTGGCCAAGACTGCAATTTTCAGCTTACCTGTGAGCTCCTCATTAGTGAGTGGGCAACAGGAGCCCCACATGGGCCTCAGGGAGAGATATCAGCCACACAGGGCTTAGTAGCTTCCTTCAGTCTGCTCTACTCCCTGCCCGCAACAGGTAGCAGGGGAACGGGGATGGGAGGGGCACAGGGAGGCAGCTCTTCGATCTGCGCTGCTGGCTGGGCCTTGGGCACTTGCCAGGCTCAGTACCAGGTCTGCCTCCATTCACCGCCTCCACGCCCAGGCCCTTTCTTCCATTGTTGCACACCTTTGAATTGAAGCTCTGGGCGCAAAGGTGATGGTGAGGTATCCTGTCTCCAAGGAGCTTCATGCACACCATGCTCTCCATGACTGTCCAGTCCATTTCTCCAGGGGAGAAGGCTGAGGCCAAGAAAAGGAAACAGTTTTCTAATGGGAGCCAGGGGCCATCTAGGACTGGTTCTCTGCTCAGGTGTGTACATATGAAGTCCCTGAGGCTGGTCTTCCTCCATTGCCTGGTGACCTTGACCTTCCCTTCAGTGTCTTCGTCCTTCAAAGATGTTCAGCCCTTTCACACAAAAAGGATGGATCGGAGGGCAAGATGCTGGAGGATGACAGCCCTGAGCTAACAGGCTGAGCATGCAGGCAGCGACTATGCTGTGGTCAGGATGTGCTGTGTCCCGGGTTGCTCAAGGAGTGTGTGTCCCCTCTTTTTTTCATTTATGGGGTTTCAGAGGAGTGGGAAATGCTCCTCAATGCCCAGCCTGGCTCTAGGAGACTTGAAATGCCACCATCAGAGACCTGCTTCTCAGGTCATTGAAGGCTTACCAGTCATGTATGCCTAAATGTGAATGAGATTGTGTCTCCTCCATCTGTTCATAATGGGGGGCATAGGGTATCGTGGGTGAAGTGGAAGGGTCCAGAGCACCAGGGAGGGAAGTTCTTGTCTGAGGTCACACAGCTGGAGCCAAGGAAAGCCAGGAAGCTTGGACTCTTGGTGAACACATGGCCCAGCACTAAAGCTTGTCCCGTGGGCCATGGTACCCCCTTCTACCTATGTTCTGCCTGCCACCCCTGAAAAAGACAGACTAGATGGATAATGGGAACATTGCTGGGACAACTGTGAAGGGTGATGTATATGGTGAAAAGGAACGGCAGGCCCAGGGAGGAAAATGGAGTCCCTACAGAACATCAGCCCCCACTTACTCTTTACGTCTGGCCCAGTGTACAGTTTCCAAGTTTGCAGTGTTGCATTTCTACTGGGGGGTGTAGGAGAAGGGGCAGCGTGCAGGGCTTGTCCCCTCTCCCCTTGCCGTGATCCTAATGCCTGGCCCTCATCCCCTTTCCCTCCTGGAGGAGGATGGAGCCTTCACTGTTGTTTTGCAGTGTTTTTGGCATGATGGGTGAACTCTGGTTGCCATGGCAACTCCAGCAGAGGGAAGGAGGGAGAGGGCCCCGAAGGGATCAAATTGATTCCATTGTCAGCTGGTTCTCCAAGTGGGGATCTGCAGAGGACTATGATGGAAGGTCCAGAGAAAAAAGACCCTGACCCAGGAAGGTCCCGCTGTGGCCCACATCTCCCCAGCCCAGCTCCACGCTGACTTTTGCACCTCGCAGGCATGCTTTCTTTGGGGTTGAGGCATGGGCCTCCCCGGCAGCCACCTGAGGCTCTGGTCCAGAGAAGGTTATGTTAGTGTGGGTGAGAAAGGGGTGAGAGGGCCCGCAGAGAAGCATCCACAGACTGGGGACCTGCATAGACCCCTCTGTCCTGCTAGAACAGCAGGGAGCAGCAAGAGGGGTGGGAAGTCCTCTAAGTGGCCTGAGAATGTGGAAATGAACCTCCAGAAGCCTCAGGACAGGAAGTCCAATAAGAGCACAGGGCAGGCGCAAGGTCCTCAAACATGCTGTCGAAGGAAGGGGCTACCTTGGCTATTTTTTTTTTAAATATATGTCCTCCCATGCTCCTGTGCTATTTCCAGCTTACGAGAGTGATACAGTGACAGAGAAATCATTTTCTACTAAAATGACACACAAGACCAGTGATCGGTGGCAACTGGTATCTGGGATGGGAGGCAATGGGGAGTGGGAGAATGGTGCCAAGCGAATGCTTGCGTTCTGATGGATAGAGCCACTGATGACGGTGTGGCCATGCTGGCTCAACGCTGCCAGATTGTCGAACTGTTCAGAATCCAGATTATGTGAATTTCCTGACTTTTACCTTTCTACTTAGTCTTCGATCTAGTTTCCTGTGCCCACCTTGATGAGGACTTCTCAAAATCACCGATAAGGGGATCCCTACTACCCCTTAAAATGGGCCAAGCCTTTAGAAATGACCCCTTTGCTGAATACTGCTGCATATGCGGCAACTAGACTCAGATGGGTTAGACACCTGCCTGGCCAGAAACATGGAGCAGGTTAGTGCTAGGGATGCAACTGGAGGTACTCAGAGCAGACAAGCAAAAGGACAACCCAAGAATGCACAGGATCCTAAAGTGCACAACAAGAGAGGACTGAAAGGACTCAAGTATGATAAGAATTTTAGTTCCTAGGTATTGGCATGGACACTGGAACAAGTGGGGTCTGGGTGTATAAAATGACATTTTACCATGTATTATTGGAGAAATCTTTGCCTGCTTTATTAGATGGAAACTCAGGCAGGCTCTCTCTTCTCTTCGCTCTTAGGCCACAAATGGGATGGTAATTAAAACTCTGAAATCCATTTAACAGCACATCTGTGCCCTTGCTCACTGGGGTCTGGAATCTAAAGTGGGATGGGGACATGCTGACTTCTTTGTCCTCTTTGGCCTTCTCCCCTCCTCCGGCTTGATAGCTGGTTCCTGGTCTCTCCTGGGTGAGGATGGGGCTAGAGGGCTGGCAAGAGGAGGAAGAATCTTCTAGAATTGACCTTGTACCCTCTGGCCCTGGCAGGTGGGTAAAATCAGCTCCTCCTCTGCAGAGTCCAGTGGGGGCCTCTCCATTCTGACCTGCTGGGGAAGGAGACAGCATCCATCATAGGCTATAGTGTCTAGTCACAAACCAACTCCCAGTCACAGGGACGCACAGCCTCTGAGCCTTTGGAAACACTGTAGGTGTCAGTTGCTTTAAGCCCTGGTGGCTCGCCTACTGGGTGACCTTGCTTAAGTCCCTGTGGAACCTCTTTGGGCTTTAGTAGGCCTCATCTTTAAAATGACGGCTTGTATAAGGAAGGCAGGGAGCAGCTGGGTCCTTGAGGGGCAGGAGGCAAGTGAGGAGACGTTTGCACCTGACTCACCACTGGGCCCCAAGCAGAAGAGCCAAGCCATCGCTGAGCTGCCTAGGACTTTGAGTCCATGTCCCTACCACAGTCTTTGGAGCTCTTTTTCCTGCCAGGAGTCCCCTCCCAACTCCTGTGGTTTCCTGCTTCCTGCCTCTTTATGAACCAGGATGAGGCAGAATGTCCTGGTTCCTGCCCTTGCCTGCATGTCCCCCCCCAGTGCCAACAGCACTTGTAGGAGAAACAGCTGGCTGAGATGAGGGTGGGGACACCGGGAGGATGTAAGAAAGGGGTACACCTTTGTACTTTCTTGTCCTCATCCTCCGTCTCATGACACTGCCCTGTCACTCAGCCCTAGGCCATGCTAACGGGGACCTGGCCATGGGTAATGGAGGGGGACTCCAGAGAGTCATGTCAGTGCCTGGATGTGGGGCATAGGGGTGCAGGGTGAGGGACCCAGCTGGGAGCTGGTACTGGTGTTGGGTGGAGAGGAATTTGCTAGGGGAGATAAGTGAATGAATGAGGGTCCCCAGCGGGTGAGGGAGGATCCTGGACCTTCCTTCTGCCCCAGAGAACTGAGGAGGCAGTCACTGTCCCCCCTGTTTGGAGTCCCTAAACTCTGGACTTTAGCCATACTGCCTTTGGGCAGCGGGTGGCAATCACCAGGAGTCCCTGCTCCCTCTTCAAACCTCAGCACCAATGTCATTAAGGGTGGGAAGTCACACTGTGGATCAGGTCAGTGTTCCCTGGACACCTCTCCATGATTTCCAGAGAGTAAGCCCATTTCTCAGGATCCTTCAGGCCTGCTGAAGCCTTTGGAGCAACGCTTCACACACTGTGGGGAAAGGAGCATTGTGGCTGCCCCTCCTTTGCACAGGCCTCAAACCCTGACCCATGACCTTGTTCCTGCACAAAACAGATTGCATTAATGTTTGCCGAGTAAAGGCCAAAGGCCGGGGGTGGGGAGAAGCAGAAGGCCAGGGGACTGGGAGAGGCTCCCTGGAGGTGTCACTTCTGGACAGGAGGGACTAGTCTGTTTCTTTGTAGGAGATGGGAGTGGGGAGTGGGGGAGGTGGTGGTGGGGTGCTAAGATAAAAATCTGCCTGCCACAGTGGGGTATCTCTGACCTACAAACTGCATCTCTGCACCAAGCCAGCGGTGAGCCACTCAGCCACCCTCACATCCTGCACTGTTCTGAGAAGGGGACCTGGGGTGGGGTGTGTAGGGACAGGTAGTCACACAGAGATTTGGGGACAAGCAAATGGGAGAGAACAAGAAGAGAGCCAAAGACAGATCCCGGTGGTAGAGGGGAAAGAAGAGGTGGGGATGTAGAAAAAGAAGAAGAAAGACTGGAACAAGGATGGAGGAAGCTTTTCTTCCCCATTGCTCAACCCTCAGCCTGACGAAACAGAATCTTCCTGCTCATCGTGCATGCTAAAGTGACTCCATCAGGAGTGACTTCCTGGGTCACCAATCAGGCCCACCTCCTTGAAAACTAGGTGAGATCATGAACTGCTTTGTCTGTTGATTCCCACTTGGGCTGCAGTCCAAAGCCAGGGACAAGGCTGAGCAAGGTCACTCAGGCTCACATCTTCTGTCCTCAAGTGTCAGATCCTTGGGATGGGCAGGGTGGGGGCTGTATGGTCCATGAGGAAGTGTGGCCCCATGTGTATGGAGGATCAGATTTGGGGGGCCTGCTGCTCACCATGAGACTCTTCAACAGGTAGTTTAATTGTTCTTACCTCAGTTTGCCCAGTGTCAACCAAGGATAATAAGAGGGACTTCCCAGGGAGATGATGAATGAGATGGCCCAAGTACAGTGCCAAACCCAGGGCACCATAAGACCTCCATAAATATGTGTTATTTGGGGGGGGGGCAGTACTGGGATTGAACTCAGGGGCACCTGGCCACTGAGCCACATCCTCAGCCCTATTTTGTAAGACAGGGTCTCACTGAGTTGCTTAGCCCCTCAATCTTACTGAGGCTGGCTTTGAACTCGTGACTCTTCTGCCTCAGCCTCCCGAGCTGCTGGGAGTACAGGCTTGCACCACCACACTAAGCTCACATGTGCTATTGTTATGTAGGGCTCCTTGAATGAATGCTGAGACAGACAATAAGCAAACATTTAACTTCTGCATACCTGTCCCCTTATGCATGGAGAGAACAATCCTGGCTCAGGCTACCTGCCAAAGATGGTGAAGGTCTCTAAGCTGGACATAATGGGACAGCAACAGCTTCTAATGACTGGCTTCCTCCTTGGCTTTTGAATATATTCCCATTCTTCCTCTAATTCCTGAAGGAGGTGTTAATGTCCATTGTACAGATGAGGAAACTAAAGTTGGGAAAATATAGGTGGTTTGTCCAGGGCTACATGGACGATCTGACCAACTGAGGGAGCTGGAACCTTCTGTGTTCAGGGAGGCCCCTTCAATTTGGGCTCTTGGAAGGGAGCGAGGAGGTGTTGAGGGTTTGGGACAGGGGGAGACAGGGGACAGGCTCAGTTCCTTCCCCACAACCCTCATTATTTGTCTCACTTATTGCTTCCTGATGATTTTGAACAGCAGGGATCAGATCTTAATGCCACAATCTCCTGTCTGCTGGAAGAGAAAATTGAACTAAAATGGCCTGGTGCTTTCACCCTACAGTTTGGAAGGGGGGCGATGCACAGCACAATGGGCAGGAGGGGAGGGAGAAAGCAGCTTTTGAATCAAGGAATGTTGGCCTGGAAGGGCCTCCGAGGCAGCTGTCTGTGCCAGGGGTCTAGCTGGGTCCCAGGCCTCTCATCTGCAAGATGCAGCCTCCTGAAGCCTTGCCCCAGTGAGACATGCTAGAAAACATGCCTAGGACCACTAGAAGATTTTTCCCCTGAGAAAAACAGAAGTCATTGTTTAGGCTAGGTCAGGACTGACAGAATGAAGTGGCCTTTCAAGATATTGGAGGATGCAGAGAGGTGGCGCTCAGATGAGCATTTTGGGCCTGCTGACGAATAGATGGTGCTTAAAGCAATTAGAAAGAGTCTAGAGAATGGTGCTCAGTTGAGTGGGCGTGGGGTGAGGGGGCATCAGAGCTTCCTGGGGGACATCTCCAACTACGCAGTGGCCTTCCCACAGGAATTGGGCTTAGTCCCCAGTCTAGATGCTGCCAAGGAGTTAGTAATGAAGCTACTTCACCCTGAGGACAGTCATTATTGAGTGGGAGGCAGAGGAGGAGGGGCAGTGGCAGTAAGGACGGGCTGGAGTAGGAGTGGGGAGAGTCAGGCCTGCTATCACTAGCACCTCCCAGGGTAGGCTGGGGTCTCCAAGCTGTCCTGGAAAGAATGTCGGGTGCCCTACGGTCCAAAGCCCAAGGGAGACTCTTCTGGTTTTCCTGGGAGGGTGAAGCTGACTCTGCAATTTCTCTACCCTCTCCCAAGCCATTTTTCCTGGCTCTTGCCTCTGCCTGCCTCTCCCTTTAACCCCTCTTCTTCCCACATTCAGAACTGGAAGACAAGATCATCACAGGTTAGAGTGTGTCACCATTTCTTGGACCTCCTCCTGGGACCCAGGACTCTGTTTTTTCAGTGTGCTAAGGTATAAGATAGATCCTAGTCATACGCTGCAGTTCAGACCTCCTGAACAGGGATATTAAGTGCCTGGGCTTGGGAGTTAGTCTTTTAGTGGGAGGCTAGGCTGGGACTATGCTAGGTAGTGACGAAATCCAACACAGAGGGGCACAGGCTGGAGGAGTGTGGGTGGCTCTGTGCCACTCATACCACTGCAGTGGTCAAAGATCAGCGCCCACAGCCATGCCCATGATTGATGGAGGCACTTCACATCCTTATAGTGGGAGGCTGATAACAGAGTCTGGCAGGGCGTCTGGGTCTAGGCAGGGGGCTCTGGGCAATCTGGGCAGTGGGTGAATCACCTTTGCAGCTAGTGGGCCTGGAATATCAAGAGCTCACCTGGGCTATCTGCTTTCCTGACTCCTCCAGGAGTCTGTGCTTGCCTGCAGCCCAGAAGTTCTCTACAGCTGGGTGAGGAGACCCATAGGGCTCCTGATATTGACATCCCTGGCTACCTGGACCAATGCACAAATCTTGGGTCTCAAAGGCAGAAGGTGAGCTTCTGCCTAGAGAGAAAATGGGGCCCTGGCTTCCATTATAGCAACCTTACCAGGTGGCAGCCCCTGAACTATCACTTCCTCCTCAAGAGGCAGATATTGGTATCCCAGCTCTGGGCTCAAATGTCCTTCTGAGATCAGGAATGTTAGGCTTTGCCAGAACAGAGGTTTACGGAGGATGGCTGACTGTCAGCATGAAGAAAGACGAGGGCTTTAAACTTCAGAAAATGTGTTGTCCAGTGTGGCTTCTAAACATCTTTAGCAGCAGGGCTAGAATCTTACTCAGAAGCTTAATAAGTACAACAGATCAAAGCAGAGCCAGTCTGATTGCAGTGGGGGCGGTGGGTCTGGGACCCACTAATTGGCCCCATCCTCCCTGTCCACCCATGGCAGCCAGTGGCATGTCCTTGATTAACCCCTGAGGCTCTGGCTAGCATGGTTGGAAAAACCATCCAGGGACTTGACTCTCTACTTTCTCTGATTGGCCTGCCTGTTTTACAGACAGGTACAGAGAGACTGGAGAAGGAGGAGTTGTTTCCACAGGGGTGCCTGCGGCACAGCCAGGGACATAAACCCAGTTTTCTGTATCCAGGCCTGGTTTCTCCCAGCTGCCTGATAGAACTCCATCTTCCTGCCTGCTGATTGGATTCCAACAGCTCTGTTTTAAAGAATAATTTTATTGTCCTCATTACACACTTTAATATTCTAAACCACCTTCCATCTGCTTTGGAAGCAGGCAGAGGAAACAGTGTAAGTGCGTGTGTAAACTTACCATGCTCCCTTTTGCTCAGCTCTGGTCTCTACTCTCCTGTGGGAGGAAATAAAAGAGGATGAATCTGGCCCCCTATTTTGACAAGGTCACTGTGAGGGTGAGAGGCCAGGGACAGAGGGAGGTAGTCCCATGTCCACCCTCGGAGCTGCAGGCAGGGTGGGGAGGAGAGCTGGCAGGCTTATGTCACGTGGGGGTGGGGCATTCTGGCCAGCTGCAGGGTGTATACAGGTGATCCTCATTTCCCATCTCCCAGCCTGAGTGCTATAAGAAGACAGACTGTCATATTATGGTTGTGATCGTCAGCAAGTTTGCGGACTTCTCTGTGTTTCAGTTCCTTCATCTGCAATGTGATGATAAAGAGTTAGCTGATGATGATGTCCAGATCACAGTACCCTTAGGTGGAGAGTCCACTCTGGAGAGGAGCCATGGTGTGAGGGCGCTGCCAGAGGCATCTCTCCTTGCTGGAGGGTTAATTCCTGAAACCCTGATTGAATGGGGTGGCCTGTTGCAGAGGAAAGGCATCTGACCCAGAAAGCAAGAGACTTGGAACTCAGATCCTCCTTCTGCCACCAAGGACTTTGGGCAGGTCTGTATCTTGTCTGAGCCTCAGTTTTTGCATCTGTGAAGTGGGTAGCATTCCACTTGCTGCTTGAGTACTGGATTAGGTAGTTGTATTACATGTGTATCCCTTTACCTGGTTTGTGAGATTCAGGGAATGTTAGTTTCCCTTCCTAAGAGGACTGGCAGGAGGTCCCTGGGTAAAGTATTATGACCAACTCCTCCTTCAAGTTTGGGGACAATTTAAAGGCAGCAGCACCTGCTGCTACTGGAGATGGAAGCAGTTAGAGAAGCCAGGCTGGGAATAGGAGAATTTCATTTTCATTTGCTCACATATTTCCTGGATATGAGCTGATTCTTGTCCCTGGGCTGGGTCCTGGGGCAGGCACACATGGCCCATAGAGTCCCTGCCAGGTAAGCAGGTTAAAGATGTTCTCTCATGGCTGAGGTTGTGGCTCAGTGGCAGAGCGCTTGCCTTGCACATGTGAGGCACTGGGTTTGATCCTTATCACCCATAAAAATAAACAAACAAAATAAAGACACAATGTCCATGTATAACTAAAAAAAAGATGTTCTCTCAAATGAACACCATGCTAGGTGGACTAGAAAGGGTCACCTGGGGGGCAAGGGACTTTTCAACAGGGAGAATTGTTCCCTTTCCCATTAGGGTTTAAAATACACAAAGATAGAGGAAGTATAGACATGCCAAATAGATAGAAGGGCATCCCAGGCAGAGAATCCATGGGCAACCCAGGGGCAGGAAACTGAGGGGCGTGAGGTTGAAGTCAATTTTTCTTTGCAGACAGAGGTGCGCTAGATCTATGACTTGCTGCATGCTGACCTCCTCCCTGGGCCACCCCATTCTAGGAGAAATAGCACTCTTCCTGGAGAGTCCCCATGTCTTCTTGCCTAGAACCATGTCCAGAATTCCTGCAAAGCAGTGAACTATGCGACCAAGAGTCCGATTTTGAAACAGAGATCAAAGCTCTGAGCCTCATGGGGAATATTGCCTGAAATCTCACAGCAGTTCCTTCGGGGTTCAGGCAAGCCAGCAAGGAGCCTGAGCAGGGTCAGCTGCAGCCCTGAAGGCTTCTGGAAGCAAGTGATGCTGGTGGAGGAGAAAGCCACGCTAAGAAAACGGAGATGGCCATTCATTTCCTATGGCAGATCATTGCTAGGAGGGCTCCTCAGATGGCTTCTCACTAAGGAGTCAGGCCTCTTCCCAGAGGCTGACATGTTTTGTTTTCCCCAGATGGGGATAATCAGCCTGTTTGCGAGTTGGGCTGACAGCTCAGGCAGCAGGTTGGGGGGGGCTGGGGTGGGAGGCCCCAGGGCTGCAGGCAGCTCCCAGCTCGCTCTCTCTCTCTCTCTCTCTCTGTCTCACAGATGCTGCCTGTATGACAACCTGGAGCAGGTGGGGATTTCCGTTTGAGCCACGGAGCAGGTTATGGAGCAGTTTAGCTCACTTATGTGAACCTTGAGAACCAGTCCAGCTCCAATCCTGATTTAATTTTTGCCTAGTGTCAGAGTCGAAGAGCAGCAAGCCAGCCTTCCCTTGCTCCACAGGAAGAGGCTGTCAGGATCCATGCCTTGGGCTGTGCTGGGTATTTCCAGACCTTCCACAGAAGGGGAATGAGGGATGGCCTGGCTGTCTCTCTGCCTCCCTTTCTCTGGGAAGACTTCCATAGCTTCTCAGCCCTTACTGTCCCCACCCACTGGCCTCTCCAGCCTTGAGTGTCCCAGCCTCATACTTCAGCCCTCCTCAGGCCTGTGTATGGGCTCCTCACTTTCTCAGGTACTGAGGGGAAGGAGCAGAGCCCCCTCGCCAGCCTTGGGACCCTTGGAGAAGAGTCCTACTCTGAGGCCAGGACCCATGGCCTTGGCCTGCTAAGCATTTTTAAGCACTTGACAGGAAATTTTGTGTCCTGCCTCTGGCAGTGCTGAGGTATGGTGATTTTAGAATCTCCTCAGCTTTATCCACCCAGATAATAGTGGTTTCCCTCTCACAGGCGGGTCTCTGGGTGTCTCAGCCAGGCCCAATGCATGTTCTCTTCTCCCCTTCCCCAGCTTCAGGAAGGTGAGACCAGGTCAGAAAGAGCCTTTCGGAGGAGCTTGAGCCCCTTTCCTATCCAAAACACACTTTGTTTTCCTCCTGTGGAAGGAATGGACTACCCATTTTGAGGGCCCAGTCAGTTCTCTGGCCATAGGCCTTGCCCGTCATCTGGGTCCCCAAACAAGACCCAGCACGCAGCCCAGTTTCTGCCTCTCAGTGTTTTCTCTTCTGCTCCTCATGCATCCACATGGGAGTCTTCTGGGATTCAGGGCTACAGAACCTTGGCTGCTCCTTAGAGTGAGGTTTAACAGGAACACTTAATGGCACTTGAGGTATTTCCAAGGGGAAATTCAGTTCCCCAGAGGGGCGCAGGTGGGGCCTGAGACCAAGCCACAGAGGCCTGCTCTTTTGCCTGTGTGTTCCTGGATGCGGCTCTAGAGGCCATCAGAGCCCAAGACAGAGAGGCAGCCTCTGGCTCTGTCCTCAGCTCTTCTCCACCAACCCTGGGTAGCAGGCCCTGTACCCCTCTCTGCTCAGTTTTCACATCCACCTACCAGGTATCTATGAGACCCTAGCAGTGTGTACATGATGTAGTGGTCCCCAGGAAAGGCACCTCTGGACACTGCTCCCCCCACCCCCCCCCTCCCCCCCGGCCATCTGGCCCTCAGTAGCCATGTGGAGTAGCCGTCCTCCTCCCTGGTCTCCCTGGCAACACAGAGCTGCTTGCCAAGCCTGCTGCCAGGGCCTGGCGCCCAAGCACATCTTTAGTGCCACACAGAGATGGCTGATGGCAGGAGCCAGGGTGAGGCCCAGCCTCCCCAGCTGTCGCAGAGAGCAAATCAGACAAAGGCTCAGTTGGCAGAGGAGGGATGCTAGGGCCAGGGGGGCCTGGGAAAGTGGCTGGGAGGCCTCAGCAGCACTCCTCCCACTTCGTGTAACCAGCTCTGCCCTCACAGTGACCTCTGCTTTCCAGAACACTCTCTTTGGAGTTGTATAGCCATGGACCTCAGTTTCCCAATCTGTCAAGGCAGAGGGCTCAGGCCTCCGGCCCTCTAGACTAATGACCTGAGACAAGAGCCCAGGCTGTATGTTAGAGGCCTGTGAAAGGGACAGCCTTCAGATGGCTAATGACCATTGGACAGCTGCCCAAACTGCCCCTGTAGTTCTTTGGAGATTGTATGTCTCAAGGGAATTTATTACAAATGTCTCCAGGACCATTTGTTCCAAGGTCAGAAGCCACCTCCCGCTCCTTACTTTGCGTGGCTGTAAGCATCCCTCCACCAGGCTGGCTTTGCTCTCCCAGCCTCTCCCAGGATTGGCAGGCTCTGGAGGGTGGGAAGGGCTATCTTAGATCACAGCCACTTCTGCATTAAGGCCCTCAATTCCACCCCTGTCTCAGAAAGGCAGGAGCTGGAATTACTCCTGCAATTGGGAGGGGTTACCCAAGGAGCACCGTGTGGAGAGGCAATTCTGGGCACTGCTGCTTCTACCTGTGAATAGGTGGGTGGGTCAATGACAGGGGAAGGAGGTGCTGTCCCATCTCCAGCAGATTTCAAGATTCACAGCAAAGATCCAGCCATACCCTGCTCTCCCAATAGGTCCCATGGGTGCCCAGCCAGGCCTGTGACACTAGTGGGGACACCTGCTACAGAGGGGAAATCCCTTGGATCTAGGGGACCTGCACCATCAGGTAGCCACATCAGCAAAGATGCTGTCAGCCTCCATAGACCCTTAGTGTGAATTAGAAAGATGCCCTGTCTTGGCAGACATGACCCTGCAGAGCACGAATTTCAGTCACTCACACCTCCACAGGGTGTCATTGAACCTGAATTGTTGTTCATAGCAGCCTGCCAAGGAGAAATTGGAAAGGCAGTGACTCTTTTACCCAATACTGGAAAATTCAAGGGAGATTCCTGGCATAGTTGCATGGGAAGGGCTTTGTTGACCTTGAGCCTGAGACCCAGAGGCCAGAACAGAAAGGGCATCGGTCCCTCCCATGAATACTAACTGAAAGCACCTATCCTGGGCCTGGCACTCTTTCAGATGCTGGGGAAAAAAATGTTCCAAGTTAGACAAGGTCCTTGGGGTCCTGGGGCTTGTGTTTTAGAGGGAAGAGACTAGAAAAATATCAGTGAGTATGCAGAGACTGATGACCAGGGAGTGCATGGTGAGTGACAGCAGCGTTAGATTCGGGGGAGGGGGAAGTGACTGGCAAGACCCATGAGGCTTTAAGCTGAGACCTGAATGATAAGAAGCAACCAGCAGAGTGAAGGTCAAGGGCAGGAGTATGGCAAGTCAAGGGAACAGACAGGTGAAGGCCTCACCAAGGGAATGAAATTAGTCTGTCCAGGAACTGAACAAGGAAGCTGTGAGGGCTGGAGCTGGTGGTAGAAGAGGCAGGAGAGCATGCCCTCGTCAGGGTCCAGATCTCCATGCTGGCAGCCTGCTGAGGAGTCTGAACTCCATCCTTCACGTGATGAGAAGCCTTCAGAGGAATTCCCACAGAAGAGACTGTCAAACAGTGATTCTCAACTGGGTGTCCCCCGATCCCTGGTATGTTTGTCAATGTCAACAGAATGTGGCAGTGCTGCTGGTGGCTGATGGGTAGAGGCCAGGGATGATTCCCCAGTGCACAGGACTGCCCTCTTCCCCAGTGAAGAATTATTCGACCTCAAATGTCAATAGTGCTGGGTTTGAGAAACCTTGCTGTAAATGTTAGTTTTCCCAGCGACGGCCCTTGTTCTTTGGGGAAAAAGCCAGTGTGTTGTGCTCCTATATCTAGCACTTTCTATATATACTCTGGGTTCAAATTTTTTCTCCGCCCCTTGCCCCAGAGCCAGTGGTGCAGGAATTGAGAAATTTAGCTGTAGGGGAAGAAGGGAAGCATGGAGACTATTCTGACCTGTGCTGTTTAATGCAGTTGTCATAGGCCACACATGGGCTTCGATCACTTAAAATGTGGCTGGCTAGTGGAAAGGTATTGTGAATGAAAACTACACCCTGGATTTCAGACTTGACACAGTAAAAGGAATGCAAAAGATCTCATTCATAATTTATATTGATGACATTTAGAAAGGATAATATTTTGAATATAGTAGGTTCAATAAAATATATCATTAAAATTAACTTCACTTGTTTCTCTTTCTAATGTGGCTACTAGAAACTTTAAATTGCATAAATGGTTCCCATTCATGGACCACATCATTGAACATGACTGAGTTAGACGCTGATAATCTTGATTACTCAGGTTCCCAAGTCTAAGTGTCATGGGAGAAGAGGTGTCTCTGAGGAAGGGTCCAAGGAATTCTAGGAGAGGAGGGGGAACTTAACTCAGGACCAGCTGGGCTCTTATCATACATGATGGAAAAGAATTTCATCATGCGCCAGACAGAGACAGAGATAGAGGTTTATTTTGGAAAGTAGATACATATTCAAGGGATAATGCAGCTGATCTCAAGAGAGATGTGTTTTGGGGTAAAGCAAGGAATAAGCATTCAAGGGAGAATCGGACCATTTTGAGAGGGGGGAGGTGCATTTTTGGGGTTCCTGACTCTCTTAAAGGAAATTTGGTGAGGGATAGATATGGGATGATATGCTGGAAGGATATCAGTTTGGCGATCTCAAGACGGGTTCTGGTGATCTGGTCAATCTCTGTGCCCTCAGGCTGACATGATCTTCATGATTGGGTCAGTAGATGGTGCTGAAAACTTTCTTAAATTAGAAGTTTTAAAAAATGTCGTATCTCTCTTTATTTGACCTATTTATTGGGGGTTAATTTATAGTGCACAGGTAGATTTACAGGTTTTCCAGGAATTTGGGAGTACTAGGCCTGGGGAGGAGACTGGATGAGGGAGTGAGAGACCTGGAAAAGTACATAGAAGTCTAAATTAAAACTTCATTTCCTTGTCTTTCCTTTATGTCCCCTTTCTATTTCTTATTTCTTCTATTCTACAGGTATCACTTAATTTTCACAACAACCTCATAAGGGACATATTGCTATTATCTTCTCTTTATATATGAGGAGGCTGTGGCCCAGAGAGGTTAATTAACTTGCTCAAGTCCACACAGGTAATAAGTATAGAGCTGGCTCTAGAGTCTGGGTACTTAATCACCTCCACTGAGGATGAAGGTTTGGCAAGATGGACATGGTGAAGTTGAAGGGAAGAGATGATTCAGAATCTACACTGGCTCCGCAGAACTCACCAAGGGAGTGAGCCTTGGGAAATGTAGGGAAGAAAAGGAATCAAAATGCACAGAAAGATCCTGATATGACTAGCTACCTGGAGACGGAGGCCATTCACTAAGATGGGTATCCTGGGGGGAGGCACAGGCTTACAGAAGGAGCTCAGGAGTTCTGTGTCAGTCCTGCTAACTGGAGGTGACTGTGACCACCCAACTTGAGATGTCCAGAAGGCAGCTGGATTTACAGAGAGACAACAGCATGGAGGTAGACATTTGGGGACCTGCAGGACCTAGATGGGATTCAAAACCACAAAGAGCGAACATAGATGTTAGAGAGGCTGCTCAGGTTGGAGCACTGGGGTAAACCAGTATTCAGAGGGTGAACCATGGGGAAGGAATGGATTTGGGGGGCTGAGAGAGGAGCCAGTGAGCTCAAAGACAACCAGGCAGGAGAAGTTGTCCTGTAGCACAGGTGTGGTCCCTGTGCGGACTCGCTGAGCTGCCTGTGAGCATAGGGCAGGTTGGAGCAAGATGGCAAGAGAGCTAGTTGGTCCAGGGCAGATTATCTGGCCAGCTTCAAGAGTCCCTGGAGTTGGGCATCTCCATTCCTGAAAGCCAGGAGGGGCTGTGCCAAGTGGCCCCAGCTAAGGTGCTGAAAACCTGAGGTAGGGGCAGGTGACCCAGACAGCCATTCACTTGGCAGCCAGGAAGGCCTTCCTTAAGTCTGACTGTAACACTAACAGCTCAAAGTTCTGCCTGAAGCTAAACTCAGCAGACCCCCTCATTAACACCCTCCTTATAGTTGAAGACAGAAAATCCTTTTCCCCCCACCTTCTCTTAAACCTATCTATCCTTCCTCCCTCGGCCCCTCCTACTTTCTTAGCCTCTGGGAAAAGTTTCTCCTCCTTACAGCAGCTCCACAAGTTCAGCTCTGGGCTCTGACAATTTGGGGATCGGGACATGTAGGGATAGATGGGTAATAACTCCAATCTGAGCTTCTTGTGTCCTGCATCTGGCCCCAAATCTTCCCGTTGGCCCCTATCCCTAATTCCCTAATTGTCTCCCTGAGCTGGTTTGCAAGGTCTCTGTCTACAGGAGTCATTGTTTGCAGCAGCCCTTGTTTCAGGTTTGGCTATGTGCTCACCGGTGCAGCTTCACCTGGCTTCTGCTCCCAGTCTGCACATTCTCGGCTGTTGGGGACACCTTGCTCCTGGCTTAGCCTGGGTTTGGCTCTCCGAGGCCCTCATCAGAACTGCCATCCCAGCTCACCCAGGCCTGTCTGTCCCTGATCACTAATCTCTCATCAGCAGCTTCTCTTCAACCGCTCTGCCCGCAGAACCAAGTGCTTTGTCGATGAAACAGCCCTTTGGGGGCAAACACAGGAAATTAAAGACTCTGCGCACAGTAAGAAAATCCATTCTTTTTCATGGATTTCTTCCAACTGATTGCTTCAGCTTCTGCTGAGTGCCTGGAATCTTCTGGTCATCAGTCACACCTGTGGGGGCTGGCCAGGGGAAAGATGTTAACAAGAAAGGGCTCTGTCTAAGAGTCCACCATTTACAGTTCATGCCATGGGGCCACCAGGGTGTCCTTGGCAGGAGAGGACCTTCAGGTCACTGTCCAAGGCTGACACCTAGAGTGGATTTGTGGATGGCTAGCTATGAGGGAGTCTGTCCTGCCAAAGTACAGCCCGCCAAGCTTTGAGATTCTGAGTATGAATGTGCCAAGGGGAGGACTTTGTGCAGGGATGAGAGAACCACCCATTATGTGTTCTGGTGTCAGCAGCTTCCTATTTTTCTCTGTCTACAAAATGAGAGGGGTCGGATGGGATGGTGGTGGTTAAGGTCCCTTCCAGGTTATCATTTATTCAACAACATTAACAAAGCTCCAACCATGTTCCCAGAATTTTTAGAAGCCTCAACTAACAGTGTTCAGGGACCCAATTAAACAGGCAGAAACTGCCTCCCACTTACCTCTCAGGGACAACCACTGCTCAGACACCAGGCTCAGCCTGCAGCCCAGCAAACAAGCTCACTGGCCTGGGTGCCTGGAAGCCTATACCATCAAGGGGCTCAGGCTGGCATCTCTTCTCTTTGAGGACTTCAAGACTTCATCAACACTTAGGGAGGCTGAAACAGGAGAATGGCGAGTTCAAAGCCAGCCTCAGCAATGGCGACGTGCTAAGCAACTCAGTGAGACCTTGTCTCTACATAAAACACAAAATAGGGCTGGGGACGAGGCTCAGTGGTCGAGTGCCCCTGAGTTCAATCTCCAGCACCAAAAAAATACTTCATCAAGGGCACTTCAACAGAGTGGTGAGTCTGTGTGCACACAGAGGTGGAAATGTGACCACCAAGATGGCAGGCCAGGTGCTGAGGAAGGAAGGTAAGAGCAGTGGCTAGGTGAGGGTGCATGGATGACACCTTCAAGTTGCAGGAGTTGTGTTAGCATGTCCCGTGTGGGATTAGGAGCTGAGATTGCAACCTGTCCTGGGGGAACTCTCCAACTCAGGGCTCTGGGTGGTGGTCATGGTTTGGGCAGTAAGAAAGCAAATCTGATAGATAGGGCAAGAAGAGTCAGCCTGAGGGAGATCTGGAAGAGCTTAGGCAGTCAGGGCAAGATGGTGAGTGAGGAGGTCAGAGGCAGGGGCCAGAACAAAGGAGCGTGGAGAGGGTCTTCTGATGAGGTCAACTTCCTGCTTGAAGGAAGTACTCATGGACACAAGCAGAGGACCCAACCAAACAGACACTTCCGTACTGGTGCTCCTCAGCAAGGGATCCAACAGAAAAATTAAGAGGCGCAGACACAGGGGACACCAATCAATAATAGTGAGGAGGGTGGACAGAGGAGAAGATAAGGAAAGGAAGAAATTCCAGAGACCAGAAAAAGAACAGGCCAAAACTTCCCACTGGATTCCCAGATCTGGGCCCCTTCTCTTTGGAGAAGTCTGTCTCTGTATCTCTGCTGCCTTTACAATAAACCTAGTTCTTGCTTGCTATCTCTGTGTCCTGTTCATCAATTCCTTGAAGGGAGACAACGAATCCAGCACCCCTAGACAGTAACAAACCTGGCTCCAGGGGAGCAGCAACAGCAGAAGATGGGGAAATAGAGAACTAGGGTGCATCAGGGTAGGGGGCTTAACATTCAACTGTCCAAGCCTGCTAGGCTTCCTAGTCCTGAGCACATAGGATCCAGGATTCCATCAGTATGTGTCTACCCACCTGTCTTAGTCCATGTATGCTGCTATAACAAAATACCTGAGAGCCGGGCACGGTGGCACACACCTGTAATCCCAGCACTTTTGGAGGCTGAGACAGGAGAATCGAGAGTTCAAAGCCAGCCTAGCAATAGCAAGGCACTAAGCAACTCAGTGAGACCCTGTCTCTAAACAAAACACAAAATAGGGCTGGGGACGTGGCTCAGTGATGGAGTACCCCTGAGTTCAATCCCTGGTAACAAAACAAACAAACAAACAAATAAATCAAAACCTGAGACTGAGTAATTTATAAATCATAAAAATCTATTTCTCATAGTTTCATAGGCTGGGAAGTCCATGATAAGGGCATTAGGAGATTCGATGTATGCTGAGGGCTTCTTCTTGCTTCCTGAGACCACCTGTTGCTGCATCTTCATGTGGTAGGAGGCAGAAGGGCAAAAGGACCACAGCACTCCTTTACAGGGTCACTAATCACATCCAGAACAGCTTCACTCTCATGACTGAATCCCCTCCTAAAAGCCCACCTCTTAATCCTATTGCACTGGCCTAAAGTTTCATCATATTAGTTAGGGCGGGGAGGTGGATACATTCAGATCATAGCACCATCTATCCAAGTAACTTTTTCCAGTAGGCTTTCTTTTGCCTCCCCATCCACACTGCGGACCTCACGTCTCTGGGCCTTTCCTCCTGTCAGGCAGTCCCTCCCAGCCCTGTGTTGGACTCCCGTGTATGATCCCAGCCGTCTGGGGTGGCTCACCAACTTCTCACCCTGGTGGATGGTCACACCTGTTCTGGCTCACAGACCCCCTCCCTGCAGCCCACAACACTGTGGGACATCTCATGGTCACTAAACATTGATGGTGCCCATCTATACTTGAGGTTTACCCGATTCAGTTTAAAGGGAGGAGGGGCCAGTGAACATAGAACACTTGCTCTAGGTTAGGCCTTTTGCATGTTCAAATTCCTTTGAATATGGCCACTGTGTTGATAGCAAAAGTAGCCCATATTTCCTATTAACTGAAGAAGCAGGCTCAGAAAGATTAAGTTCTTAGTGACATGCCCAGTGGCACCTGGAAAATGGCAATAGTAGGGTCTCGCTGACCCTTTGGGGCATCCTTCTGGTGGAACTTCCAGAGGCCTCCTGTTCTTACTGGTTTCTGCCCTTACAAATTGTGGCTTCCTCTTGACTTAAATGTGGTGGGTGTTTTCCCTTCTAGGCTTTTGCTTGTTCTGGTACATTCTTCTGTAAGTCCCCTGAAGAACAGCAGGGACCATGTTGGCCTTTGTCTCTCTGACTCCCTCCCTCGTTCTTCCCTCCATCCTATCTAGGAGAACAGCAGAGATGTGTCCAATTACATGTGCTTCATGCATGCTTATTGTTTCATTAAGACCACTTTGTTGCTCAACCCCCTCACTGTCTTGGTGGGGTTCAGCATCACTGTTCCATTTTATAGATGAGCAAGCTGGGGTCTGGATAAATAAAACAATGTGAAGAAAGAAAATGGTTGACACCCTCAAGTGTGTGGTGGTGTGCTTACAGTGTGGCTGGCCTGGCATTAACAGACAGGGCCACCAACTACAGTGACAGAGACTCATAGCTTTCTCCAGGCAGGGGCTCCATCTCAGGAGGGCCAGAGGAGTCAGGTTCTGGAAGCCTGTGGCTGAATCAGTTGTGAAGATCAGAGAAATTCCCCAGTGGCCAAGTGGACTGCACCAGTCCTAGGAGGGAGGCCAGTCACGGTTGTCACCCAATACTAGGTGATAGCCTTGTTCCGGCTGAGAGGCATAATAATGCCTCCTGCTTGGCTTTCCTTGCAGTGTTCTTTATGGGGATTGTGTTTGAGTCAGCATTTTTGCTGCTGTGACTGAAGGACATCTGTAGAGGAGGAAAAGTTTATTTGGGGGCTCACAGTTTCAGAGGTCTCAATCCATAGACAGCAGGCTCCATTCCTTGGGGCTCAAGGGGAGGCAGGACAACCTTGGTGGAAGAGTGTGGTGGAGGGAAGCAGCTCACATGGTGATCAGCAAGCAGAGAGAGAGAGAGAGAGAGAGAGTCCACTCCCCAGATACAAATATACACCCAAAGCCATGCCCCAATTCCCACCTCCTCCAGCCGCACCCTACCACATCAGTTACCACTCAGTTAATCTATATCAGGGGGTTAATTCATTGATTGGGGTAAGGCCCTCATAACTCAATCATTTCTCCTCTGAACTTTCTTGCATTGTCTCACACATGAGTTTTTGGGGGACATCTCACATCCAAACCACAAGACTACAATTTTGATGGCAGATTTACTTTAGCATCTCTAACATAAGGCAGTTACTAAGGGTCATCTGCTTTCTCTTATTTCCCAGCAGTGCCGGGGAGGGAGACTTCAGTCAACAGGACTTGAGGAGGACTCTTTTCCCCTATATGTTCTCCTCAGGCCTTCCCATCCACTCCTGCAGTTTTTATCACCATCTACAATGTGGTGAGCATCACCATGCTACATGTGAGAATCATCCAAGAAGCTTCGGGAAAAAAAAAAGAAAAAGAAAATACAGATGCCGGTCCCCATCTCAAATCTGATAAATCAGAATCTCTGCAGTTGGATCCAGGTAGCACAATTTAAAAAGTCCTCTTTTGCAGCCCATGTTGAGAAGGGCTGATTTATTCTCTGATCATGTGATCTTCCAATGCTCATCTCTCTTCTGAGCTCTCCACCTGCTCCCTGGACATCTCCTCTTGTGTTCTCCTTAGGGCACCTCAAACTCAAGTCAAGTCCACAGTTTTTTTAAGGCCTCTTCCTCCTTCCAGGACTCTTGTCTCAGTGAACATGACCACCATGCATCATGTCCAGGGATGTAATCCTGATGTCAACCAGTGATCCTGGCAGGCTTGCCTCTTCTATTCTTCATGTCTAATCCATCACTGTGAAGATTTACTTTAGCATCTCTAACAGAGAGACCTGAAATAGCGGAGTCCAAACAAAATAGAAATGGACTTTGTTCTCATGTGAAAGCTTTGTCAGGCAATTCAGGGCTGTGTGGAGTTCCATCATCCCTGGGGACCTGGCTCCTTCAGGTGGCTTTGCTCTCCTTGAGAGGCAGCTTTCTTCTCTTTGTCCAGTATAGTTGCCCTGGCTCCCACCATCACATCTCCTTCTCTGCCAGTAGGTGGAGAGGACAAAGGGAGAAGCCATGTCCTTCCCTTTAAGGTCACACACTGGTCTCATCCCTCCTGCTCACATCCTGTTGACCTGAATTCCGTCACATGCTCACACCTGGCGCATGGGGCTATGGGACAACATGGAGCCCTGTTGGCTTTATCTGCTAAGCTGGTCCCCCATCTCTCCTTCCCTCTTTTGTCATTCTGTTAGTCCACACTGTGAGCCTCCTAACTGGTTTCCTGAATCCTCCAACTTGGTTTTTCCTTTGTATCCGGGGTGATTTTTTAAAATATGAATGAGACGCTGATCCTCTGCTTAGCAGATTCCCACATCTCCGAGCCCCTAACTTTCATGGGTCTCCAAGACCCTCATCATCTGGCCTGGCCCTCTGGCCTGAGATCCAGCCTCTCCCCTGGCTGTCTATCCCCAGCCACCTGGAAGCTAGTGCGTTGAGGGCATGGTGGCATGCCCCCCACTCTATATGGCCTTTGCTCTTGTTCCTTCCTCTACTGCAGTGTCCTTACAGCAACCACCTCACCCCACTCCAGTCCCCATCACTTGTCCTTCAGATTGAAGATGAACTGACCTTTTTCTGAGATGCCTCCCTGGACTCCTGGGTGAGACCAGGATGTCCTGTTACACAGGTGTATAGCATCCCATGTGTTTGTTTCAATATCCGGGTTGTACTACATTATTTGTGTGACCATTGCTTCAATTCTGTGTAACCCATATGACTAGGAGCTCCAGGAGGGCAGGACCCTTGAATCCCTATGCTTGGCACTGGGGCTGACCCACAGCAAATCCTCACTGAAAGTTGGTAGTCTTGGTGAATCATGAGGACTGGCAAGGTCTAAAGAGAGACTCCCAGGTTCCTGGCTGTGTGAGTTAGCTTTTTGTCGCTTGACCATACAAGAACAACTTGGGGTAGGAAAAGTTTAGTTTGGCTCCTGGTTTCAGAGGTTTCAGTCCATGGTGAGCCAACTCCATTACTCCAGGCCCAAGCAGAAGCAGAACGTCATGGCAGAAAGGCAATGTGTTGGAGGAGGCTGTTCACCTCATGGAGACCAGGAAGCAGAGGGAGTAATGGAAAGAGGAGCCAGGGGCCCACCTGGGACCCACCTCCTCCAACCATACCTCACCTGCCTACAGTTACCAACCCATCAGTCCATTCAAACCAGGATGGACCGGTTAGGTTACAGCTCTCACAATCCAATCACTGATGATTTCACCTCTGAACATTCCAGAATTAACACAGGAGCTTTTGGGCAACACCTCATATCTAAACCATAACATGGTTCACTGAGGAGATCAATGTGGATCAGTGTACCAGGATCCTATCTATATTCAGTGTTGGACATGCTGGCTGGAAGTGCCCATGATGGTGCCTGGGGCATGTAAGCTGTTGGCTGTATGGATCTGGATCTCTGAGAAGTCATTCTTTCCAAATCAACTGACATGAATTTTCCATCTGGCCCAAGGTTGTCATGGGTCAGGGCTGCCAAGAAGGTAATCATTTGGAAGTGCCTGCCACTATGTCCAGTTTTAGAGGGAAAGAACCCCTTTCTATCTGCATTCCTTAGGGGTCCCCAACACATGCCTCCTCAGAGGCTTTTACTTTCTAAGCCATCGCCTTTGCTTGGAGGTGGGTGGGAGGCTCATGATGGCTGAACTGGGTTGAGGCCACTCCCTTTGCCATTTCTACACAGACAATCGCTCTGAAGAGTTCTCAAGGTCATACAGGGTGGGCCACATTGGAAATGCATAGGGATGTTTGGACATGTCACCGTGACTGGGCAATGCCACTAGCATTTAAAACTCGAGTCTAGACTGAGGATACTAAATGCTTTATATTGCCAAGGACAGCCTGGCTATAAAAGAATGGTATCCAGCCCCACATGCCTATGTCACTGGCCTCCTTGAGAAGTGGATATGGAGTGATGTGGCTGGAGGATCGGGCAGGGCAGTGTGATGTGACCCACATCAGAGGAAAGGTCTCTTCACTATCAGCCCAGAGCTTTCTTTGCTACATAGTCACACTTGTCACCTTAAGAAAAGGAGTCATGGTGGAGAAATTTTGGTGAGGCACTGGACGAGAAAGATTGTTGAGAGGGTAGAGGGTCTTTCCTGGTGACTTTTATATTCTACAGCTATATGAGCCAAGTAAGGCTGGCCACACTGTCCCTTGGTGGTATAACCATCATAGCTCCTGGAGTGTGAACTGGCATCTCTCTCTTCTCTAGTTGCAGAGTTGGAGCTCTGAGAGGTCTTTGGGTTCATCTGTCCTTTCCAGAGAGGACCCCCTTGAACTTATGGAAGCGAGCGTGTATATTAGACGGTTAGGTGTCCCAAAAGGAGGCCTCCAGTCCTCTGATGGAAAAAAAAGGCAGCAGTCCCTCCACCTTGGAGATGTTAAAGGAAGAAGCAGGGGATGCACAGACTCAGGCTGATGTGTTATTTGGATTGTTACAGAGTTTTCCATGACATGCTGCAGGCTCATGAAGGAAAAGCAATGAGAGAAGAAAAGAAAAGTTGGGAGACTGGCTTGTGGTATGTGGTCATGGCCGGGTTTTCATCTGCATTTCCATCTGCACTTATCAAAACCATCAAGGTCAACATCTCTATTCTCCACAGTGCTAAGGCCATCTCTGCAGTCACGTACCCGACACTCGCCATGCTTGATGTCACCACCTCCAATATTGTTGACTCTGTCCCCATCACCTGGATCTTGACTTTGGGTCAGGTCAGCACCTGGTCCACCATCCTCCTTCCAAATTCTCTTTCCCATACTGGAAAGTGCTTAGGGCAGACCATTACCACAGACATACTTCTGGAACAGAAGACCCTTGCACACCAGAGCAGGGATGAGCCAGCATGCTGGGGGTTGTGAGAGGGGGTTCAGCACAGGCCTTGGTAGCTGTGGCTTCCAGAAGCTAACATGGGTCATGGATTCGATCTGATCATTCTAGAGAAGCTTCTTAGTCTTTTGTATTTTTTAAGGTGAATCCTATTTTCATAGATCTGTGGATAGCAGAGAGTCAGAGGTGCTCCCTGAAGCATGTATGGAGGAGTCTGTAGCTGGGATCTAGGTTCTGTCTTGAGTTAGGATTAGAGGTCAGTCTGTGGCCCAAGCAGAGGCTGACCTGAGGCCAGAGTTAGAGGCCAGTCAGACAGGGTTGTGTTCAGGGTTTGGGCTGGATCACAGCTCTGGCAGGGTTGAATCAGTTCTTGGGGTCTTAGACCCCAAATGTCTTACCATGTACCATCACTGTATGTGGTGTTGATCCATTCCTGTAAGGATCCCTCCACCCTCCTGCCCCCTTACCACTATCATCCCTTCAGCCCTTAGTTCCCGGGGCCTCAAGGCATGGTTACACTCCTTCTCTAGGGAAGATGGAAAACCTGAGTCCAAAGCCATCTGCTGCCCGAGCCTGAAATCAGAGGAAGAGAGGGTAGTGCCTGGGTCTGGTGTCCTGCCAGTCCTGGAAGCTGGATGAGCAGCTGTAATGGGATTAAGGCTGGCTATACCCACCTCCCTCCATGCCGACCCGAAGCCTCCCTCCCTTCTTCCCCCTGGCGTCCTGATTAGGATGCAGCCCTCGGCTCTACCTACCCGGGCCAGGCTCAGCTCATTGTCCTCTCCTGCCCAGCTTGGCCAGTGCCTAGCAACCCTCACAGGGAAGCCCTTTCCCACCACAGTCCTGGCCCCTCACCCTGCCCTGGGCTCTGCACACACACAAGCACCACTCGCCTTTTTATTGCTGGAGGAAAAAAAAAAAAGGCAGTAAAAGGGAGCCAGCTGGTCTCACCAGATTTTCCTGATTATCTGATTCCAAGAGTCTCTTCTGAAATTCCAGGCTTTTTTTTTTTCCTTTCTAAGATTTCTAGGTCCTATCAGCAATCCTCAGATCACACTAGAAGATTGCAGAGTTTTATTCTGCAATTCTCCAAGTCCTTGAGTCCATTCTAGGAAGCCACACATTCTAGATTCCAGGATTTTATCTCAGGAGTCTCTGTATTATGGATTATATTCTAGTGTTTGGTTACTATATTCCAGAGGAATCTGTGACCCAGAAATGGAGTCTGTGACTGTGGATAAGAGTGACAAGAATTAAGAAATGATGGAGACATAGAAGCTGCACTTTTATTCTTTTTACATTACAGCCATGTGTCTCACACCTGTAATCCCAGCGGTTTGGGAGGCTGAGGCAGGTGGATTGTGAGTTTAAAGCCAGCCTCAGCAATTTAGTGAGGCCCTAAGCAACTCAGTGAGACCCTGTCTCTAAATAAAATACAAAAAAAGGGGGATGTGGTGGGAATAAGGCTTAGTGGTTAAGTGCCCCTGGGTCAATCCCTAGCACAAAAATAAATAAATACATAGATAGATAATTAGGTAGATAGATAGATAGATAAAATTGCAGTTTCTGTAGAGTTTAGAGAGAGAAGGTAAAATTCATTCACTGATTCAACAAACACTATCCATCTGCCCTATGTGTTGGAGATGGAGCAAGCAGCACAGAAAGACCTGGTCCCTCAGCAGCTTGCCTTCCCTTTGGGAAGATTCTATGCAATGTGTCAGATCGTGCTGTTTTATGAAGAAAAAGAGTAAATAATGAATAATCATTACTTCACTGTATTTACTCGGTGCTAGGCACTGCTCCAAGTACTTACCTTTTGTCTATATACCTTTAAATTTCACTATAATCTTAAAGAGTAGATGCTTTTATTAGCCCCACTTTAGACATGAGGAAACTGAGGCACAGAAGATGAAATAACTTGAAGGTTAAATAACTTCAAATCCAATGGCAGCACCAGGATTTGAAACAGCAGTCGAGCTCAGTCTCTGCATGACCCTGATTCCACTGCAGGGTGAGGGAGTGGAGGGTAATAGGGTGCCAGCTCACACAGGGCAGGCAGGGCTCTTAAACAGTGTTCAAAGAGGTAAGGGGAGATGCATATGGATATCTGGGGAAGGGGTGTTGGGGCAGATGTGTCCCTCAGGGGGTGAGCTGGGCTCTTCTTCCAGTAATAGGACCCAGTGTCATTTCTGCTTGGGGGCTGGAGGCAGGCTTTCCACAGGGACCTGGTGGGAGCATCAGCCTCTGCTTATACCTGTGGCCATGCAAAGGCCACTCTGCCAACTCCAGTCACATTCCTCTGAGTTCCCTTCTCCCTGGACACTGCTGATAGGTCTCCCCTATTCTCAAGAAGTGTCTTCAGAACACAAAGAATGAGCTAAAATAGACAATTCCCTGGTGACAGGACTAGTCTGGCTAATTATGAATAATTAGAAATACCTCTTCCCCTGTGGGTGGCCCATCCCAGTGCAAAACAGAGTGAGGGCTAAATTCCCCAGGAGGTAGGTGAAGATGCTCAGGGAGGAAGGCAGCTAAGAGTGTCCCCTATCCTCCCTGCACACCTGGCTCTCAGGCTGTCCTTCCTGTGGACACAGGCATCCGTGATAGAAGAGGGAGCATCAGGGACAGTGGGGTCAAGCTGTTGACCTGGCAGCAAGAAATTACTTCACCTCTCTGAGACTTGATTTCTTAATCTGTAAACCTGGGCTAATCATTATCTCTAATAATGTAACATGATGATGAGATCAGGAGACAGGAGATACAGTAAGAAAGCATGGAGTCAGGCGTGTGCTGTAAATGCTCAATAAACAGTACCATGCATCATTACTTCAACCTCGTCATCTGTGCCTTAGGATGACTTTAAATAGTTCTTTCTCTCCTCCTGATCTTGGTTTCCCCAACAAGGTACAGTGGAGATATGGGGTCTCACTTATTCAATCAAAAAATTTTCCTGAGCACAGGCTTTATGTGAAGTACTGGAGGTGGAGTAAGAATGGGTGTAGGCTCTGACCTTGGGGAGCTTCTGTCAATGGGCTGCCCCAGCCCTACCTCAGCGTGGCATTCCAAGCTCTGGAAGACTGGGATTGTGGTAGAATAAATTCTAAGATTCCTGCCCCCTGGTGTACAAATCCATATAAGCCGCTGCTCTTGAATAGGCAGGACCTATAAATATGGTGGGATTTTCCTCTCCTGATAGTCCACTTATGTGGCAAAGGGGAGGAGCATATGCTGTTATAATCCCTAATGAGATGACTTTAAATTTATGCACATGGAGATTATCCCAAGGGGGCTTGGACTAATCAGGTGAGCCCTTTGAAAAAGGGTCCAGAAGTCAAGGATATGGACATCACAGAATCCCTTCCTGTGGTGACAGGGTGATGAGGCATTGCATAGTGAGTGTCCTGTGGAAGCTGAGGCCCTGGTCCTACAACTACAGGGAACTGAATTCTGCCAATGACTTTGGGAGAGGATCTTGAGCCTCAGATAAGACCCCAGGCCCAGCTGATGCTTAGATCACCGCCTTACAAGACCCTAAGAGGAAAATCCCAGCCAGACTCCGAAACCATGGAAACTGTGAGATAAACAAGGTACTTTAAGCCAGTAAGCATTTAAAGCCACTAAGTTCGCACTAACTTGTACAGCAATCGAAAACGAATACTCTGCAAATCCTGCCCTTGAATGTATGCAAAGCCTGGGGTCAGCGCTTCCTGCCAGCTCAAGCCACTTGCCAACTCCTGTTCAGAGCCTGGAGCCCATGTGCCCCTGTGAATTTCTTGCAGACAATTCTCCCATCAGCCATGGCAAAGGATTATTTCATCAGCTGCCAACCTGCTCCCAAAGTTGGTCGTCAAAGAAGGTTCTATTTGCCCTACTTTTAATATAATTATTAGCATCGTTTGCACGACACCAAGTCAGGGCTCAGCCTGTCACAGGCCCTGTATTATCCTGAGCTGCTTTTCTGGGAACGGCTGTATCCGTGCCACATGCAGGCTGCCTCCTCCCACACGAATTATCTGTAATTTCCACACCTCCGTGCTTGTTGAGGCCCTGTGGTAAAGCCAGGGCTTGTGTGGGGCTGGGGCACGCTGTGATTTTCAAAGCAGTCAAATCAGGCTCCAGGAAGCTGTAGGAACAGTAAGCGGGACCTGGCATTGACTGTGGCACCTGCGAGGAGGGGGCAGGGAGTGGGAGCGCAGGCCTTCACCGTGGAAGGTGCTAGAACCAGACTAGAGGCAGCAAACCTGCCCCTAGCAGAGGGCAGGATATGTGCAAAATGGCTTTTAAACACACGCACGATGTGGCCTGTTTGTGGATAGTTAGGAGGAGTCCTTTCTGTAGCAGAACACTCTGCACAAACTCCAGGACCTGCAGAAGAAAGGAGGAGGGATTGAGTAGAGATAAGAAAAGAAAGTCCTGTGCAGAGAGAGGAGGTGGGGATGAGAATGGAAATACTGCATTCTCCTCCATCCAGGGCCCCATGAAGCACATGAAGCTCCCATGAATAAACAGCTAAGTCCCTGGAGGGCACTACAGAAGGTGAATGGGAAACGTCACTCACTGTCTGACAAGAGCTGCCTGACAGTGATAAAGCTATGCCTGTGCAGACAGCCCCTGCCTGCCTGAGATCCTGCAAGGGAGAAAACATCTCTATCCTGGTAGAGGAGATGTGCTTCCAGAGTGCAGATCTGTGCAGGGCACCCTGGTGTGTGTGTGCACGTGTGTGCTTCTACACCCTCTCAAGTGCATGCTTGGACCCTAGGTGAATGTACCTCTGGTCATGCATATTGCATGGGAATGTGTGTGTGTGTGTGTGTGTGTGTGTGTGTGTGTGTAGAGGATATGCAGGTGTAGCAGTAAGGATGTGTACTTGGGCAGATGTTCATCTGGGTTGGGGGGTGGGGGATGCATTTGAATATCTATGTACCCGGGAGAAAGACCTGGGGCATTTGGTCTTTGCACAAGTCTCTAGCTCTGGACTTCAAGGAATTACTTCTTTCACCATCCCACTCCCAATGTGCCCCGTTTTCAACTTCCGAAAAGTGTGCAGTCTTTCCTAAGAGTTAGAGTTCAAGAAAACACAGGATGAAAAGTCCCAAGGCCTAATATGTAGCCTCTGCTCTGCCAATAGTTAGCCTTGTAACTAAATACACCATTTCTGGTCTCTGAGCCTCATTTTCTTCATCTGTGAAATGGGAGCTAAGTGGTCAGGCCTTCACTTTAAATTTAGAGTTCGAAATTCTTTGCCCTGTGCTCCCGCCTGCTCTGCTCATGATAATCCTTTGCCCTTACTTGTCCTAGTCCATGATGGAGCACTTTGGGGGGTGGGGTTGGAGAGGGCTCTGGATCAGCCTCTGGCAAGCCCCAGCATCTCTGAAGATTACTCTCCCATTCTCCTCTAATTCAGCCATCTTCTGAGGCTGCTTTAGGGATTCTAGAACTCCTGGAGCACAGCTTGCAAATCATGGAACTAGGAAGAGATCTAGCCTCCATTTCCTTGCTTTTTCAGGGTATCCCAAGGTCCTGAGGACCAGAGTCCAAAGGGGAAAGGGCTCTAGGTGTATGGGCACATCAACACGGAGTAGAGGGCTCTGGCAGTGATTCATGTCATTCTGGCTGCACATTAGAACCCTCTGGGAGCTTTAAAAATACTTTGGTCTGGTGTTCTCCACAAACCAATTGCTCAATCATTTCTAGTGGGAGGGCCTGGGCAGAAGCATTTTTCAAAAGCTTGTGGCATTGATCGCACTAGGATTGAGAAGCTCTGGCCCAAGGTGTGATGAGCATTCCATACATGTCAGTCTCTACCATTAAATACCTGTGTGCTCCCTGGTTCTGTCCCTGCCTGAGCAGAACCTGGGCTGGGCTAGGCTGGGGGCTCAGGAGTCACGGAGGGAACTGCTGCTCAGGAGAGATGAATGCTGGGTAGGGTGGCCTGGCATCCATCTCCCTCAGTCACGTCTCGGAAAATTGAATTAAAACCCATATTTTTCAGCTGCTGCCCGCCTGGCTGGCTGGCTGGCTGGTGGAAGGGGGTGAGGCGGTGAGCACCTCAAGGCAGGGAAAAGTGGGTGTGGAACACTTAGGCCTCTTCCTAGGGTAGAAAAGGCAGCTCAAGGGGGCCTCTGGGAGGAGAACATTCCCGGGGTGGTCCCTTGCCCCCATTCTTCCCAGAGCCTGGCAGGTAGAGTAGTGATAGTGGCCTGGCTAGCTTAGAAGGTCATTTGTTAGAACTTGAGGTGGAGTGAGAGGATGGAGGGACAGAGAAGAAGCAGACCCTGGCCCTGTCCTTGGGGAAACCCAGTCTGAGGAAACAGAATTGATTTAGCTCCTCCTTGCAGAAAGCTGAGATTGTTTGGAGAATTCAGTTTCAAATGCCTGAGAAAGAGAGAGAACAGAATAGCACAGGACACAAAAGCCCGACCTGGGCTTCCAGAATGATGGGGGCAGCTCACAGGGTAGGATTACATTTAGCTAGGTGCCTCAATGTAAAGTATAACGCCCAAAGTCACCTATGCCACCTTGGTCTGGTCCTGTTGCCCTTCTGGGCTCAGGTGCCCCATTCACAGGGAAGGGGCCAGGCAACTCTCCTGGGTCCCAGAGTTGAAGTGTTTTTCCATGCCTGGCCCAGGTTGATGCTACCAGATGGGGCTAGGGCTAGAATCCAAGTGAACAAGGATGGATAGGATATCCAGCACTTTGGAGAGAATTTGAGAGGTGCCTCTTCACATGGATCAAGCAGAAAAAAGGACCCTTTTGGCTGGAATCAGGGTATGTCTGGCTTGTTGAGCAATGCATCTCCACCCTTACTGGCATCTTTCAGGTTCCTTTGTGCATGGCGCAAATAGCACCAGAGCCCTGGTTGACCTCTATCTAGCTATGGTCATCTAGGGCTCACATTCTGGTCATGGGCCCTGAGGCAAAGGTAGAACAGGTGAAAGGAATAGGTGTAAGCAAAAGGACACCTGGGTTTCTCCCCTGCAGGCCTAGCTGCCCAGGCAGAGAGGAAGTGTGCCCAAGGTAGGCGCCATGCCCACCTGCTCACAGCCCACACCCAGATGTGTGCATCTGGAAACAGAACAGAGAGCAGGAGATCTGGAGCCCAGGGTGGGACCTAAAGAACTAGGCAGATGGAACAGGGAATAAATCAGGAACTGAAGGCAGAATTTCAAAATCAAGGGACCATACATTTCCAGGGTGAGCTGGCCTGCTCTGGGTTACTTGGATCTCCACCTGTCTACACACTCCCTGGTCCCAGTGTCCTGTGCTGTGTGCTTCCTTCCTGATTCAGACTCTTGCAGCCCTGCCTTCCCTTGCATGGTTCACAGTTTATAGAACACTCTCACACACGTCACCTCATTTGATCTCCACAGTTATCTGAGCTGGAGGCGACTGTGGAAGCAGACTCTCAGAATGTGGAGGCAACAAGAAAAGAAAAGGTGTAGCTGGGTTGCAGAGGGAGGTCCTACCTGTGCATCTGACTATGGTACAGCTCCAGACTCTCTTCTCTCCTTCTCATACAAGACAACTGACACCTTCTTTTTTTTTCCCTTCAGATACCAGGGATTGAACTCAGGGGCACTCAACCACTGAGCCACATACCCATCCCTATTTTTAAAATTATTTTATTTAGAGACAGAGTTTCAATGAGTTGCTTAGCACCTCAATTTTGCTGAGGCTGGCTTTGAACTTCATATCCTCCTGCCTCAGCCTCCTGAGCAGCTGGGATTACAGGTGTGCGCCACCGCACCCACCTCCAGGAAGCTTTCTTGGACTGAAAAATATATGAGCCATGCAGACAGTGTGGTGTGGCAGCCTGGGCCAGTGTTGATGGGGGTAAAAAAATCTTCAGCTTGCTGCCGGCAGCTAGGAAACTCCATGCATTTTTTCTGGGACCTCAGGTTGCTCCCCCAGGTTTCTGGATGAATTCATCTCCATCCTCCAGTCCTCTTCTCAATTAGTCTGGGGTCCTCAAGGGAAATAGCAAGTGTCTTTCTCCTTCCTTGGGGTCCTCAGTTAGGTGGCCACACTCGGGGCTTGGGCCCACAGGGAGTCTGGCTAAGACCATACCTGAATGAGGTCAGGACAGACCTGGTTGCAGAACTGAAGCCTGCGGTATGGAGGGAGCTCTCCGGATTTGTAGCTTGAGGTCATGACCAAAAACTGAGATCAAGATGCAGTCAGGAACAATCCTGTGGGCCAAGAGATGGGGCAGAAAGTTAAGTAAGTCCTCATCTGGGAGTATAACAGCTTTGTTAGGCTGTGGCCCCTCTACCACTGCCCGTGAAAACCTGCCTGTTTAGTTGCCCGGATTAAGCCTCAGTTTGCTCATTTTTATTAGGAGGTTGAATAGGACTACAATAACAGTAGCAATAGTTATTTATTCAGCATCAGTGAACCAAAGAATCCAGTGAAAACTACTGGATTCATGTACTATAATAATTGATTGCTGTTGTCAAGAACTTGGGAGTTGATACTAACATTCCCCTATGCATATGAAGAAGTTGGGGCTCAGAGAGGTCTAGCCACTTCCCCAAGCTCACAGAACTGGCAGGCAGTCAATCTGATTAATTTAAATACACCTCCGTGGCGTAAGCACCCCAACCCCTTTTCTGGCCATAGAAACGTTCTCCAGAGCATTACATTTGAGGGCATCCAGACTGGTACTGCAAAACTAGCTAACCCCCCACTCCCTGTCATGCCAGGGGTTGTGGGGTCAGAGAAGAACCCAAGGAAGGTCTAAAACATGTTCAGAGGACATAGAAGGGGGAAAAGGGCTTTTCCCCTCTGGGTGTCACGCAGAGGGTGGGAAGGAAGGAGGCGAGACAGGGAAGGCCCCACTCAGCCCCGAAGCTCCGCGACAGTTTTTTTTTTTTTTTTCGTGTGGGTGGGGTGGGGTGGGATGGACGCTGTCACCGCTGCATTCGCGCCTGATAGGGGGGTGGTCCAGGCGCCACAGCTCCACCTAGATCAGTGCTGCGGACAGGGTCCCCATTGCTCTCGATACCGGCTCCCCTCGGCCTAACCCCGCCCTGGGCGTTCATTGGTCTGCACCCCATCCCCAGCCAGCGAGCTCTGCCGAGGGAGGCGGTGGTCGGTCGCCTCCCTCCAGTCCCCTGCCTGGCTTCGCGGCGAAGGCGGCGCCTCTCCCGCAAGACCTAGCTCCGCTGGGCGGCCTTGCGGCGCGGGGCAGCCAAAGGCAGGCGGGGGGCGCCGCGCTCCAGCACCGGGCGGTGACTGACGGCCACGGCGGCGGCGGTTCCAAGCGAGCGCGGTCTCCGAGTGCGCACACGCACACGCCGCCGCGCAGGGCCACACGGACTCCGGGCCACACGGACGCAGAGACTCGGCTCAGCGCGCGCGCGCTCCTCGGCGCACACACTCCGCATCCCCCGGCGGCGCCGGGCGCGGACTCGCGGGCTGCGCGCTTTCCCTCGCGGAGCCTGCCCCGGAGGACCCGGAGGACCCAGAGCCCCCGGCCCCGGGGCCCCACGGCCAGGCCCCGCAGTGAGCAGGTAAGGGCCGCCCCGCTGCCCGTGTTTCTCCACTCCCGGCAGCCCGCTCCCAGCTCCAGAACCTTCGCCTAGCAGGGACCCAGGACCCCCTCCTCCAGCTCAGCGGTCTCCGCAAGTCGCGTCCTCTACCGACCGAGAACTGGCGCGAGCCAGCGCGGGGCAAAGCTTCGGAATCGGTGTAGCTCTCCCGCCGCCGCTGGCTTCCTGCGCGTCAGTCTCACCCCCTCCTAGTGTCTGGGGCCATTGGTCTGGGCACCCATCTTTCTGCAGTTCATCGGGGTGGGGGTCGGCCTAGCCATCTCACGTCCCTCCTGATGTCAAGAAAGGACAAACAGGGCCAGGGATAACACCGAGGCCAAAGGGTCCCCGAGGGATCTGTCTCTCTACCCCCCAGGGGGACAGACGTGCCTATGCAAATTCCAAAGACCACGCTAGAGGGTCCCCTGGGGCTAGGTGCCGCAGTCTGCTCAGGGTTTGAGGAGTGGGCAAGTGGTATGCTAAAAAGGGGTGGGGTGGGGGGTCAGTGTAGAATGCCTCCCTATGGGGTACATTTGAAATTGTTCAAAAGAGCGTAGTAGTCCCTCGGTTTCCCGCGACACCAGAGGATGGGGTTATGAATGCCAGGGCTTTGGTAGTCCCGCAAGGAAACGCCCAATGGGCCCTGTGGGACAAACGCGGGCCTCCCGGGGCTGAAGTGGGCCCATCCAAGACCCCTGGCGGCAGCCTTAAAGGCCCAGGCTCCTGCGGCAGTTCGGGAGTGGGGGTCACATCCTCAGCTGGACCTGAGCTGGTTGGGGACTCAGAAAGAACCAGGATGCCAGTGAATGGAGCTAGACCTTCAGGAAGAAGCCTGGCGGGAAGGTGATGGCATTTCACACGTGGAGCTGGGGAGGGGACCCCTGAAAGGAGCCTAGGCCGCTTTGGAAGATTCTGAGGGTGGGGTGTGGGAGCCCTGCTAATTTTTCAGACCAATTCCCATTTCCGTCTTTCAGTGCAGGTGTGTCAGATTCCCTTTCTTTACCTCCTCCAGCCTCCTGGTGTGTTCCACAAGCCCCCCCTCCCCAACAAAGACCAAAACAAGACAGCATTTGGCTTTTCCTGTGGGCATCCCTGGGTAGGGGGATTGGAAGGGACTAACCACAGTATGTGGAGGGCAGTTTGCCCAGACTGCAGTTGGGCAGAGGCAGACTGGTGCCCTGAAGGTCAGGCTAGAGGCTTTTGGTGGCTGTGGGCTTCTGAAGAGGATGAGGAATTGTACTTGAGCCTTGGGGGCCAAGGCAGTGGCAGCATATAGGTTTTCTCCAGAACCACATCTGAATTTGCTACTAGGTGCAGAGGGCCAGTGGAGCACCCAGTCCCAAGCTGAGTCTGGGGTTCCTGCTCCTCACTGACCTTGGAGAGGGCAGGCAGGAGCATCAGTCTGGGCACAAGCAGGAATTTGAACATTACAAACTAGACAGAACTCCCTGGGGTGGGCCCTGAGCCAGATCCTCCAAAGAATCCATCAACAAGTGTGCGTGGTGTGACCAGGAGCCAGATGCTGTTCCTTTCTTCTGCCATCAGAACTGGCTCATTGATGGTGGGGTGTCTGCAACAAGACCCCTGGGAGTCTGCCCCTGCGTGCGGTGAGGGTAGGTATCTGTGGGGAGCCTCTGGAAGGCCCCTTTCCTGCATGCTAAGGACTGATCCAGACAAGCACATATTAAGTCCTGTTTTGTGCAAGGTTCAGGCTGGCAGGGGATTGACTGGAGAAGGACTTTGAGACCCATTCTTTTTCATATGACCACCTCTCTCTGCCGTGATCCTACTTTGGGACACTTCCTCAATTTGTGTTGAATAAACAGGTACATACAATGGGTGTTTATAAGTCAATGTACGTGGGAGAGGGTGGGCAAGACAGCAGCTAAGGCCACGAGGTGGCTTTTCTCCTGGGGAAGCTTGAGTGTCCCAGGTTGCTGGCCTCCCTGGGATGGACATTTTGCTGAGCAAGGGCTGGCATTGATTAAGTGGAGGGCACCTGTGCTGTCTGCCAGAGGGCAGGACCAAGGTGTGCCAAGTGCAGTGCACCAGCTCTGCTTATGTCAGGATGGCTTTGCTTGCCTGAGAGCCCTTCACTGTGGAGCTGACACCAGGGGTGACAGTGAATTTCCTGTCCTGGGGAGGCCTGTGAGCAGAGGTCGAATGCCCAGACGGGGGCCACCTGGGGGCTTTCTGCCCTGAAAGGGCTACAAGCCTCTGGAGCCCTCCCTCAGCTCTGAATAGAAGATTCTAGGGGGTCTGAACAGTGGTCCAGCTGCCCAGCAACATGGAGGCTGGAAACTCCTCAGCTGTGATGTGTTTGTACTGAGCTCTGGATGCCGTCAGAGGCACATGGTGACAGCCACCCCCACAGTGACACACAGAGAGGGAGTGACACATAGCCGGGGAGGCATGTAGGCTTCCCATGACATCTACCAGGGACCTGGGGCAAAATAGAGTAAGAGAGATGAAAAAGGAGAGTCTTCACACAGACCTGGGCAAAACTGGGGACTCAGAAATTTGCCCAAAGATCACAAAAGCCTTCTTCAAAGAAGGTCCAGATGCATGCTGAATTGAATGGAGAAAGAGTGTGTGCGTGTGTGTGTGTATGTGTAGAATCTATGCGGTATAAACCTAGAATGAGGGTCAGCAGCCTTTTTTTTTAAAAAATAAATACAGTAGATACTTTAGACTTTGTGGCCAGTATTCCCTGTTGCAGTGATGCCAGTATTCCCTTTTGTCTGATGTAGCCTGAAAACCACCATAGACAACTGTCGAAAATATGCAAACAAAAACAAAACCTAGAGGATATGTTCTGATAAACTTTATTTGTAGGCACTGAATATTTTAATTTGGGACAATTTGCATGTATCAGGAAGTATGCTTTTTAAATTTTTTTTCTGATCATTTAGAAATGTACAAACCATTCTTGGTTCATTGGCTGGCTGTACAAAAGCAGGGGACAGGCTGGATCCAATGCGCCATCCGAAGGGTTTGCCGACTCCTGGAGCAACAGTTAGAAAAGAGAAAGGGTCCAAGAGAATGAGAGAGGCAGGCCATTGGTGCTGGGAGCTCCGGCTGCCTGAGGGCACGTTGGTGCTTCACTCCAGTCTACATGGTGCTCACAAGAGCCTGTCCCAGGAAAGGTCCTGCCTGGCCTCGGCACTCCACCCTAGACCAGCCTCCACTGATCCACACAATAAATCTCCACTCAGAGAACACCTGGAGACAACAGTCATGAAAAACTAATTGATGTCACCTGGTCCCCAAAGGGCTCCTGAGCCCCTTCTCCTGTGTACCCTCTGTGCCCAGCTCTAGGCCCGCCCCTGCTGTGAGGGATACCACCCTAGAACCCTAGAACCTTTGTTTCCAGATACAACTTGAATCTCACTTAGGAAAAGACCCGAAGCAGCCTGAGCAGGAGAGAGGGGCTTATCATCCCAGCGTTGGAGGTTCTTGGGGGAGGTCAGAGGGGGTAGGAGCAGCAAGGTTGGGCTTCCTAGAGGTAGTACAGGAGGTTAGGTTGGCCTTGAGGCATGACTGGGCGTGCTCCTTCTGGCTCCCAGACTGCATGCATGGCCTTGGCTGTCCTCACCTTTCATCTGACAAGTGGGTGCTGCAGAGGTTTGGCAGGGAATAAACATCCAGCTCCTGTGTAGGTATCTCGGAATCTCCCAGCTTCTGAATTATTAGTTTGTGTAATGAACCTGCCCTACCCTCTGTTTCTTCCTCCTCCTGCTGTCCCTTTTTTTCCTGCCACCTCCACCAAGGTGGGCTGGGAGACCTTCTTGTGTTTTTCTGTGTCTCTGGATTCTGTCTCCTCTTTCTATTCCAGATGCCCATCATCTCTATCCTGATCCAGAAAGGGCCTTTGCACACACCCCCACACTCTGCTCACCAGCTTTTGGAGGGCTCTTCTCTAAGGGGCACGCAGAGTTCCCTACTCCCCTGCTAGACCTCTCTAGGGCGCATCCCTACCTGTGTTCCAGCCCTCTAGCATCCAGCTCTCACCTTCTGCCCTGCCTCCCCACCTGATGTTTTGCCCTGCCTGACACCCCAGTCACCTTCCCAGGCCATCCAGCAGGCACTTGTGTGCTTTCTGGGCACACATCTTATGTGTGTAGGTACTGGGAGCGCGTGCACAGCAGAGCTGGGGCAAAGGCAAAGTGCTGTCAATGGGGCTGGTCCTCACTCTGACCTGAGCCAGGGCCCCTGCCTGGAGGTCCTCAGTAAGCATAATCTGAAAGCAGCGTCCTCCCGCCCTCCTGCTCCCCAGGCTTCCTGTTCCCCTCCCACTCGCACCCACCCTCCCATCATATCTAGTCCTACTTTCCTCTTTCCCCCAGCTTTTGTCTTCTGCCCTCTCCTCTAGCCTGGCCTGGAAGCAGGCAGCTCCCCTGATCCTCCTGGACAGGAAGCATTCCTGCACTCTCCGTTGTGGAAGGGGACTCCTTACAGGACATGATTTTTGTGGGGAGGGGGTGAAGGACTTCACAGTGTGATCTTGGAGAGGCCTCTTGGGGCCTCTCCATCCTTGTTGGTGGAAGGCGGTGATGCTGCCAGCATGCATGTGAGTGCCCCAGCCTGGCCCTTCCCTGTGCTGAGCCCCGTTCCCCAGTCCAGCCTGTGTGAAATGCAGGGTGTGGGTGGAATCTTTACTGGGTTAGGGTTATTGCTGTCTGGTGACCTGGCTCCTGTGGCCCACTGTGACAGAACCTGAGCAGCTTTGAAAGGATAGTTTGGTCACCAAAGAGGAGAATCAGTATGAATGATTCATCTTGGGATTGCTACGAAGCCCCTCACCCGGGGCTCAGCCTTTATCAGCTCTGGCCTTACTAAGGAGGAAAGAGGTGCTAGAACTCCCCTCTTTTCCCTGAAGCAGCTTCGGTCCCTCCTTTTGAGGGGAATGGGTAGGGGGCAGCACTTTCTCTTTCAGCTTTCCCTCTTTGTTCCCAGTCTTAGGAGAGAGAGGAGGAAGTGGGCGTGGGTACTGTTTTGGTCTCATTAATAAAGGCAGCATGTGGAGAGCTGGAGAGGTGAGTGATGCTCTTTTCCTGGCCATCTTTGTCTGTCTGGTGTCTAAGCTTGGTACTACTCTGTGATAGGAAGGAATGCTGAGCCAGAGGATGCCAATAGGAGGTGGCTCACATGACCTTTGCCTTATGCAGTGCAGACCTGGGGCTGTGTGGCCAGAAGAGAGGGAGAGGATGGTGCTGTCCTCACACCCATGCAGGGGCATCTGTAGGGCAGAAGAACTTGTGAAGCTCAGGGCTGGCTGGAAGGATGCTGGCAGACATCAGATTTCCTTGTAAGGACTGGACCAGCTGCTAGAGGAGGACAAGCGGCCCATGCCAGGAGTCATACGCTTGGCTGGGGTGCTGCAGAAGGGCTCCTGCTGGGTCTGGTGCAGTGAGGGGGTGGCTGGAGGGTCTCTGAATCCCTTCCTGCTCAGATGTGGAGAGCAGCGCCCAGTGAGTCACTGCTGGCTTGTGTGCTGACTGATGACGTGTCTTTCGTGTGCTGGGCCACCGCTGCCTGAGCCGCGGCTCACAGGAGGACACGGCTGCTGCTGCTGCTGGTGCTGCTGCTGCTGCTGCCAGTTCCAGGCTCGGTCACTGGGCTTAGGGGGCCTGAGGAGGACAGGCTAACCCCAGTTAAAGGGCCATGATGTGCCACTGGTCCTCTCAAACTCCTCTCAGCTCAGTTATCTGTCACACACCCCATTCCTGCCAGGGAACCTCCAGGGTACCGTGCTATGTGACCTTGGGAAGTGTCTCCCCTTGTCTGACCTCAGTTTCCCCAGCTGTACCATGAGGAGGTGGCCTTTAAGGTCTGTTTCAGGCCTGAAATGCTGTGTTGATCATTAATGCTTCCTAAGGAGGCAGACAGATAAAGGTAGATGGGCAGCAGGTAGGAGAGGGCCTGACCAGCCCTGAGGGTGTGGCAGGGTCACCATAGGGCACCAAGAGGCTCTGAACTGATCTTTCTTAAGCCAAAAGCAGAGCAGCAGCAGCCCAGGATACACAGACTTCAGAGCTAGACTGCTTGGGCTCACTTACCCAGTCTACCATGTACATGCAGTGTGACCTTGGGGGAGGTCCTTGGTCTCCCTTGGTCATCTCCTCTGTAGCATGAGGACGGTGCTAGGAACTGTTTAATGGGTTTCAGAAGGTTCAAGGAGTCAATGCACATTTGTTACTTGGAAGAGATCCTGGCACAGACTGAGTGTTAATAAATAAATATTAGCCACTGGCAAATAAAAGTCCAGCAGGCTGTTGGGGGTGGAGAGACACCAGGGTGTGAAAAGCCTGCACAGGAAGCGGTGAGACAATACAATAGTACAGTTAATAGGGATAATGCCACTGGGTGCCAGGCTCTGGTACACTCTGCAGTTTATGTGAATAGCTGAGGCCTTGAAGGAATATCCACAAGACAGGCATTACTATTACTCCCATTGTACAGATGTTAAAATGGAGACACAGAAAGGTCAAGCCACTTGCCTAAGATCCTGAGACTAAAAACTCTAGCAAAAATGGTTCCTTTGTCTGCCACATTAAATGTCTGTAGGCAGAGTTTGTCTTCAAAGCCCACTGCCCCCGCAGAGCCTAGATCCAAGAGCAAGGTCATGGGCTGTAGGTGAAACAAATCATCCTGAGACATTTTACATGGTTGAGTCTAGAACCTGATGAGCATCCTTAGAGCTGTGGTGGCTTGGCCCTTATGGAGTGGGTCACCTGAAGAAGAGGCAGCCAGGGATAGGGTGGAGGAGAAGCAGATGTTAGAGTGGCAGACTGGGGGCCTCAGAAGGCCATCCTCAGGCAGAGGAGCTACCCAAGTGTCCAGAAGAACACTGGTTCAGGCACAGGACAGGTGACCTATGACTGCAAATCCTGGGTTCTGTCTATCAGGGCCAGTGCAAGGTGTGGGCAGGGACAAAAGTGCCTGGAGGGACTGAGGGTGTTAGCACTCTGGAGAGGCTTGGAAAGTGATCCTGAGGTCCCCAGAGGTAGATGATTGGGAAGTCAAAACCTTGGATCCGCCAGGTTCTCTCTCCCTGTCTTTGGTGGGGAGTGTGTGCCCACTTGTGCAGGGGACAGGCTGTGGCAGAGGTGCAGGAGAGCACAACATTGAAGTCAAGGACCCTGAGGGTCTTGTTCCAGAGGAGGTGCTGTGCTGAGAGTCCCCGGCTCCTTTACCCCGTGCTACTGGACTGGGACGCCTGTCTGCTGGTTCAGATGGTGGCTTGAGTAGCCTGATGGTAACACAGATTGCTGAGGAAGGGCCAGGCTGGGGCCTCTTTTCCGGCTTGTTTTCAGTCCACTGAAGCTGTGGTGGTGGAGCTGCCTGCAGAGCAGGGCGCGCACCCTGCAGGTCCAGACCTCACCGCATTCATGTGCACGCGCTCATGTATGCCTGTGTGCTTGTGCCCATACCCGCGTGTGTATTCTTGTGCATCTTGTTGCCTTGATGTGTCTGGATGCCTCTGCACACAGAGCACGTGCATCAACATACATGTCCTGTCTGATAGATGTGTCTGAATGTCCCAGTTTCTGCTGCTTGCCTCTGCACGTGCCTTGGTGCTAAGAGTATGTGTCTGTCACTGTGAAGAAGTATGTGGGTGTGGCGTTGTCTGCTGGTCTTGGAAGGAATTTCTGCTGTGTGTATTGTGGGAGTTTATACAGATACTTTCAAGTGAGAGCCCTGGGGATCAATGTCTCTCTGGTCTCTGTGAGGTTGACATGTCTTTATGCTCATCTCCATGGACCTGTTTTTGTGTATTTGTGCATGTGTACACAAGTGTGTGGATCAGAAAGAGAATTTCAGAGACCAGCCAGCCCTCAACTGCCCCTGCTGCCATATACCCCCTGCTGGAGCCCTTCAAGCCACAGCTCTCGTGTGCACACTTCCTGGCTTCTAATAAAGATGAAGACAAACCCTTTATAATTGTAACTGTGCATGATGCCACCTGGGAACACAGAACAGGACTGGCCCGGAGAGGCTGTGCTTTCTCTCACAAAGGTGACCTTTGAAGCTCTGCAGGTAACTCCGGTGGGCAGCCTGGGCTGAACAGTCAGGGCTGCAGGAGGAGGCATGGGCCACCACTGGAGGGCAGCCCCGTCCTATAGTGGGCAGTGGTAGTGATAAGGAGCTTTCTATCCCTCTTTTTGACCTGAGGTTGTCCAAGGTATGGGGCAGTCACCCCCTGATCTCAGAGGCTTCTGCCTTGCAGTATCTTCTCTTCCCCGTCTGCTATCCAGGAGAGATGGCCTTTAGCCCCTGCTGAGGATCACTGGGCCCAGCACTGCTCTGTCCCAGCCAGGAAGGGCAGCAAGGCATCTCTCTTTAAACAGGGTCTTGTGCTGCCCAGGACAGGTGGAAGTGATTGAGCCCTTTGGGAACCACCCAGGGCCATGTCAATCAGAGGCAGCCTGTAGCCACTAGGGGTATGTAGGAAGCTGGGAGAGGGTACAGAGGTGTCTGGTGTAGCCTGTCCTTGGTGTCTGAAAGTGCTGGGGCCAGTACTTTCCATCCCCCCTGAACTGCAGTCAGCACTGCGGCAGCCACCTGGGCTTCTCAGAGTGTCTCTTGAGGTACCTGAGGCCTGTCTCAGCATCTCTGAGTGAGCCCTGGGCTGGGGATAACATGGGGGCCCATTTTGTTGAGCTTTCCAACAATAGCATTTATTTCTCCTTTGGTGCATGCTGATCACCACCTTGAGCTTGGAGAGACTGTAGGGAAGACCAGAAGAGATGGAGGGAGACGTGGTTAGGCAGAGAGCTGGGGCACAGGGGACAATGGGTCACAGCAGCCATGCACACTGGGTATTTGTTTGTGAGGCCTAGTGGTTGGGATGCAGGAAGAGCACTTGTTCCGGCCTCTCCTGGCCCAAACCAGACATGTGCCAGGTAGCAGTGCCTCTAATTTAGGCCTACTCAATCTTTTCTATGGCAATTTAATAATAACGATAATAATAATTTTAAGCTGACTGTGTGGTATTCCATTGTGTGGCCCTGCTAGGCTTGTTTAGCAGGGTGTGCTGGGTGGCTACTGTTCTGTCCCCTCCCCCCCTTTTTTGTCGCAGATGCTATTTTAAATGATGCTGTAGTAAACAGCCTTGCATATCTTTCTTTTGGTTCAACTGCAGATACTTCCCAGATGTGGATTTGCTGGGTTGCAGGGTATATATATTCGTCATCAGTTTTGGAAGCAGAGTGTACTGTGCTGGGAGTGAGCTGGGCCCCTGCAGCTCCTCACTCCACTCCCTGTAACCTCTCTGGTCCCTTCCAGGGCCCAAGTCTTTGCACACCTGTGTTCTTGGAGCTCTTGCAGCTCTGAGGCTTGAGAACACCTTTTAGCAGTCACTGTGCTTTCTGTGTCACTGTATATTGAGGACAGAGTGGGGTAAGCTAGGGCAAAAGGAAGGTATCTTTGTTAGGGTGCCAGCCTAGGTGGATGGAACAAATAGGTCCTTAAGAGAGAGTAAGTTAGACTGAAGTTTATTTCCCTTACAGAGCAGTCTGGGTTAGGTGAGCCATCCAGGCTGGAGGGTGGCCTAGCTTCATAAGATGTCTCAGTGGTCCTGGCTTCTTTCAGAGCATTGCTCCCCACACACTCAGCTGGCATCCTTGTCTACACTTGGGAAGGGCAAGACAGTAGGAGTGGGTAGCATGCCAAGCCCTTGTGCACGGAGGCTACACACGAGGCTCGCGTTGCTGCCAATTACACTCCTTAGATGCCAGCTTGATCACATGCTCAGGAGCAGGGGAGACAGAGAAGTGTCACCTCTAGGTGGGCATGCCTGTGCCAGTCAAAACTGTCCATTTGTTTTGGAGAAAGTGGAGCATGCCAAGGTGCGAGGAGACAACTGGTCTGCTGCAGACGAGAAAGCCATTCCAGACCATCCCAGTAGACCATCAAGGCTGAGCCAGCCTGTACCCCACTGTATCCTCAGTGTCTAGAGGATGTAGACCCTGGACCACGCACGTTGGTGGGAGAGGAAGGAATAGGATGGAGGCAGGCCTGGAGTGGGTTAGCATTGGAGGCTGGGGACAGTGCTGGCAGGTGGGCAGGGGAACAACCCAGGACTCACACCTTTCCTTCCTCCCTAGCCTGTGGACACCTTGGGCTGACCAGCGGCTGCTGGCATGGGAGGCCAGCAGTGCAGGCTGAGGAGCACCATGGCCCGTATCCTGCAAGTCTTCCTGGCCGTATTCTTCCTGCTGCCTGTGGTAAGGCCCAGGACCCTCCCCTCCATGAATCTGCAGCTCAGGCTCACCTGAGGCTCTCCCCAGAGAACCTGTGTCTATTCTGTGCCCTCAGCCAGGCTGTTCACCTGACTGGTATTTCTGCCAACACCCCACTGAAATTGTTACAGAATTTCAAATTTATTATGATAGTGGCATGCGTGGCCACCTTTGGAGCTTGCAGTACACAGCCTGCCCAGCTGTATGCAGGCGTCCTAGTTAGGGCTGCAGGAGGCTCTTTTGATCTTCTTGTCTCCAGCCTGGGAGGACTGACCAGATTTGAATTTAGGAGGCTGCTCTCTGCTCATGTCTTTGCTGAGCAAGGATGAGGACAGAGAGTGGGAAGAGGAGGTTTCCCAAGTACTTGGCCCCACCATTCGACCTGGACCAGCAGTGGGTGAGGCTGTCCCCAGAGCCCTGGATGCCAGACCCATCTCGGTTCTGCTTTCCTGTATGACCACAGACAAGCTGCCTGCACATCTGTGAGCATTCAGGATTGGAAGTGTCCTTGAACATGGCCCTTGGCAGCTCAGATGTCTGGTGACTGCTTCTACATGCACTGATGATCCGCTGGGAAACCATCCTGCCCTGGAGGTTGAGTTAAAGTGACGACAGGCAGAGGCAGCTGTCATGATAGCATGCATAGCTGGGAAGTTATTTGATCCGGAGCTAGAATCCAAATCTGCCAGCAACCGCTGCCTTATATTATTATAAGATGTGGAAACTGAGGTCCAGGAGGGGAGTGGGATCTGTACAAGGCCTTGGGCTGCACTTCATTAACTCCTCTGAGCCTCAGTTTTCCCTCTGAGTAAGAGTGGTGAGGAGGCCTCGCTGCCTGCAACCACTGCCCTTCACCTGCAGTAACTAGGGGGCGCTCCTTCTTCATGAGCAGGAGGAAAGAGACACTGAGCCCTCCCCCACCTCTTGCTTGCCCCTGAAGTACAGCTGGATCCTTGTGGTCTCTGGAGCCAGACCACCTGGATTCAGATCCAGACTCTACTGTCTACTAAGCCATGTGACTCTGAGAAAGTAACTTCATGTCTCTGTACTTGTTTTCACATATAGAAAATGATACAAAAAAATAGTACCTACTTCCAAGTGCTTCTAAGATGTATGCATATGTTCATGTGCACACACACACACACATATGACACTCAAAATAAAGCATGTACTTAGTAAAGTGCTACATATGGAATTGCTAAAATTATTATAAGATGTGGAAACTGAGGCCCAGGAGGGGAGTGGGATCTGTACAAGGCCAGGTATTAAGTTGGTGACTGAGGAGAGCCCTCATGGTCCTCATGACTAAGAGGATGTACCCCTGCTGCCCCTGAGGTCTTTCTGCCACTCTCCTCTTCCTGCTTCTGCCCCCCATGTCCCCCTGGACACTCCCTTGGGATTTAGGCTGGAGTTCTCATAGGTGAACCTCCCACCACCTATACCATGTATCCCCTGCAGGCCACCGCCATGCACTCCGACTGCATCTTCAAGAAGGAGCAGGCTATGTGCCTGGAGAAGATTCAGAGGGCCAATGACCTGCTGGGCTTGAATGATTCCTCACCAGGTGAGCCCGGTGGCAGGGAGGGCACGGTGTCCCCAGAACATGCAGGCTGGCCTTTAGCACCAGCTCCCTGGCCTCAGGTTCACCTTGCCCAGGGTGGCAGAGGGTGGAGGTTTCTGAGATAGTGTCCTGCATCTGTTCTGGGTGGTGCCATGGGGTTTGCCCTGCTCAGGGCCAGTCTACCCTGGATGGCTCAGGGCTGTTCTGGGTGGCTGTATGTAGCCACCTTTTCTCACCTAGAGGCTGTAGTAGAGCTGATACTAGGCTGGGAAGTGGCTGTCAGAGAGCTTGTTAGCAAGCCACAGGGGCCTGGTGGCAGCAGGGATGCAGCTGTTGCTGGCAGCTGGGCTCTGGAGCACCTGGTCAGCTTAGGGTGGAACATAGGGTCATTTCCTGTCTCCCCTGCTCATTCCATCAGAAGTCAGGGAAAAAGGCAGCAAGCTCTCCAGTCTCAAAGACTGGTGCAGGACTGTCTGTAGCTGAGGAGAGGTGCCGTGCCCTGTGCTGGATGGAGCCACACACTGCAGGACATTTAGCATCTTTAGCTTCTCCTCTTAAATGTCCATAACACCCCTGATTCCAAGGATGACTAAAAAGTGCCACCCAACATTTTACATGTTTCCAGGGAATGATGCGGCCCTGATGAGCCCCAGTGGTCCCATGTCACCCCTTTCCTCCCAACTCCCCAGGCCCAGAGAGATGAAGGCGCCCTCTGCCTCTTGTCTGAGGGGCTTTCAGGGGCTGGGGCATCCCAGAGGCCTTTCTAGCCTCGCTCCTGCCTCCATTGCTGGAGGGCTGGCTACATGTCTGTCCAAGGGTGAGGCTTTCTCCTCAGACCAGAGGGATGCACTTTTCCCTCTGGATCCACCCAGCTCTTCTGAGCACCATCTGTTTGAAGACTTTATTAATCTCTAGCCCAGTTAAATGTAGCGATCCCGCTGGACCTAACTCCACAGCCAGCTGCTTCTCGGTGTGGACTTGGCTGGGAAGGCGCTGCGCCTGGCTGCCCCGCCAGCCAGCAGACACTGCTTAGCCCTGACTGAGAGCAAAAGTGGATGTCAGGCCCCAACAACTGGGAACACTGAGGAAGGGGGTCCAGATGGGACCCTCTTTCAGATGGGTGCAGTTGGAGGAAACTCAAAGACCATCTGAAAAATAGCCAATCCAAGTCTCTCATCTGTGAGATGGAGAAGTGGGCTGCTGTGGGCAGGCCATGTTCAGAGTATGTGGATGGGTCTGGATGGTAGGTGTCCTGCCTCCTAGCTCAGGGTCATTGTTCCTGTATCCATATCTCAGGGTGGAGCAGCACAAGCATCCAGGAGGCAAGAGTAGAGGTTGGGGGTGGGGTTTGGGCAGGGACCGCAGGAGAACTGGATGCCATTTAATTACACCCATCTGTCGGACCCTGGACTCAGAGAGGACAAGACAGGCTTGCCCACAGGGATGACGTGGCTGAAGCAAGAGAGAGTCAGATGTGGGGACAGACACTGTCCTGGAATAGGCTGACTAGTGCTGGGGAGGTCTCACTGCAGGTGTGCTCAGGACAAGAAAGAGGTATATTCCCTGTGATTACATGAGGAGGGGCTGATGGGGAAGGTGGCATTGAACCGAGATCCTTGGCTTTCAAATCTGGCTGCATGTCAGGATTGCCGGGAGGGCTTTTAGAAGATCGTGTCCAAACCATGATCCAGCAGATTTAATCAGAACTTCATGCAGTCTCTGTCAGGTTCAGAAGCTCCCAGCAAGTTCTAGTGAGAAGCTAAAGCTGAGAAACCCTGAGCTAGGTCACAGAGATGGGTGAGCATTTGACCGTAGCTGAGAATTGAGAGTGGGTAAACAGGAGAACATTCCAGGCCAAGGGAGCCATAGGCACAAGAGGTCAGGAGGCAGGTGCCTGACCTCTGGAGGAACTAAGTCCCCCTGTTTGTAGGCCTGTCTGGGATGTGTCGGGATGGGGCTGGCTGTCCCAGGGAGTGGGTGTCTGCACATTTCAAGTCCATTTCCACTGGAGGTGGAGGTAGGGGAACAGCCATGGCCAGCCCCGCTGAGCTGGCATCCTTGCAACTTCCCCAGGATTCCATCAGGTCTTCCTTAGGGACCTTGTGAAGCAGGGATGTCACAGATCACTCCCAAACCTGAACTTGGATGGGGGACCTGAAGCCTGTGGAGGACACTCACTCACTCTCTGGCTTATTCATTCATCCACTCTCTGGCTCCTTCTCTCTGTTCACTCGCCTTTCCTTCACTTGTTAGACTCACAGGAGGAGCTGAAATCTTAGGTGTCTGGCCTGGATGAAGTCAGGGCCAGGCCAGAGTCAGGGGAATGCAGATAGACACGATAGCCCTGAAGTCAAGTTCAGAGAGGTCAGAGTCAGTGGGGAGAGCTGGAGCCAGTGTGCTGGGAATTCAGGGGAGGAGAAGGCTTCTCACTGGGCAGGTGAATGTAGAGATGGGCAGGCTAGGCCTAGAGCGGGCAGCGTGTGAAGGGTTCTTCAAGAGGTGAGGACATAGGTGTCTTCTGAGGGAGAGAAGAAGGGATGGAGAGGGTGAAGGAATGAGAGAGAGAGAGAGAGAGAGAGAGAAGGCTATCTCTATCTCTGCCCTCCCTTGAGTCAGGGGGTAGGTCTTTATAGAATAGGGCTGAGAGTGAATTAAACAGAAGGAAAGAAGAGCTATCAAGAACGAGAAGGACACTGAGGTCCCAGCTAGACCACTGACTCTGTGGCTCTGGGCCTTAAGATTTACTTTGCTAAAATGAGGAGGGTGGCATGGATCATATTAATGGCCAAATATTTTATATAGACTTACTTTATTCCAGGCACTGTGTGCTTTATGCAATCACCAAAGCAACCTAGGGGGTGGGTCTATTATGGCCCCTGTTTTATACATAAGGAAGCTGAGGTATAAGGAGTTTATGCACCTTGCTTAAGGATGCAGTCCATTTAGAGGTAGAGGTGGACCTTGAACCCAGGCAGCCACTGGGACACACCACCTCAGAACCACATGCTTGGAACCTAGCACCTGTTCCCACATCACCAGCTGTGGGACATTAGAAGGGCACCTAACACTTTAATTTTCTTGTCTGCAAAATGGAGGGAAAAATAACACCCGCCACATAGGATTATTGTGTTAAAGGACAAAATCAGTGGGAAGGGCAAAGGATGGAGGTGGGTTTTACTAAGTTCTCAGCAGAGACAACAGTTATTACGAGTGGTCATGTCACAGTATGGGGGCCTCCAAGGTCACCTCCAAGGTCACCACTTCCTCTAGGTCTGAGCTCTGGAGAGTGCAGGGACTTCTCTAGGATAATCCACAAAGGCCTTCTGGAAGAGCAGGGAGGGTCTGGGGGCCAGCTGGGTCTCCAGCGAAAGAGGGAAGAAGGCAGAAAGGCAGGAGAGTGAGCCAGGTGGGGATGGCCTGGTGAAGGTAGAAAGGGAAAGAGGTGGGTGGCAGGTGGCAGGGAGTGTCACAACCGGCACTTAAAAGACAGTCCTTGGGTTCTCCTTGTACACAGCACCTTTGGGCAGTTTCTACCCCCACTTTAGAGATGAGGCTGTTTTGACAGAACCTTTGGTTCTTTGCCTGCTACCACCTAAGCCTACACAGAGAGGGTGGAGCCGCGGTGTGCATTCAGATGGTTCCAGAGCCACCTTCGCCACTGCACTGCACTGCAGCTCAGGAGTGAGGAGGCACCCACCCTTCTCTCCTTCTTGTTGGAGGGAAAGGTCAGACAGCACTGGAGGAAGTTGAAATGAGTCTGGAGAATGGAGCTGGGAGAGGAGGGTCTTGGGTGTGTGCCCCAGGCTTGCACTTTTCTTAGCTCCTGAAGGCTGGGGAGTGTTTGTTTTTGTAAGAGCCAGGGTAGCAGAGGTTCTCAGCCTTCAGTGACCTGCTTGGGAAGGAAAGGGACGGTGTAGGATGAGGGAGGCCACTGGGGAAGGCCGACCTCGAAGAAGTTTGCATCTGGCCTGTGGTCTGAAAAACTTGTCCCCACAGACTGAGGTTGGAGGACCCCCCTCAAGGGGCTTTAGAACAGGCAGCCTCCGGATTCCTTTTCGGGGCTTAAGTTCAAGGACAGTGTTATCACACTGTCAGCTGCCAAGCAAGGGCCTTAATTTCCCCCCTGAACCCTGTAGGAGCCTCAGGCCTGCTCCTAGGAGTGCCATTGGCTGGAGCTGGGCTTCGAGACTCCAAATGAAACACACTTGTGGAATATGAGCTGTGACCCCTGTGCATGGTATAGCCCATTAAAGCTCCCCTGGGAGATTGCAAGATGCTGATGTCCAGTCCCTCCCCAGCCCAGCATCATTTGCATTTGTTTGAGGTCCTCCATTTTGGTATGTTTTAAGATCCTCTCAGTTGATTCTAAAGAGTACCCAGGGTTGAGAACCACTGGTTTGATTTGAGAACAGTACCCGCCAAGGTATGCATGTGACATGAGGCCTGAGCGGCTCCCATGCCACAGGCCGGGGAGCCCATTCCCAGCAGAGACCAAAACCAGGAGTAACCATGACTGACAGTCGTGCATTGGGCTATTAACCTGGGCTGGGGATGAATTGAGAGAGGCCAGCCCTCCTGCTGCTGTGCTGTCCCTGAGCAAGCACACCTGCAGAGAATCTGGCACAAGAGCAGCCGATGTCCTTAAAACACAACTGAACATGGCAAAGCAACGTCTGATGGCTTGTTCTGGTGTCTATGAGTGTGAACTCGGGTTAGTAAGCACACACCAATCTACCGGCATTCTTCTCTTGGTGATAGCAAAACTCTGAGAACTGCGTCATCTGTGATTTGGTGGTGGTGGTGTGACGCCTCACGGTGCACTTGCATACCTTCGGTGCTATCGGCCAGTCACTCTACATGACCCCTTGGCTCCACCAGAGATGCTGTGACTACAAGACGTATGAGGCTGCAGAGCATGGCATACAGTTCTGCAGTAAATGTTGATAATTAGAAGTACGGTCTATAATGGTGATACAAATTATAGTATAGAATACAAAAACCAGTAGCATAGCTGTCTATCATCAGTACATTATTGCATGTACTATGCTTTTGAACGACTGGAAGTGCAGATTTGTTCCCACCACAAATGCGAGAGTCATGTACTATGTTACAGTACAGTGACTGTGACATTACTCAGCATTGGGAGTTTTCAGTTCTCTTATAATCTTATGGCACCTCTGTGGTGTGTGTAGTCCATCACTGACTTAAACATTGTTATGTGGCATGTGACTGTACATAAACCTTTATATGTTTATGTACACTGAGTTTCTTTCTCCCTGTAACCTTTTAGATCTAGTAAAGTGGGACAGTTGGTCCTAGTGTGTTAGGGGTGAGGGGCGGGTGTGTGGAACTCTGTGTTTGGTTGTGGGTGAGGCGTTCCATCTACATGCCCTCAAGCTCTGGTTCTTCACCCGTTCTGGAATCTCTATCCCAGAGAGAACATGAGAGAATAATGCATATGGTGGCCTTTAGAATAGAGGCCATCAGAGCTCAGCAGGCAGCTGGGAGAGGCTGAAGATACAGGCAGAGAGGTGGCCATGGTCAGTGGAAGCAATTTGCTTTCTGACTGGGTTTTTGAACACCCTCTGCATATCTTAAAGGAGTTTCTGGAAAAGCGGAGGAGGAGGCCTGGAAATACAGTTAGTGGTTTTCATCTCCTTCCAAACCCCTAGATGCTGAATGAGACTGGAACCAACCCCAGTCCAGCTCTATCACATGACACCAAGCTGCTGAGGCCAGAGGTGGTGGTCACGGGTGTGTCTCACTCAGGGTCAGAGCGAGCTCTGGGCCAGTGCTCAGGTCTGCCATCCCAGCCAGGGGCTGCCATTCTGCTGCAGTACTCTTGTGATCAGAAGAGGCGGAGAAAGGATGACTGCGTGGGAACTGCTGCTCCACCACATGGTGCCCCGGGTTCCTGCAGCCCTCAGGCAGCACCTGCTGGGAGGTACTTTGTTCCCTTTGCTGTCCTGGGGCCTGCCAGCCCAGGGCCAGCCAGCACCTCCTCTTCCCAGGACTACTGACTCTTGTCAGCCCGGAAGCCATCCCTGCATCCTGGCAAGGTTGTTCAGATGTGGTTCTCCGTGGGGTCCCACATGCTGGAGGAGATGGAAGAGGGAGGTCTTTTGAATCCTGTCCAGAATGCCAGGTGTCTCAGACCAGCCCCTCCACTCTCAGCAGAAGAGAAGAGGCCCAGAGGATGGGCTTTCCCATCCTAGCAGCAGGATGAGCTTGTTGTCTGGTCCTCGGCAGCAGCTCAAGGGTGAGCAGGCACCAGGCACCAGGCGTGGGGAACCAGGTGCCTGCAGGTACCCTTGCTCTGCTCTGAGGAAAGTATTCCCTGTAGAGCTCGGTGCCAAATATGGCAAAGGGCTCCATTTCTGTCCAGACCTACATCTTCCTAGCTGGGTCATTCTGCAACTCAAGCATATAATGGACTCTCCTGGAGACTTGTTAAATGCAGGTCACTGACGCCCATCCCCAGGGTTTCTGATTCCTAGACCTGGTTCTCAAGTGGTGTTGCTGGTCTGGGGCCCACACTTTGAGAAGCTCTGACTTGTAAGGGGGAAGGCTGTGTCTTTGGTCCTTCCCCTCCCCTCCAGCACTCATCTCATGTCGAGGTGGGGGTCCTCATTGTGTGGAACAGAAGCCTTGGCTGTCAAGTGAATTTCAGTAAATTGAGTTATTCTTTAACCTTTGAATTATATGCTCAGATGGGGGCCTTATTCTCACAATACCTGAGCATCTGGGGTGGCTTTTTGAGGGAAGGACCGCAGCTTTGTCTGTCGTTCTGTGTCCCAGGTCTCAGGAGTTCTGAACACTGTGTGGCAGTGGACAAAATCGTCACCATGACAACCTGAGATTAGCTCTTTATTTTGTTCCAGCGGAAGGCTAATAGCTCTTGTACTCTCTATCTCAGTCTGACCTGCTTAAGTGGTCTCTATCCCTCCTGCTGTCATGACTCGCTGCTACCCCTTGGCTACCTGTAGAATGTCCTAAGTGGGAACAGTCCAGAGAGTGGCTGCCCACTGCCCAAATTCCTCTGACCAAGTTCCACAGTGGGACCTGTGCAGCCCAAGCCAGGAGGCACGGGGTGGGGCTGGCATGGAGTCGAGGGATGATAGGAGGGGAAAGGAGGTTGAGGGGGAGATGTCAAGAGTGGAACTTTCTCTTGAGGGATTGAGACCTGTTCTGATGTTTGGCCTTCTCTGGAGGAGGAAGAGGAAGAGGGGACTTGATGCTGGCTGCACTTGACTGTCTCCTCCCTGAAACATGCTTTCCTGGCTGCCATGGCATTTTCCTGTCCTGGTTTCCCTCCTCAGTCTCCCCTGCCAGCTCCTCTTCTAAATGCTGGTCTTCTGTCTTCTGTCAGAGCCAGGCCATTCTCCCTCTCTTCTCTGAGCTCCACTCTCTTGCTGGACCATCTCGTTCATGGCCTAAATAGCATCCTTGCTGACCCCACCCAGTCCTATCTCCAATTCTGACTTCTGTGGACCTAGATATTTTTTTTCTTTTCTTTTCTTTTTTTTTTTTTTTGGTACCAGGGATTGAACCCAGGGGCACTTGAGCACTGAGCTACATCCCCAGCCCTTTTAAAAAATATTTTATTTAGAGACAGGGTCTTCCTAAGTTGCTTAGGGCCTCACTAAGTTGCTGAGGCTGGCTTTGAACTTGTGATCCTCCTGCCTCAGCCTTCTGAGCTGCTGGGATTACAGGTGTGAGACACTGTGCCCAGCAATATTAGACTTTTTACTGCCTGTTTGATACTTGTCTCCACTCTGCTCTTAGTGCCTCTCAAACTAAATGTATACCACACCAAAGCCTTGATTTCCAACTTACCTAATTCTTCCTCCAGCCAGGCACAGTTGTGCAGTCCTGTAATTGCAGCTACTCAGAAGGCTGAGGCATGGGGATTGCAAGTTTGAGGCCAGCCTGGGCAACTCAGCAAGACCCTGTCTCAAAATAAAAAAAAAAAAAAATTCCTCTCTATGTGCTGCTCACCCAGCCCTTCCCACTGTGGTAAATAGCATATTCATTCATTCTTCCATCTGTCCATCTGTCAGTCTATCTTTTCATTCATCCATCCAGACGCCCAAGCCAGAAACCTGGGTGACATCATGGTACCTCTCTCTCCTTCCCTGTGTGACTCAGGATAGCCTAAACGACGCAGCAGTGACAAATTAATGTCATAATCTCAAGGGGTGTAGCATAGTGACATTCCTCTTTTTTAAAAAATATATATTTTTTAGTCATAGATGGACACAGCACCTTTATTTATTTATTTATTTATTTATTTATTTATTTATTTATTTTTATGTGATGCTGAGGATCGAACCCAGTGCCTCATGCATGAAAGGCAAGTGCTCTACTACTGAGCCACGACTCCAGCTCAACAGTGACATTTCTTGCTTGCCTATGTCACAAGCCAGTGTGGTCAGCAGAGGTGGAGGTGGAGCCCCCTTCACACAGTTTACCAGTGATTCAGGCACCTCCCAAATCGGAATACTGCCACCCCTCTGCGAACTCTGCATGTGACATCCCAGGGTCCTACAGAGAGGGAAGAGAGGCAAAGTCTGTGCAAGCCTGTGAGGGGCATTTTAGAGACTAGTCATCATTTCCCCCCACTTGCCATGGCTAGGAACTCAGGGTGTGATGATAAGTCACGTGATCTGGGTAAGCACTGATCATCTCTGGCACTCTCACCAGTCACGTCCAGCTGGTCTGTCACCAAACCTTGTCACTCTCGGCTCCACACTGTCCTACACAGGACTCTTCTCCATCTCTGCTGCCATCGCTCCCTGTCAAACTCCTTCATCCCTCTCCTGGACGTCAGCCATGTCCTGACAAGTCTGTCATGTCTGCTTTTGGTTCTTGAAAGATATTGTCTCCACACACCACCGAATGAGATTGAGTGACTGCTTGTTTTAAAACTCCTCTGGTATACAGAATAAGGACCCTTGCCCCTTCCCAGAGGTAGAAGGCACATCCCAATCCCCAGAACTGTGTGAATGACTTCACATGGCAAAGGGATGCGCATTTGCATATGCAATCATGTTAAGGATCTTGAGAGAGGGAAATTTCTCCCAGTTATTCAAGCAGACACAGTGTAAGCACAAAAGTCCTTATAAGTGAAAGAAGACAGGGGTGTCAGAAAGGGAGAGAGATTTGAGAATGCTAAGGTTCTGACTTTGAAGATAGGCAAAGGGGACCATAGGCCAAGAAATGCAGGTGACCTCTAGAATCTGGAAGAGATAAGAGACAGGATTCTCCCGTTAGGACCTCCAAAAGCGCAGCCCTGCTGACACCTTGACCTCAGCCCAGTGAGACTCATTTCAGACCTCTAACCTCCAGAACTAATAATTTGTGCCATTTGAAGATAGTAGGTTTGTGTACAAACTTTTAGTAGTAATAGGAAACTAAGACACTATCCAGCGGCATCTTAGCACTTAGCATAATATCCAAAATTATTAGCACGATCCAGCAGATAAGCTGTGTGAAGCAGAGACGGGGTCCTTTCTCTTCGCGCCTCTGCTGTTCTGTAGAGTCTGACTCATATTTCTTGAATATGGATGATAAGGGGGAGGGGAAGAGGACAGGAAGAAGAGCAAAAAAGAAAGGATAAAAGGAGAAGGGAGAGGAGAAAGGAGGAAAGACATCCCTGAGCTTCCAGTCCCAAAACTAAGGTGTGTCAAGACTGGAGTATGAAATGAATGGGAATGTGGGAGCTGGTCACATTTTACATGAGTGGCAGGAAAATCTCTTGTTATCCCCGGTCAGAGAAACCTAAACCCTCTCAAGAGCCCCCTTCTGCTCTCCTCAGCTCCAAGGCGGTGAGCTCCCTGTGGCTCAAGGTTGTTCACTATACCAGACACTGGGATTGGGGCCTGAGGTCACCAGGTCTCATTTTAGGTTTCCTATCTACTCTGGTGCCAAAGGAGTTGCCCCTAGGACTCTGGAGGGGACCCAGGATGGAGACAGAAGAAGGCACCATGAGGACTTTGAGAGTTGTGGTTAAGGGATCCTTAAGCCTTCCCAGGTCATGGGGTGGGGTTCTGCGCCTTGGCCAGCTCCTGCTTGCCCCAGCTGTCCCTGAAGCACCTTGGGAAATCTCTGTTACAGATTTGAGCTCTGGTCACTCAGAGTTGGGGGACCTAAGAGACACAAGGCCCCTGAGGGGCACCTCCAGAATGTGAATCATGGCAGAGGGGCCCAGAACACAAGTCTGGGGCTTCCAGTGCAGATGCCAAGGGAAGTCTCCACCCTTCCCTGGCTCTGCCCTCAAATGTGAACTTCGTAGCTTTGTCTGTTCTTTCTAGTCCTGTATCCTGGTGCCTAGATGGTCCCTGGCACATGGCAGGCACTAAGTGGTCATAAGGAGAATGTACCCCACGCCCCATGACCCCTCCTCTGACCTCTAACCCAGGAGACCCTGTCACCTCTTGTGCCACCAACCTACTCTGGCATCCCTTCCTGCCCCTCAGCCCTCACATCTCTGCTTGCTGTCCTGAAGTTGCCCCCCTGCCCACTACCTCAGCAATGTCAGCTGGCAGCAGCAGCTGGCTCTGCCAGGGCCTAATGCTCTGCATTACGGGAACATCTGTTGGCTGGGGCCCCTGGGGCGTGGGCCAGACATGGTCATGCTCCATGGCTGCTTCACGGTCAACACAGGCTTCAGCAGCCAAAGATGTGCTCTTGAGTCTTTTTCAAGGACATAATGTCATAGCCAACAGCATGCTGGCTAGATGTCCTGCTGTAGTGGGTAGACAGTCATCACTGACAATGGCTTATTGCTGGGACCCAGGGCTGGCTTCCCTCAGACGGTCCTCAGTGCCCTTGCCCTCTTGGTGTGCTACAGAGCTTCTGCAGTATTCCTAGCTCCCAAAATCTGTCATTCCATGAGCTGAATGCTATAGGTCAATGTCACAGGGTGTGAATTCTTAAATAGCAAAGTCTGAATTCTAGGAGACAAGGTTTTCTGCACCCAGAAACCATAGATATCTCCTGGTCCTAACAGCACCCAACAGCATGGACCCTGACAGAGACTGTGGCCTCATGAGGCCTGCTCCAAGCCCCTTCCCCTGCCTGGCAGCTGTCCAGGGACACCTAATTGAAACAATGAAATTGATGCTCATAGCAACAGTGGGCCTGCATGGAGGGAGCCTGGTGCTATTGGAGAACTTTCCATGTAGGAACTCATTAGTCCTCCTAGCAGCCGTGTGAGGTGGAGTGCAGGAGGTCACCTGCCTCCTTGATGTGATACGGAAGCCGTCTCCAGGGCTCATGGACCCTCCGCAGACCAGGTTCCTTTCCTGAAACTACTCTGCAGTCTGCTTTGCTGTGCTTCGGCCACCGCACTGCAACTTCCTCGCTGTCTTCATTGCGTCTCTCTGTGTACTTCATCGGCTTACCCTGTAGATGCCAGCGAGGGCCCCAGGCTTCCCTCCTCCGTGATCTTCTCATTTTACATCCTTTTATGATCACGTCCCTTATGCTGGAGTTAAGGTGAGCAGAGGGACTGTGGGACTCTGTTGAAGAATTGGGGTGCTAAGAAGACATAAAGCTTTTAACTGCTGGTAGGGTGTGTGTGACCCAGCCAGATACTCATTTTGAAAAACTTAAAGTCATAGCTGTGTGCAGTTGATGGAGATGCAAGCGGAGGCTGGAATTGTGGTCCCAGGGAAGGGTGATGGACTCCACAATCACCTGGAGGGAAATTCAGCAGAATTTGATGTGGAGCACAAAGAAGGAGGTGGAACAAGGTGGGGTGAGCGTCCAGGGCTGGAAGAGATAAAGGTTTAGTGGGAGATGCTGAGTAGAGGCAAGGACTGCTCGTTCTGCTTTTGAGGGTCTTGAGTCTCCTCAGGTGGGAATGTCCAGCAAGGTAACTGGCCATGGGCCCAGCCCCTGGGGAACTGGTTGAATACAGGACTGGGCGTGTCATTCTGTTAAGAACCTAAGTGCGGACAGCTTATCCAGGGTGAGTGGCAGGTGGCCCAGGGAAGGGCAGCCAGCAAAGGGCTAAAGTTGTCCTTTGAATTTGGCAGCAAAGAGGTCAGCATTGGCATTAGTGAGATCAGTTTAGTATAGAGGAGGGACGGAGGTGATAAACTGGAGGCTGACAGTGGCTAGAAGGAGAGAAAGTATATAGCAGGCAGAGGGGACAGAGGGGCCTCTGAGGCCCCCAAATCCAAAACTCTGGTTCCTCTTCCTCATAACTCATGTCCAGTTCCTCAGGATTCCTAAACACGCCTCAGTGCATCCTTGACACCCTCTCCATCAGCCAGCCCCTGTGACACTGCTGGTCTCCCCCGTGGTCCCTGCCTCCTCCATCTCTTCCCTCTCCAAGGCTCTAGGTTCTTTCATAATTCCAGCCTTGGCACACTCAGCCTTCTGCTTGGATGGCGTTCGCTTCCTCTCGTCTGATGAATATGTGCTCCTCCTCCAAGTGCCAGCTGGGTGCCAAATGCAGGCTCCATCCAGGCCTGTCCTACGAGGCAGATGGGGGCCAGGGCAGCAGCCTCAGGCCAGCCCCTTAGGGCAGGCAACCCCCACTGAGGAGGTAGAGCTGAGGCCAGGCCACACAGCTGGTGCTGGCAAGGATGCTGGAAGAGGCAGGAAGCCTGGACCAGGTCATGTGGGAGGGGCTGCTAGAGAGACCCAGCAGCCTCTTTCTTAAGGGTCCTGCCTGGGCCTGGTGCTTCTCCCTTCCCCACAACCCTGCAGAACTAGGGGGCTGTGGGCTGTGGAACATCAGATGAGGCCCCCTTTCTACCTCAGGACCACCTGCAGAGACTCATGTCTGACCTCCTCTTTGAGGGGCTTTTCAGGTAGAGGCCTGACCTTCCCTCAGACAGGAAATCCACTTCCCTCTTCAGCTGCTCCCACGACCCTCAGCAAGAGCCTGGCTTGTAAGCAGTCCACCATGCCTCTGCGTGTGTGTGGTGGTGGGGGAATACACGTGTGGCAATGGGAGCATACACGTGTGGCGTATGTTGGGGGATGTGTGTGTGCGCATGTGTTGTGGCTGGTGTGTGATGTATGAATAGTATGTGTGTGCACACACGTGGCATTTGTGTGTGTGTGTGTGTGTGTGTGACTGGACCCATGCTTACCGTGGTTTTCTTTCCCCAGGCTGTCCTGGCATGTGGGACAATATCACCTGCTGGAAGCCTGCCCATGTAGGTGAGATGGTCCTTGTCAGCTGCCCTGATGTCTTCCGGATCTTCAACCCGGACCAAGGTGGGTAGAGCCTAGTCTTTAGGCCAAACTGATCTAACCTGCTCCCTGGACTCAGCCCAGGCTCCCAAAGACAAGCACCAAGGACTGTCTGCCCTATGAGCAGATAGTATTTGCTGCAGAGCATGTGCATGGGGAGTATGGATGAAACCACAGGCCCTCATGCACTTGGAGGGGCATGCAAGTGTTCCTTAGTATGGCACCCAGTACCCAGGGACACCTGGGTGTGCATGTCTCACCTCCTCTTTGACTGGCATGGATGGTAGTAAGCTGGGCTCTGGGGTAAAGAGTTGATACCAGCTCTGTCTCTCACTCTCTCAAGGACCTTGAGCAAAGCAGTTTACTCCTCCCTGCTAAGTCCCTGATCTGCCAGGTGTGAATGTGGCATGGTCGCTCTCTCATGGGGTGTCTCTGAGGATAAAGTGAGGTCATGCATGTGGGTCATCATGTAGTGCAGGACTTGGCACATCTTGAATGCTCAGTGATAAATGTTAGCTGATGTTGTCATTGCTGTCCCTCACACAGCCACAGAGATTCTCAGAGGCCCAGAGGAATGCGTGGACAGGGACCTGCAATTAGACATGCTCAGGCAGAGTGGGAGTGTGAAGATACAGTTGGGCTCCTGACACTTGATGTGGGCATGGTGCCCAGGCCTCACAGCAGGCAGGCGTGTCTGCTGAGCAAAGCGTTTCCTCAGCCTTCACAGCCTTTAGGCAGCTGTGAGGGCTCAGCAGAAGAGAAGCTGGGAGTCCTGGCCTCCAGGAGCTCCTGGGCTGCCCAGGAGAGGACACTAGGCACAATGGAAACAGTGTTGTCTGTGACTTACGGAAGCTGGTTTGGGGGTGGGTGTACGATGGCACCCTCCCTGCCAGGGAAGGTTGGCTGAGTGGGGGTCACAAGGAACTCAGTTTTGGACATGTCTGAGTTTGAGATCTCTGGGGCCATTGAAATTCTGTGGAGAGATCTGGGGGCCCCAGATTGATTTAGGAGCCTGTCGGGTAGACACAGTGGCTGAGCTCTGTGATGCAGAACACAAAGATATGGGGCAGGGGAGGAAGACAAGATCCAAATGGCTCAGGAGGCTGAGGCAGGATGATCGCAAGTTCAAAGCTAGCCTCAGCAACTTAGTGAGGCCCTAAGCAACTTAGTGAGAACCTGTCTCAAAATATAAAATAAGGGCTGGCGATGTGGCTCAGTTGTTGAGCATCCCTGGGTTCAATTCCTGGTACAAAAAAAAAAAAAAGCAAAAAACCAGTTAACCCTAATGGCTGCATCTCCACTGGGAGGTCCTATTCTGTCTGAGAGGTAAAAGGTAAATTCGCTTTCAAACCTCACACTCCAGCAACCCTGGAGGGCAAGGGATTTATTTGTAGGGGGCGAGAGAGAGGTAGTGGCACATGTTGGAGTCCCAAGTCCCCTCTCTGGCTTTCATCCCAAGAAGATGGGGCCTGTCTCCCTCATACCCCACCTTGCTTTGCCCACACCCCTCACACCTCCAGACCTCTCCACCCCACCCCAAGGACCTGGAGACTTTGAGTGATCCAGAGCACACCAGAGTGAATTCTGGCAGAAGAGACTGGCAGGGAAGTGCTGGAGTGAGGGGTACAGTGAATGGAGGGTTGTGAGGCACAGTGACAGCCTGTGATTCAGCCCCGTGCCTCATTCATTCCTTTAGAAACCGACTTAGTCACTTCCCCATGCACGTATGGCTTTCATTCAGTCATTTATTTAAAGTTTACAGAACATCTTCTCTGGGTCAGCTTCCATGCCAAGAATGCTTCTTGCCACAAAAGGCAAAAAGAGTCTGCAGTCAAGTGAGATTTCCTGGAGATACACTTTGCTCCAGCTTCCCTCCCTCAGCAGCAGAGCCGTGAGGTGACACCCCAGTCTTAATGGTTCATTAAGGCGGGGACTTTAGCACCTCTGTTCACAGGCTTGATTGATGGGGCTTGCCTTTCCACTTAGACGTGTGGGTTGGATGTGTCCTCTGCTGCCTCAGCTCCCAGGAAGCTCCAGTGGTAGTGTGGCCATGCAGGACGTTGGAGATACTGGAAATGTGGGAGCTCCACCCTCTCTCCTCCTTCCAGATGCTTCTGCGCATTTATGTTCTGGAGGTGGAGGTAGAAGTCTTCCATGCCTGATGGTGCCCACCTGTAGTCTTGCTTTCTATGCCCCCTGCAGAACTCTCTCCAGAGTTTGGGGGTGGGGAGGAGGAGGAAGCGGTCAGTGAGAGCAGACCCTCACTGTAGACACTTGCTTACCTCTGCATTTTCTCTCTTTCTCTCTCTCTCTCTCTCTTTCTGTTGCAGTCTGGGAGACGGAAACCATCGGTAAGAGGAACCTTGGTGAGGACAGACCGCTGTCCATCTGTCCATCTGTGTATGTAGCAGGAGCCTAGCCTCAGGAGATCCCAGGCTCTGGCTGCCGGGATCAGCATTGGGTTGGGTGGAATAGCAGGCTCCTCAGGGACCAGTTTCTTCTCTCCTTTTCCCCTTCCCACACCCCAGTTCAGCCACCCTGAAGGTGGGAGCGATGGAGGACACAGTTCTTGACTTCTAGGCCCTCATGAGCTTGTTTGGAAAGACAAGACTCACCAGTGGAGGAGTTAGAAAGCAAGCCCGTGTGTTTGCATAGATACATGCACATGCACACTAGCCTGAACCTGTGAGTGAGTCCTCACAGATGCCCACATCCCCAGTTGCTGAGAAGCTGGAATGTATGGGAAGCTAGAGAATAGAAGAGATTTAATGATGTAGCATGTGGGCAGAGCAGTGAGGTCATAGGAGGCTTCCTAGAGGAGGTGGCATGTCTGCTTGGAAACTGGATTTTGAGAAATGGAAATGAAATGTGGGTTCATTGTTAGTCTAGCATGGGATTTGGGCATAGGAGAGAGCAGAAGTAGGAATAGAGTAAGGAAGAAGGAGTAAAATTCCTGGGATGAAATCTTTGGAGTTCTGGGTTCCCTTCAATGAAGAGTAGGTCCGGAGACTGAGATGAGCACCAAAGAAACCCCAAGTCCTGAACCCATGTGGATGTTCTTTGTTCTTTTCTATTCCTTCTCCTTCCTCTCCACTCTCCTGGAGGCCCTCCGGCCCTCCTGACAGGGACAGTGCAGCGCCCATTTCCTGTTTCCTGGAGGGTGGGGGTGGGTGGTTGAGTCATGGACCATCCTGAGCATCCAAGAAATGCAAACCCAATGAGATGGGTGTCAGAAGGTGCACAGTGAGTCAGAAGGGTATGTGGCCACTGTTGTGATGCTGCCTCTTGACCCCGCGCCCAGGCCCTCCACACCAGGCACATCAGGAAAAGTCAACCGTGGTAACGTGGCAAGTCGATAAACCAGGCATTTTGACACATGCCCACATCTGTGTTTTACAGGAGAGTTTGATTTTGCTGGCAGTAACTCCTTGGGTCTCTCAGGTAAGGGACAGGCTGGGACCCACCATGGGCTGGCTGACTGGAGAGCATCTGCTGATATGGGAGCTTTGAGACCCCCATTGCAGGCTGGGCTCTGCCCTCTGTGGCTTTGTGATCTCTAAGACTGGTTGATCACTTTTGAGATACAGGTACAGCTTGTCTCCATGGCAAACTGCACTTGGGTACAAAGGCATGGTACCTACATGGTACCTACAATTTCATAGGAGCTGCAGATCTCTTGAAGCCCCTTTGTGGATTCTAAGCAAAGAACCCCTGTATTAGATGGTTTCTGATAGTTTTGAACTCCAATATGTAGACTAGAGTTTTTCCAACCAAATTTTAAAGTTGCACATCAAAGTCATTGCCTGGGCTTGTTAAAACACAGATTCCAGGGCCTCACCCTCAGAGTCTATGATTTCCTCAGCCTCAGGATGAGCATGCGCATTGCCAACTGGATGCCCAGGTGTGTTTTACACTCTGATATGGGAGGCACCCACTCAGGAATCTCTGTTCTAAAATTCTGGAGTCCTGTGAAGCTGCTGGGGCAAAGCAGCCTGGCGATGTGGGCACAGTCACTGCAGGGTTCTGACAATCTTGAGAATGCTCTTCCGGAGATTTCTATCAGAACAATATTCATGGAACAGTTCTGGAACAAAAAGGGTTATACTTTTCTGTGCCTACATTAGGCTATAAAAAGAAAAAAAAGGAAGAAAATAAAAGAAAGGAAATGGCTTTTCTCTCCAGGACACTTTTATTAAAAAAAAAATGTTTTTCCAAACAACTTCCTTTTCCTTCTCACCACCTTGAGGAGGGCAGAGTAGGGAGGAGATGAAGCCCCCATGAAGGGAGGGGCTTGGGCAAGGCGCCGCCTCCCCTGGGACAGTCAGACTTTCTGAAGAAGTATTTAGAGGGACTTGGAAGGAGATTGCCAGTGGCAGCCTGAGCAGATTTGCTGGAAGGAGGAACAGCTTGGCACCACACTGTGGGAATGAAGTGAGCTGTTTGGCTTTGCCTGGGCCTGCCAGGCTTCCTCCCCAGCCTTTCCACGGAACTCAGCACTGGAGAAGTGATAGAGGTGACAGAGACCAGACTTCCCCTCCCCACTGCTGGGCAGAACTCTCCTTCCTGGCAGACCCCTTCACCCCATGTCTCCAAGTCCCAGGAAAGATGTTTCTGACTCTCCTGGCTGAAGAGAACTGGCCTTCCATCTTCCAGCTCAACCAGCAAGGATGCGGGCTGGGACAGCAGAGGAGGCTTTCCTCTTGGCCTCTGCCTCTTGCCGTGTGGCTTCTTGACCCACTGCCCACCTTGTCTCCTTCCCGAGCTTCCCAGAGGCAGCCTGGGTCACAGAGGGGAAGATTCTCTTCAGCAATATGTGCCCTGTGCCCCTTGTCTCTGAGTCCTATGAGGGGAAGAAGCAGCCTCACATGTCCTAAGAGGCCAGGTAACTCCCAGGAAGCCTTTCTGTGGGCTGATGTCTATATGGAGCCATATGGAGGTATTCACTGGAAGAAAGGGGACTGCTTACCTCCTCTGATCATCTGTGGCTGTCCCTTATAGACCATCTGGTGATGGGAGAAAGAAATGAACCAAGCAACTATGAGAGGCTAAAATAGCCCCAGGAACAGTGGAAACCAGGCTAAATTCTTCTTTGTAGCTAGCAAATGGCTCAATGGCTGTGTCTCACCCTGCTCCCCTGGGTATCACACAAGATAGCCTTAAAGTCCATCAAAAGGAAAACTAAGGTACATTAGTGACAGGAAATAGACCACCAAACCCTGCAAGGCGAAACAACCAAAAAGCAAATTGGAGCTTCTATCTTAGTAAGGTCCTATGCTAGTTCAGCGTCCTTGTTAATTAAGCAAGGTGTCCCACTGGTGCAGAAAGTCAGCTGCTTGGGAAAATTCCACCTATAGTGTGGGCTCAAGACAAACTTCTCGTAACCTGAGGCAATTCCTGGACACACCCAGATGTTCTGCTGAGAAGCCCTGGGGCTGCAGGGACTGAAATCTGCAATTGTGATCAGTCTCGGGATGGTTCTTCTGCACATGGACCTTTGAGAAGTACTGATCCAGAGCCCTGACCATGTCCTGGCAAGCATTTGGGAATATCCCAGGAGAGCTGCGGGGCTGCTGGACTCACAGGCTCAGTCCCCTTACCCTTGGTTAAGAGATGGCTTGGCCCAACCCCATGGTTATTAGTAAAGACTGAGCTGCAGGCCATCAGCTTTCACTGATTCCTTGGACCTCTGTCCCATGCCTCCCCGTGGACACATGGGTTTCTGGTTCCTACTTAAGCAATAATGTTTGCATTTGAATCTCGGGACTCTCTGAAGTCATTTTGTGCCTCACAGAGTGTTCTCTTCTCTGCAGACATGGGTGTGGTAAGCCGGAACTGCACGGAGTATGGCTGGTCGGAACCCTTCCCTCATTACTTTGATGCTTGTGGCTTTGAGGACTATGACTCTGAGACTGGGGACCAGGTGAGTGTCTGTGCCCTGTCCCCCAGAAGTGGTGGGGCAGGGGAGGAGACAGATCTCTAGACAGCATTCATGAGAACCTACTGTGTACCCAAGCCAGCTGCTGCGGCCTAGAAACAGCTGTCATGCTGCCTGATCCTCCAGCCCCCACAGCCCTGGTGACTCTTCTGGGACACTGTCTTGCCTAGGACCCAGCACATGAGGGGTTCATGCTGGGTTCCACAGGGGGCTCCCCCTCCCACCTTCCTCTCCTTACTAAGGGTGCTGTCTATACTGACTGGTCAGTGCTCTTGCTTTGAGCAGGTGCTGGGGATGGAACCCAGGGCCTGGTGCATGCTGGGCAAGGGCTCTACCTCTGCACACATCCCCAGCCACATCTGCAGAAGGCAGCTCTGTAGAGTGGGGCAAGCAGCTCAGCTGGGAGTAGGGGAGGTGGAGGTAAGACTGCTAGGAGGAGACGGGGAGGAGCTAGGTCAGAAGTGTGCAATGGGCAGGCCGCGGCCCGGGAGACTGGGTACAGATCTGGGGGTTGGGGGATAGGTGGAGCCTGCCCCATGTGGATCCCTGTGTGTCCTGTGTCCTGCTCCAGGATTATTACTACTTGTCGGTGAAGGCCCTCTACACCGTTGGCTACAGCACCTCCCTCGTCACCCTCACCACCGCCATGGTCATCCTGTGTCGCTTCCGGTGAGACTCCAGGGACACTGGAGCCCACACAACTCACATCTGCTGAGCGTAGTGCCAACTGTCCCCTCCTTCTGGATGTCAGCCCTCACCCTTAGGATAGCAGATGGGAAACCTGACCCCAGAGAGGGCAACTGACTTGACCAGGGCCACACACCCAGGCAGAAGCTGCACACAAGAGACTGATACTGCTCACTTTCATCTTCCTGGTCTAGACAGAGAGGCCATAGGAGGGAGAAACCCAGCCATGTGCAGCAGGGGGCGCAGGTGACAGGGGCCTGGAAGCCAGAATCAGAGAGGTGGGTAGAAGCAGGTAGCCTTGGTGGCAGACCCCACTGGGACAATGCCAGGAGCAGGTCCAGGGCAGAGCCCAGAGTGGAGGGTGTGAAGTGCTTTGGGGTTGCTCCCTTGGGGTCAAGTCCTCTTCCTCCCTTGGCCTGCTCCTGCAGGAAGCTGCACTGCACCCGGAACTTCATCCACATGAATCTGTTTGTGTCCTTCATGCTGAGGGCGATTTCTGTCTTCATCAAAGACTGGATCCTCTATGCTGAGCAGGACAGCAACCACTGCTTCATCTCCACCGTGAGTGAGCTCAGAGGACCCGAGGCCACTGCTGCCAGGAAGTCCCCCTCCGCGCACCACCTGGGATTTGCTCTCCCTGTCTGAGACCTCACAGGCTGAGTGTGTTTCTGGGATGAAGGCACTGTCCCCCATTCACATGGAAGCTCAGGAATCGACATGTCACTAGTGTCACTTCTAGCCAAATTGTCTTCAGTCTCTCAGAGCAGTTGAGGAAGGTCAGCTGACACTGGAGGAAATTGAGGCTCCGAGAGGGCTTGTGTGGGCCACAGTCACTTAACCAGCTGAGCCAGAGCCCAGGTGCTGATTGCCTAGGGGTCTTTCCATATGTCTCCTCATGCCTCTGGCATTTGGAGGAGGCTCGTGGGGATACACCAGGGTGGGAAGAATGCTCTGGAGTCCTCCCTTGACTGGGAGGGCACCCGTGAAGGTTTTCTGTGAGAAGGAATTTCTGGGGCCAGGGTGAGCAGTCTCTCCACCTAGCAGGGATCCAAGTCCCCATTTTACCAGGAGCCCCCTGTGGGGGACCTCTGGCTGCTTCTCTCTGCTCTTCTTCCCTGTGGGAGCTGAAGAGGGGGCAGGATGAGCCTGGCAGGCTCTGTGCCTGTCTACATGTCCTCTTCCTGCCAGTGCAGGCATTTAGACTTAGACTCATGGGGTGCTGCTCGTCTCAGCTCCACAGTTCAGGAGTGTTAACTGTCCTAGATCCTGGGGGTGTTTGGGCCCCAGCATGCTAGAGCTGAATGTCCTCAGGACTCCCTCTAGGTTTTAGGGGTTGTATGGGGTCAGGAGAGGGAGTGTGAATTTCCTTGCCTGGTGGCTGTCCCTGTAGGTGGCATGCAAGGCCGTCATGGTTTTCTTCCACTACTGTGTTGTGTCCAACTACTTCTGGCTATTCATCGAGGGCCTGTACCTCTTCACGCTGCTGGTGGAGACCTTCTTCCCTGAGAGGAGATACTTCTACTGGTATACCATCATTGGCTGGGGTAGGTCCCTGGCTGGGCCTGGACACACGTGGGCCTCAGAGCTGGGAGTGTCCTTGGTCCTGCCCTAGGCAGACGCTAACTGCTCATTCTTGGACCCTGGCTTTCTCTTCCTGCCTGTGGGAAATTCCCTGTCTGAGGAGGAAGTATTGCCCAGGAGTCCTTCTGAGAGACAAGATGGTCTGAGGTCTGGGGGAGATGTTGACCTCCTAGGAAGCCTGGGTATGAGGGACAGTAAGAGTCCCCACTAACTCCAAGTATGAGAGGTGTGGTGGCCTCTGGGAGCCTGAAGTCTGAGGGAACACTGGACACACTGGTTCTCCTGCTATCATGGGCCTCTTTTTCTTGTTCTCCCAGGGACCCCAACTGTGTGTGTGACCGTGTGGGCTACGCTGAGGATCTACTTTGATGACACAGGGTGAGTACATAACCAAGAGTCAGGGCCACATGTGGATTCCTACAGATGGGTCCTCAGTGGTTATCGACTTCATGTGAACTTTCCCAGCAAACCATTCAACACTGGGCCCAGACTGAAGCCCAGCCCCAGATGCCACCTGAGCCCAGGCCCCAGGCAGGTTGGCCACATCTCAGCCAGCAGCCCTGCAAGAGGATGGGCAAGGTTTCTAAACTCTCTTTGCTCTGTACCCAGCTGTGAGAGTCTGTGTTCCTTTTTTGGAGTGTAGGAAGAATGTTGATGGTGAGCTTATGCTTCAGGAGCCCACTGGTGACCCTAACTCTTTGATTCCAAACTCTGCTTCACAGGGATGCAGAGGGAAAGAGAAAGGCTCAAAAAAAAAAAAAAAAGGGCATTCTTAGAACCAGGGCCTGGCTTCTGCAGCCCACCAAGAGCTCTCCTTCCAGCTGACCCCTCTTCAGGAGCTGCAGGGGAAGAAAGGGCCAGACCCTTAGCTAGCCAGGGCGGTATCCTGCAGGCATCTGGGCTCACCCCTGGACATGATCTCTCTTCTTTCTGTCTGTCCATCTTTCAGCTGCTGGGATATGAATGACAGCACAGCTCTGTGGTGGGTGATCAAAGGCCCTGTGGTTGGCTCGATAATGGTGAGTGTCCTTGGGACAAAGAGAAAGAGAAGAGACAGGGCCTGGGAAGAATGGCACATGAACAAAAAGAGGATTTGAAAGGGTCACCATACAAACTGGCCTCCTTTGTTGTGGCTGTATTATATTCTGTAACACAGACACACAAATTATTTAGCTGTTCCCCTATGGGTGGACATGTATATTACCACATTTTCTTCATTATGAAAGTTGCTACTAGGAATAGTTTTGTGCATAATTTTAAACATTTGCAAATATTTCTTTAAAATATATCTCTAGTAGTGAGATGATTGGGTCAAAAAGCATGTACATCTAACATTTCAGGTCCCAAAGTATTTTGAAAAATCCCTTTAACAATTCACACCCCCTTTGGAAGGGTGGTGCATTGTACATATTGTAATTGTCTGCAATTACAATATCAATCATCTAAAATTTTACACATACTTATGGAGGATAATGATAAAAACCATTGATTTAACATACATTTCTCCATATTGTTAATTTAGTTTGTTTTTAATTCTGCACATGATTTTCTATCTCTTTTGCCCAGTTTTCTATCAAATTATATTTCTTACTGTAAAAGATAATAATCCTTCATTTGTTATATGTGTTGTATTTCTAAGATAGCATAACTGTTCTGCAGTGGAATCCTCAGGCTTTGTCTTTATAAATTCTGAGTTTTATTCTTGTTTATGGAATCCTTTCTTTCTTTTTTTTTTGTACCAGGGATTGAACTCAGGGGCACTCGACCACCGAGCCACATCCCCAGCCCTATTTTGTGTTTTATGTAGAGACAGGGTCTCACTGAGTTGCTTAGCGCCTCGCCGTTGCTGAGGCTGGCTTTGAACTCACGATTCTCCTGTCTCAGCTTCCCAAAGTGCAAGGATTACAGGCGTGTGCCACTGCGCCCGGCTTGGAGTCCTTTCTTAATCTAAGATATAAAAATATTCTTCTTCATTGTTTTATAACATTTTTGTGAACTGTACTGTTATGTATACACCTTTAATCCAGCTGAAATTTAATTTTTTGTCTGGTCTGAAATGATATTTAATTTTGTCTTTCTAATGGATGTACATTCCACATTCTCAGTTCTTTTTATTGCATCCTTTTTATTGAAATGTTATTTTTGGATCCAGACTTTCACTTTTATGTTACTAATCTATTTGTCTATTCCCAAGGCAGATTCCCCATTGTCCTAGTTACTGAAACCTTGTAGCATGTTTTGGCATTTGATGTGCAGATTTCTCTTTCCTCTTTTTGTTTTTCTTCAAAAATTTCTTGCCCATCTCTTCTTCGGGTGGACTTCTGAATATCTTTGTCAAGTTACAAAATATAAAATAAAAAGTCTGTTTGAGATCTGAGTAGAAATCACATTGAATTTATAGACTAATTTGGGGGATTGATTTTCTTTAAAAATGGTGTCTTCCTCTCCAAGAGCATGATTTTCCATCTATTCAGTCTTTGTCATTAGAGTTATTTTGGTAAACTTTATTTCTTCCTTGTTATGTTTACCTCTAAGGTGTTTTCCAGTTTGGCCCTTTATTGGATCTAGGAGTCATTCTTTCTACTTTATGATGGGTTACTAATGGTGTGTAGGGAGGCTATTGTCTTTTGTGCATTTTTCTTAGTTATATTTCTGAACTCTTTTATTAGTTCTTGTGCCTTTTCTGTTGGTTCACATGGATTTTCTAGGTGGAAATTACATAATCTGCAAATGAAAATAGTTTTTGTCCTTCCTTTTCAGTGTATGTCCCTTTTATTCTTTGTTTCTATACAGGGTGATGTTTTCTGTAGCTTTTGGCAGTTACCTTGCACCAGACAGGACAAATTTCTCTTCCTGGCTTGTTTTAGTATGAATTTTTAAAACCTCAAGATGGTTATTGAATTTTATCAAATGCATTTTCTAGACATTGAAGTGATCATAACCATAGTGATGAACATTGAGAGTATTACAATCTTTCTTCATTATAAACAAGGAATATATATATTTGTGCCTTTTGTTGAGCATTATGTGAATATGTCTTTAGAGTAAATCTCTACGAGTGAAATTCCTGGGACAAAGGATGTGTGCATTTGACATTTTAATAGATAGCAAATTGCCCTCTATGAGCAAAGGTATCATTTCTGGTATTTCCCCTAACTTTGCTGATGTTTCTGTGACCAAACATTCACCAGTCTTAGGGGGCTTAATGGAAGCTTATCTTAATATATTGTTATAACAAATATTAGATTTGTGTGTGTGTGTTTCTAGGTTGAAACCTTTGTGGTCATGATCTGTTTGTTCATTTAATACATTTCTAAATTTTGTTTGTTAATGTTTGTAACTTTTTGCCTTGCTTTCGGTAAGTTCTGTGGTCTTCTATGTCTGTGTGCCTGTGTGAGTGTTTTCTGTATTTGTCTGACTTTTGTAGCAGGATTTTGTTAGCCTCATAGGTAATCTATGAGGTTTTATTTGCTTTGAAACAATTAAGTAGCATGTCAATTACATATTCCTTAGAAGTTCATAAAAATTATCTGGGCCTATTGCCTTTTAAGGCAGACCCCTTGACTACTTTTAAAATTTCTTCTGAGATGATTACTCAGATTTTCTACCTCTTTTAAAGTTGCATTTGTTAATTTTTATTTTCCTATTTTGTTTGGTATTCTGTCATGATTTGAAATATTCTGGACATCTTGTCTCACCTCTAAATTGGTCAACCTGTATTTTCTCATTTTGGATTGATTAACACATACAGTTAGAGACATTTGCTGAGCTAATTCCAGGCACTGATTAGATAGCAGGCCTGTAGCAGAGCACAGAGTGTGGTGTATGCTTTATCATTCTGGTTGATCTATAAAAATGAAGAAGACAAAAACAAAAATAAATTGTTATTTTTTTTGATCAAATCTCCTATTCTTTTCTAATTTCTTTCTGATGTCTTTTACCTATATAAAATTTCTTCTTATGTAAATTCAATTTGTGCTGATCTTTTCCTAACTTTTGATTTGAATGCTTCATCAGTTTTCAGTAACTGTAATTTTTTTTAATAGACTAGGCTCTCTGTTTTTTTTCCTCCAAGGCTGCTTTGGCTATACTCAAAGACATCCCTGAACAGCCTTCTGGTGTCTCACTTCTATTTATTTGCTCTCCTTCCTCCTCCTTTCTCACATACACACAGCTTCCCACTTTGTTTAGAAAGCATCTGTCAAAGATCTTTATCTGCAGGCAAATACTGCTGTTGCTGTTCCCAGGCAGTCCTGCAATTAGTAAGACTTACGGCCACACAGATTCCCCATGTTCCATGGACTCTGATCTTGGAGTGTTTCCAGAGAACAGCTCTCACCTCTGCAGTAGACTCTTCTCTCTTAAGCTATAGCTTTTCCATCATCCTGATTCCACTTTCTCTTTTTCTTCCAGAAATTGCTCACTTTCTCAACTTACTCATGATACCCTTTCCTGTTTTTCAGTACTCCTATGGAATTCTGTTTCTCATATCTTTTCCTTCATTTCAGCCATACTGTGGGGTGGTGGAGGTTAGGGAAATGGGTTAGTGCTCTCCTACCGCCAACTTGGATTAAAAGTCTAGAGGGGATCTTGACTAGCTGGGGAAGGGGAACAGTGGGGAAGAGGAGCATGTACAGAGGCAGGGGTGCACAAAGTCTTTGCCCAGAATCATTTCTGTCTGCCTTTTCTTTGGTCCTCAGGTTAACTTTGTGCTTTTCATCGGCATCATTGTCATCCTTGTGCAGAAACTGCAATCTCCAGACATGGGAGGCAACGAATCTAGCATCTACTTGTAAGTACCATCATGTGGATGCCACAGCCATTTCCAACAGCCACACGGGCCCGGTGCTTAGGTCACCAGCAGGAGAAGGCTTGGGCTTTGCTGTTAGGGTTACATGATACAGGCATTTACAAAATTTCTTCCTGATTAAAATATAGCCTTTAAAATATAGTTGCCCTCCTAGGCTTCAGTCAACACAGGAGCTCCTAATAGGTATGTCATTACATATAAGGGAAAAAAAGGAGACTGACAGAGCCTGTGTGACACTAGAAAAATCAAAGTGGAAAACACCAGATTGCCTATGATAGTTAGGGAGTTGGTTGTTTAGCAGCTGGGTGTCCTTTGGGATGCTGGTTCTGTGGGAAGCTTGTGAGCACCGTTGGATGCACTGTTGCCTGATAGGCCCATCCCCTAGTCCGACATGTAGAAATTGCTCAGCACCTATGGTGATGCAGGTGGACATTCTCATTGACCTGGGTGTTGGAAGGTGGATTCTTTCTCTCTTGCACCTTCCCTTAGGGCAGCTCTGCCTCTGCACCTATCTGATCCCACTTCCTCAGTTCTCTCTTTTCTGGGCAGAGGAACATCTGATTGCTTTCTGCTTGCTGGGTTCAAGTGTAGCCTCTTTCCACTGAGCACAAGGCTTTCTCTGCTTTTATGGCTATTTGGTTTCCTGCAGCTGTTTTTGTAGTCATGTCCCTAAGAGCCCATTCCCGCTGGCTCTGTTTTACCTTCTACCTGCCTTGCCCTATCTGAAATCAGACGCAGCATCTGCCGCCTCACCCTTCTGGCCTGGTAAATCGAGCATGAGCAGCTGAGGCTGTGAGGTCGGGGGACATTTCAGTGCTGAAGAGAAAGGTCACTGGTCCCCTGGGATTGACTGGGTGACACAGTAGAGGCCAAGGGTATTGTTTCCTCAGTTCCTTCATGAAAGAACAGGTTAGAAGGAGCTGTGGCCATCATTGGTCTTGCCTTCACCAGAGACCCCAGCCTCAGATCACAACCTTGACCACTACCCAGGGGAAAAAGAATGGGAGCAGAGAGACCTCAGCAGAGGGCTCCCCAGCATCCCAGTATTCTCCTAGAGAGAGGCAGAGAGAGGGACTGCTCAGAGGCCAAGTCCCAGATTCTTTTTGAAAGTACCTTGGAGGCTTCGTGGGAGAGGTAGAGCTTGTTCCTGGCTTGTGTGTCTGTCCACCCCAGTATTTCCCCTGGGGGAAGCCCTTTCCCTAGGGGCAGGGGACTAGTCCAGGGCCTGGGTTATTTATCATGTTTTCTTTGCCAGTATAACAATTACATTGTGTTGGAAAAGAAACGTTTTTTTCCTATCCATTTACTGTCATTTTTTTCATGGTTTTGTAAATTTTTGCCAACTCTTACTTACATGTGTCTATTATATAGTAGAAAATTATTCATTGATATAAACCATAAAGTCTGGTGGGGCCAGCCCTCTGCCACTATCCAACCTTCTGTAGAGACATCTTTCCTACTTTTAGGAGCCTAAAAATAGGGCCCTGCTGCTCCTTTCACCTCCCTGTGGTGTTGGAAACCATGTCTTTGTGTGGCCTCAGTTTCTCTTGCTTGGCTTGGCATTGGTTCACCCACTAATAGTTACCTCTGGTATTTGAAGCCTGCAGGAGCTGGGCCGGTAGCTAAGTCAGCCTCATTCCCATTTGAGCTCCAGCAGCTTCATCTCCTCCCCTTCCTGGTAGGATCTGTTTCTTCTTCTAAGGCCTGGAACCTCTTCTTTGTGGGCCAGGGATGGGGCTGCTTCCAGCGTCTCCTCACTCTGCCTGTGCAGGGATACACACAGAGGCTCAGCTCAGCCTGAGCAAGGATGCCCCGAACCCTTTGCTGACTCAGACATCCTGCCCCAGGCAGCAAGAGCCCCCAGTGTCAGATGGGAAAGAAGTGTGGGCCAGGTTTTCAAGTATTCCACACAGTGGGAGCTATGGAGTCCTGTGCTAGCACAAAGGCAAAGGTGAGAACCACTTGTAGTTAGCACAGGCTTATCCATTGAAGTGTTAATTCAAGACATTGGAAGTAACAGCCAGTTGGTTTATTTCTATAGTGGAAAAGCATCTCCTTGCCAACTGAACAAAACCTTTTTGTAGAGAAGGCAAACCTCTGCTAGTTGCAAGCCCCAAAGATGAAAAACTCAGGTGGAGAGGGCTGTGAACCAAGTGGGTGGGCTGATGCTAGACAAGGAATCAGCTTGATCCCACTGACTTTAGCAATGTGTTGGAGCGTTCCCAGGGTCAAGGACACCCTTTCCATAAACATGAGCAATAATCCAGTAACAATGCTGCTAAGAATTGCAGAGCACTGAAAGCACTTGCAGGTTGGCCTGTGCACATTTTATGCACAAACACCCAAAGCATCTGGTGGGCTAGGTAAGCAATTGATAAACAGAATCTCCACCTTAGAACTGGGGGAATTAGTTGCCAGTGCAATGTCATGAGTCCTGCAGGAAGGAGCCAAGCTGTAGGTAGCTACAGTGCAGGCAGGCCCCTCGCTCCAGGCCTCTCCTGTCCTCGAGGATCCGCAGACGGGGAAAGTGGTGTCCGACAAGCAGATATAATGAGGGTTCCTGGAAGAAGAGGCCCTTGTGGACTCCAGCCTTGTGTAAAAGTGTCCCCAGCCCAGGGGGTGTGGAAGAGGGGCTGGCTCTGAGCGGGGAGGTATGTGCATGGGGAGGAGGGGAGAAGCTTGGGGGAGATGGAGAAGACAGGGCTTGGTGGGAAAGGGAGATTCCAGGGCTGTGCCTGATCCTCTGGGGCACCAGGATTATATGCTGGGCTGCAAAGCCACTTCAGATCTGCCCACAACAGCTCTCTGGTTTTTTCCTCTGTTTCCAGAACAAATTTAAGCCTGGGAGTCCCCAAGAAAACCCGAGAGGACCCCCTGCCTGTGCCCTCAGACCAGCATTCACTCCCTTTCCTGTAGGTTGGTTCCAGCTGCTCAGATGATAAGGGTTTGTCCTCCAAAGACCAAGACGGTGCTCCTGACCCAGCCTCAGAAGGACCTGTTGGGGTGTGGGGCCCCTGCAGGGGCCAGTGGTGCTGAGCCACCCATACTCCTTCCTGATGCTCCTGGCAGAATGAATGGCTGTGATCAGGGTTTGGCAATGGCCAGGGATAGAGTCAGGGCCTGGGTAAGGGCTCAGCACGGGCCCATGGTTGGCTTGGTCTCAGGCAGGAGTTAGAGCTGAGTGTTCAGCAGTGCAGGGTCAGCCTGCCTTTGTTATAGATCCGAGTTTACCTGGTTCCAGAAAGGGAGGGATGGGGTTTCCAAGGCAGACACCCATTATACAGGGAGAGCCTCGGGCCCCCACCCTGGCATGGCCTGGCTTCATTCCCAATGACCTCCAGCCAGAAGATGGGCACCGGAAGCTGCATCTTGGGTGTGGGGTAGGGGTGGGAAAGCTTATGTGCATTTCTCTTGGAGCATTCTCAGCCTCATCAGGAAAGACAGCGTGCCTCTCCCAAGATAGGCTTTGCTGTGGCAAGGCAGCCATGCAGCCAGGAAGCACAGTCCAGGGCCTTCGCCCACAGCCAGAGGCTTTTGGTTCACGTGGGGCTCCATGTTCCACTCCAGAGCACCCCTGCCCTGCCTAGGAGTGTCCCCTCCTCATAGTTTCTGTTAGAGGTTGGCCAGCAGGGAATGTTACTCTCATTTTGCTGATGTAGAAACTGATGCCTAAGAAAGGAAAATCATATAACTTAAGATCACTCAACAAATGGGTGGCAGAACAAAGCTTTGAGCTTAAGTGCCCGACTCCTCATCCAGCACCTTTCCATGCTGGCAGGGAGCACAGAGAAGAGGGAGCTTGTCCGGTGCCCTTATGGGGGAAGACATGGTAGTGGCAGGAAAGCTTCCAAGATCTGCAGAGCTGGGGTGCTGGTATGCTGGGGAGCGCTTTCTCAGGACTGGGCAGGGTGCTGGTGTACACAGCACCTAAGCATCAGAAGAGACCCACTGAGATACGTCTGGCTCAGACCACCACTTTCTGAAGACCCCCAAGGGCCCAGCACCACACTGATCCCTAGGATCACAGAGATGAAGAAGATGAGGGTTCTGCCTACAAATGGTTCTCCACAGGCATCTCTGTCTAGCATCCTGGGTGTTTTCTGGGGCTGCAGTCCAGCCAGCCCTCTGAACAAAGGCCACTGAAATGCTCTTGGAGTCTGGCTATGGTAGAAACATTTTACTGGATCCCTGGGTGATAGATGTGAGTGCTGAGACCCGGGATGGCTTTGACCTTCTGGCAGACACACAGCAAAGTCATGGCAGGGTTGGGTCTGGAAGCCAAGGGTCCCTCACTTGCAGAGTGTGTCCTGTACCTGCAGCAGGGGCCTCCTGCCCTCTGATTCAGAAGGCTGCTGCCCACCAGGCAGCCCCACCCAGCATCCTCATCTGAATTTCTTTTCCTCCCTTTGGAGCCAACTCCGAACTGATCTCATGGTCCGCCTAGCCTTATCTCTTCCTTTTAATGAAATTCCTTTTCCCTTTTCACTGATTGTCCTGAGATTCTGCCTTTTCTTTCTCACGCTCCTGGCTCTGGCTAGTCTGCTACAGTCTTGTTTTCCTTCTTTTCAGTGAGTCCGTTTGCACAGTCCTTGAAGGTCTAGAGAAGGGCAGTGGTTGGCAAGGGGCCTCTTCCTCTCTTTCCCTAGATCCATCTCCCCTGAGAAGCCTCCTGGCATCACCAACCCCCTTTACTGCTCATCCATCTGCCCTCCTCTTCCCCCACCAGAGCCCCACGTCTCAGCAGCTAACTCATCACGAAATAGTCTTTAGAATACTTTCAAAAAATATTTTCAATAATTAGAGGAGGCTATATTTATTGTAGAAATATCCAGAGTCCAGGACGATCAGGGACACTTTGGAGCTAAAGAAAGAGGGTCTCAAAAGAGAATGGCCAAAGCTTAGAATTCAGGGTGAAGGCATTGGTGCAGACACAGCTGCTATGGGTAGGTGTCTGACTCCTTGCCTTGGTTTCTGTGGTCCACCCCATCTGGGGGCCACTGGCCACAGGAGAGACCAGTCAGCCTTTCAGTCTGTGCAAGGGAGATAATGAGGATGGAATAGCTACCTTGCTGTATACCCTAAACATTGAGAGAAACAGCCTTATTTGCATCTGTCTTTTTGTATATTTGTAATGGAGACCTTTGACATTCATTGAGGACACATGAAAAACTTAGAAACATGAAGAGCTGGGAGCTCTCATTAAAATGCAGATTCTGAGTAGAAGTAGGTCAGGGTGGCCCCAAGAGCCTGCCATTTCTAAGAAGTTCTCAGGTGAGTCCTATTGCTGCTGTCCTGAGGACCACTTTTTGAGTAGCAAAGCATCAAACCACACTTCACAATTCTCTTCTGCAAAATGGGCCCACAGTAGCCAACTCACAGTTAGTAGGTACAGAAAGAGGTCATTTATAAAATCAGAACCTCAAGCCCAGAGGCACAGATGCTGGGCCGGCTGGGGTTTGTCTCATCTTTGAAGTGTATGATAAACATTCTTTTTTTAAATTTGTTCTTTTTAGATATACATAACAGTAGAGTATATTTGGAAATACATACATGGAGTATAACTTACTCTAATTAGGATCCCGTTCTTGTGGTTGTACATGGTGTGGAGTTACACTGATTGTGTATTCATACATGAGCATAGGAAAGTTATGTCCCATTCAATCTACTGTCTTTCCTGTTCCCATCTCTTCATTCTCCTTTGTCTAATCCCAATGAACTTCTGTCCCTCCCATTGTTTGTTAGCATCCTCATATCAGAGAGAGCATTTGGTCTTTGGTTTTGGGGTATTAGCTTATTTCACTCAGCATGATAGTCTCCAGTTTCATCCATATACCAGCAAATGCCATAATTTTGTTCTTCTTTAGGGCTGAGTAATATTCCATCGGAAGTGCATAATACACATTTTCCCACATGTCAGATGCCTTCAGACTTACGCTCAAAAAGGTAGAGTCAAAAAGAGCACATCTGTGAATGCCAAGGGTCTGGCCTCTCCCAAATATCTGTCTGTATGGACATCTGATCCACATCTAATTTATCCGTTCACCAGCTAGTACTAGGAGTCTCAAGGTCACCTGTGTGGCACCTGAGAAGGGTTTTGAAGGAGCTACTCCTATGGTATGAGAGGATGCTGCTGTTAACCCATCTCTGGAAGGAGAACAAATGTCTATGGCTTGTGCCCACTTGAGCATGAACAGGAAGGACTTAAACAGATGAAAGTGCGCCTGGGGGCTTGTGCCTCACCCAGCAGTTCATAGAGCTAGACTGGCTTCTGGGCCCACCTTCTTAAAGTCATCTGTTTATGCAGGATACAGAGCAGCACCCAAAAGCTGTTCTCTCAGTCTCCAGCCCCTTCCCACTGAATTCTCAGCACTACCCAGAACTCTCCACAGCAAGGGAAATGCCTGGTACCTGTGCTGTCTGCATGGTCACCCTGGCTACATGTGGCCATTGAGCTCTTAAGATATGGTGAGGACAACTGAGGAGGTAGATTTTTAATTGGATTTAATTGTAATTGATTTTAGTCCAAATAGCTGCATATGGGTAGTGACTATCAGAGTGGACAGCACAAGTCTAGACTAGACTGATTAGCAGTCCTTTCAGCCTGACCTAGGTCTTCCCTAGGTAGCACTCTTGACACTGAGAGGAAGGCCTGGAGGATAGAGGGGATCACCACAAGACACCTAAGGTGACACTTACAACCAAGCTCAGAACTCACTGTGCCCAGACCAGGCAGCATGTGATGAGGTCCATAGTGTGAGTTTCCAGCTCTGTCTTACTGAGTGACCTCCATCCAGCAAGACTGTGTGCTGAGCTGGCTCCCTGCCTCAGCCCCAGCCCAGGCCCCTCCTTCTCAACACACACCTTCCCTCTAAGACCATCCACCTGCCGGTGGTCCCAGTGAGCGCTCTTGTGTGTGTGTACCACCAAGCACACGCCTACATGTACGGGTGTGCATTTCTTTGTCCAGAGCTGACCGAATCTTGGCCCCTGGCTTCCTTGTTGTCCCCCTCATGAGTGTCCTGGCCCTGCCTCCCTCCCCTCTGTTCCTCTGCCCTCCCTCTTCACATCCCGCCTCAGTTTCTTCATTGCCCGGTGCCCCCAGCTGACAGAAGTGCTAATCTTGTCACACCCAGCAGCTGCGTGCAGAAATGCTACTGCAAGCCACAGCGGGCTCAGCAGCACTCTTGCAAGATGTCAGAACTGTCCACCATTACTCTGTAAGTGTGCGTGGCCGTGGCTGTGGCCGGGTGCCCTGGAGGGGAGGGGGACGCATGCCCGCTGCCTGGAGCTTGCGTCTTGCCGTCTTGCCTCCTACTGAGCTGGAGAGTGGAGAGCCACCTGGTGCCTCCCAGCCTGACCCGGATCCCTGATCCCTGGCTGTTGCATGTTGACGTCTGTCTGTGTGTCTTGTGAGTTCTCTGTAATCTTGTGATGAGTGGGGGGGAGGGCAGGGTGTGGGGATGGAGCTGTGGCCATTGTAGGAGCATCCTGGGGGCTTGGCTGGTACTGAGGAGGAAGCTCTGCAATCTCAGTTGCTGCCTCGTGTGTGACCTTCTCCAAATCCCCCACTTCTCTGGGCTTCAGTCTTCACAATTGCAAAATTATTTCTAAGGGTTAGAGCTTGAGTTTATCAAGGCTGAACCCCTGTACACAGGAGGGGACTCTCACTCCAATATTCAGAGCACTCGATGTGCGAGTTGGTGGCAAGTCACTTGTCTCCACAACCACTCTATGAGGTGGGTCCTTGTATTGTCCCCATTTTACAGATGAGAAAGCTGAAGCACTGAGAAGTGAAGTGATTCACTCGAGGCCACATCATTGGCAGGTTGAAGATTTGAACCCAGGATTTGAACATCATACCTTAGGTTGACTCTGACTAGGTCAGCCTCAATTTGGATGTCCACATAGACAGGGGGTGCCACTGCCTCCTTGGCAGCCCCCTGTCTTTTGTGCAGCTCTAATCACTGGAGGCTCTTCTTGGCATTTTTGGACTCTTCTGCCTATTGAAGGCTCCTCAGGGCAGGAGGACAGAGGCCTACACCCTATGTCTCTGTCTCTCTGGGTAAAGCTTATAGTGTGAAGCTCACATCATAAGTTTTCATTTCAGGGCCTCCAGGCAGGTCAGAGGTCCACAAGTCCCACCCCCCTGGGACTTAGAGTCTTCTCTGCTGTCCTCAATGCCCTATCTGCCAAAGGGTCTCCTGGAGCCACCTGGGTCCCTGCCTGAAGTCCTTGACTTTGCTGAGGCTGCTGCAGGGTTGCTGGGGAGGGAAGCTGCCCATGGCCTATGTCATGGGATACCCTCAGTGCAGCCACCACTTTTGTCCTGGGGCTAGGACGGGCCTGAGCCCCTGCAAGAAAGGTTGCTGTCTCTCCCACTCTGAACCTATCCCATCTAATGCCACCATTGACGCTGGAGAGGTTTGACATCTTGATTTTCAGGGCTCTTTTCAAACGACAAGGTCAAGTTCCTGGAAAGTGTCCATTTGCAGGAAGGGAAGACAGGAGGGAGGGAGGGAGGCATGCCCGTCCTATTTCAGAGCTGCTTCCCTTCTCGAGCTCCTTCAACAGGCATTTGTTTTAAAGTAAGCCTGCTAGGCAGGACCACAGTGGAGCCCCAGTGCAGCCATGCATGTGCATTTCCAGCCGCTTTTCCTCTGCTCTTCTTAATCTGTCTGCAGACACCCTTTGCTGCCTTCTGGCACCAGGCCCTGGGCACCCAGAGATGAACAGCACCTACGTGCCCAGATGTCTGGTTTTAAGGACTCTGGGGTCTTGGGCTTGTATGGTCCACTGATTATTCCATGGAGCAGACATTTCTGGGCATCAAGTCCAAGCCCAGACATGCTTGCTGCAGGACATAACAGACAAACAAGTAGCCACCCTGCCACCTTCAAGGGGTACTGTCAGAGATGGGCAGATAGGAGGAAGGCTGAAAGGACAGGCTGCTCAGGGCTGCACCTGGGCTCCCAACAGGGACTGCTGAGATCCTCTTGGCTCTGCACTGGTCTAAGGACCCCCAAAGCCAGAATATGCTGTAAGCAGGGAGGAGGTAGGTGGGGACCCCACACTCCAGGGGCCTCTTCCTTTCTGTGCTGAGCTTCCTCCTCCTATAGGTCTTTTCAGGCTCCTCTTCCTCCTTCCTCGGTCTGTCTTTTCTTCTTCCTTTCCTTCATTCTCCCTCTTGCCTTCTCCTCACAGAAGCTAAGATACCGAGACCTCGCACAAATTTCATGGTTTCAATTTTCTAGAAATTTGGAACTTCTACATTCAATAGAATGTTCTTTCCCAGAAAGGCTGGCATGGGGAAGAAGGAGAGGTACACTGTACAGTTGCCCCAAACTAAACGGGCATCTTAAACTTCCTGTCCACTTTTGTGGACCAGCCTCTGTGGGGAGAACATGGTCTGACCCTCCAAAGAGCTGGGCTGAGTACAGCTGAGGGGCAGATCACATCTGCAGGGCAGGACTGGGATCTTTGGGGAGGCCCCCAGGGAGCTAGTTTGCAGGAGCAGGTGCAGATGGGGTCCTGCTCTGGGAGAACTCCTGGGAGAATTCCTTTCCTGGAGAGCACAACTGCATGGTATCCTCATCCTGGGTCTCTAAGCCCCTGAACGCTGAACACGGCACCACCTCACTGGGAGCCAGTAGTGGGCTGGGAGTCATAGGAAAGTGAGCTACAGGAGGCCTGCTGGCTCCCCTGCTTGTCCCACCTTGGAACCAACATGCTTCTCCCTTTTACCCTGTGTCCTGGGTAGAAGCTTCCTCCTGCCTGAGTAGAGATGGTTTATGCCCAGAGTTTATAGGTCCTTCCTAGAATCCCTCTGTGGTCTATCCAGTGCCCTCCCTCCCTGTGTTCAGCACTGCTGTTGCTTTCTTTGAATGTCTTCAGCTCACTCAAGACTCAGAAACCCAGAAACTCTGTTGCACCTTCAGGAGCAGCCCTTGGGGCACATAGAGTTTCCTTCCAGAACAGGAGAAGCTTTGCTTTACCTCCAGCCTCCTGAATACCATCCTGTTTTTCTCTTTCTTTACCTCCAAGAGTCTTAAACATCACTCAGGTTGGTTCTACAAATTGTGTGTACGTTTTTAGTGGCTCTGTAGGATACTGCCTGGGTGCCTTGCAGACTTGCCCCCAATCCCAGTAGCTCAGGGATTCTGGAAGCATGGGCCCTGGTCAGTTACGCTCTTTCCCAGGTACCTTGCACTGATATAATGCTGAGCAGATCTGTGGACAGGGACCTGGGGGAGAACAGGCTGGGACTGGATCCTCTGTGGCTCTGGTGCTCAGATCTGGCAGCCCCTGGAGCAGAAGTGTTGCTTTCTCTCCACAGACGGCTGGCTCGGTCCACCCTACTGCTCATTCCGCTGTTTGGAATCCACTACACTGTATTCGCCTTTTCCCCAGAGAATGTCAGCAAGAGGGAAAGACTCGTGTTTGAGCTGGGGCTAGGATCCTTCCAGGTAAGCCACGGTGCATGTAGAGGGCAGAACTCCCCAGAGTCAGGGGTAGTTCTGGAATCTCTTTAACCTTGCCTCCTGGTCATAGTGTTTCTGTCTATGAAATAACTACCAGAATAGAAGCACCCTGTAAATGCTCTATTGCTCTAGGAAGACACACCAATATCTGGACATCACTATGACTGAATATCCTGTGCCATGCCCACCTTGGGTGATCTGAGATGACAGCTGTCCATCAACCTGGGTTGCAGGGTATATGGCTTCAAGAGCCCTGTGTGTCCACATCCTGATTTCAGCCTTCTAGACCCTGCACCCCTTGAGGGCTGGAGTTCTGTCTTACTCAAGTCAGGGTCCCTGGTACAGGGGTCCTCATTACAGGATCCTGGCCATAGCACCTGAGTGAGCTGGACAGGAGCACAAGCAAATAGATGCATACCTGCATGAGCCAGGGGTTGCAGGGAGCAGTGGGGTAATGAGTCTACATGGGGAGAGGTGAATGATGGGGTTGTGAGTCCTAGTGTGAATGGGCAGTAGCAATGGATCCATAAGGGGAGGGATGTCTCCCTGGGGTGTGCTGGGTAGAGTGTCTGTCCCTCAGCCACTTGCTTAAATTAGCATTTGAGCTTGATGGTCAGAATGTTATTCTGGGCTTCTGACTGGCATCTCCCATTCTAATTCAAGGCCACTATACCTGATTCAGCTTCTGAACCTGCTCAGACTGGGACAGAGTTTTATAGACAAAGTTCTGAACCAGGAATCAGAACCCTGGGCTCCCATCTTTGTACTTGCGGATGTATTCCAGCCATCATTCTGTTGACACCTTCGAATAGCAACCCAGGGTACAAGAATTGCAAGAAATTTGTTTGCAGCTTTTAGGAGAATGTTGTTGCTTTGTTTGGCATACATGTAGAATGGCTAAACCCATGCTCTATGCCAAAGACTTATTTCACATGGTGTTTGGCTTCACCATGATAAGGAGTATCCAGTGGAGGGTGGAGGGATAGTGGGGAGACAGTGATAGTTAAAGAAAACACGCTCCTGTTGTGTCCTGGAGTGCTCCTGCTCTCAGGAACCTGTCATCTAGTTGGAGAGCCCAGAGAACATTCTGGGACATTCAGGGAAGGCTCCTTGTAGAAAGTAGGGTAGAGTGTGTAATCCCAGTGGCTTAGGAGGCTGAAGCAGGAAGATCACAGGTTCAAAGCCAGCCTCAGCAACTTAGCAAGACCCTAAGCAACTTAACGAGACCCTGTCCTGTCTCAAAATGAAAAATAAAAAAAAGGCTAGAGATACAGCTCATTGGTAGTGCACTCCCAGGTTCAATCCCCAGCCCCACCAAAAAAAAAAAAAAAATGCAAAAAAGCAATAGGAAGGATTCCACCAAGGCACATGAGATTCAAAGCCAGAGTTTATTGGTGGGGACTGGCCTACCAGCCACCTGGCTTCCTGACTGCTCATCTTAGTGATGCAGAACACATCTTGTCTTATATCAGATCCCTGGGCAGGGACCCAGGGACCCCTATCCAGGTCTTGGCATTTTTCTGCTTCCTGTTGTCATGTTACCGCCCCTACCTGTCCCATACACCCCCTACACATGGCATTCTCAGGTTTATTTTTCCTCACTCTCCAGGGCTTTGTGGTGGCTGTTCTCTACTGTTTTCTGAATGGGGAGGTAAGACCCTGGCCATTTGGCTTCTCAGCAGTGGAGATGGGGCTTGCTGGGGAGCAGACAGGGGGGTGGATTCCTCTGATAAGGCTTTTGCTAGGCTCCCAGCACCTAGGGGAGGAGTTGGTCCCACAGTAGCCAGTGTCATGTCTTGCCAGAGTCTACTGACAGCTTCCACCTGGGCCAGGATTTTTCCTACCATGCAGCTGAGGCCCAACCTGAGTGCAGAGCTCCACCCAGAGAAGGCAGCAGCTCTGCTGAGCCCACAGTTCCTGCATGTGCACTCGCCATGAGATGCACCTCAGCGAAGAGGAGGTGACAGTGAGGAAGGGCAGGGCACAGGCATGGGTACCACAGGTCAGGAGGCTGTGATGGGCAGGGCTGCTAGATCAGGAGCTGTCCAGCATTCAGTGTTGCCCTCAGCAGGCTACACTGCTTCACCCAAACCAGTCTCCTGGTAGAGCAAGGAAGATTTGGAAGAGACCTCGGGGAGAGATCTGGAACCTTCCAGTAATGCTCCATTTCTAGAGCTATGGTTTGGGGCTCCCTCTCTAACCCGTTGGGGTGATGCTCTTGAGGAGAGCCCAGAATAGCAGTGCTGGCCTAGGGCCAGGGCTGGATGGGTGGGATGCATTTGGAGAAGGGGCATAACTGTGTGACTGTGACCTCAACAGACTCTTCTCCTGTTTGCATCTGAGAAACAAAAAGATTGGGCTCAGTGATCAATGGAATGACCTAGAGCAAGACTCAGATTAGGACAGATAAGGAGAGACAGAAGGGCCCTCCAGGAAGGGGCTGGGAGAGCAGAAATGTGGGAGTAGATGTAGCTTGTCAAGAGCTTACAGTGGAAGAGGAGCTGGACGTGGACAGGGTGCATGCGGATGCTGCTCCCAGTCCTGTAGTTCATGCACTGCCCAAAGGTACTTGGCTGAAGGAAGGGTGGAAGCTGAGACTCACTTGGCATGATCTCCCACTTGCCACACTAAGGGCTACATGGGGGCATGTATGCCCAGAGGGATGGACTGTTTAATAGTCCCTACCCACGCCTGTACACTGGAATCACCTGGGATGTTGTAAAAGCTACTGACATCTAGATCTTACCTAGAGATTGGGATGTGATTGTTCATATAGTCTGAGTTCTTATGTGTAGCCCAGTGTGAATGGTCAGCAATAGTGGGGAACCTTACCCTGATCCATGTGCCCTGAGGGACTGCTTGCTAAAGACCCACCCAGCTCTTTTCAGAGTGGCCCATAGACAACAGGATGCTGTCAGAAGGCCTCCCCCAGGCAGTGACTAGGGGGAAGGCTGCAGCGGGGAGCAGGAGGGGTACTGGAGGTGGCAGTGACAGCCTGGGAAGGCCTAAGGTCAGGGCAAGACCAGGTGCCTGGATAGGATGTGTGCCCAGAGGTAACAGCCCCAGTTGCTCCCTGCAGGTGCAGGCGGAGATCAAGCGGAAATGGCGGAGCTGGAAGGTGAACCGTTACTTCACCATGGACTTCAAGCACAGGCACCCATCCCTGGCCAGCAGCGGGGTGAATGGGGGCACCCAGCTCTCCATCTTGAGCAAGAGCAGCTCCCAACTCCGCATGTCCAGCCTCCCGGCCGACAACCTGGCCACCTGAGTCCCCCTCCCCTCTTCCTCTCCTTCTACACAGGCTGGGGCTGTGGGCAGGGGCTGTGCACGTTAGCGCCTCTTCCCTCCCTTTGGGCAGGCCCTGGGCTGGCAGCTTGGCTCCTCCCCAAGGGGGGAGAAGGAGGCAGGGCACAGACTGGTATTGCCTCTCCTGTTTTCATACTGGTCCTGCCCACCATGGTCCCTTGGGCCCTAATTGGACATGTAAATACTCCTTGAATTTGGAAATTTGTCCCATCCCTTTCCCTCCACCCGTGTTCCCACTCACTTCAGCCAGCCCAGCTCCATTGCACTGTGTCTTGGCCAGCTTTGGTGATGGCCTGAGCCCAGGCATGAGGCCTCATGAGCTGAGGCTGAAGAGACCCTGCTCTGGAGTGGCTGGTATGATGCCCACCCCAACAGCCCTCTTAGGTTTGACTTCAGATGTGGGACCTTTTTCTGACTGAGCCCAGTCCCTGAGGCCAGCCAGAGGTCCAGCTGGGGTGGCCAGATCTTCCAGTGCAGGCCGGCCCCAAGGCTCCCTCATGCTCACCTGGCATCTTGGCATCCAGGTCCCCAACCCCTGGGTACCAGGGCTATGGGACAACTCCATGCTCTTTCAATCAGAGACTTCAATTGTGGGTGGGGGTTGAGGGTCAGGAAAAGTTCTGGTGCTTTTCATTTGATCCAAGAAGAGCTGAGAGCCAGAAATATGAACATGATCGGGAAGGAGATGGAATGGTTTGGGAGACCCAGGGAAGAAAACTTCCTCCATTTTCATTGTTGGACCCTAACATGAAACAGGCAGGGTTCATCTGGTAGCTCCCCTTTGGCCCTTCCTGTCCCCAGTAGATGCCCCAGAGAAGCTGCTTCCCAAGTGTACCCACCACAGAGTCCCTAAGCTCTCTTTCCTACTTCCCCTGAAGTCAAAGCCATGAGTAGGTTGAACCAGCCGCCTTCCTGTGATGTCAGCAAATCCTGGAGCCCCTCACACCTCCATGTGCCCAAGTCCCGGGCCCAGGGCTGTCCAAGACCCTGCCTCCATGGATGATGAAGAGCCCCAGTCACCAGGTCCTCAGACCTGGACTCAACTACTGAGTCCCCCTGTGTGCCCTTTATATTGAATCACTGTGGGCTGCTAGGGTGTTTGAGGGGACATCATGCTGACACACCCATTAGCAGACGCTGCTAGTGGGAGGAGCTGATGCCTCCAATGCCCATCCTGACCCCAGCTGCACATCGCACAGCCACAGCCTAAGAATTTCAAGTAGGGCAGAACCAGGTTCAGGGAAGGCTGAGGAAAGTGCTAGAGTGCCAGAGCCCTCGTGGCCCAGTCCATTCCACGTCAGCTTTTGGTCTTGTTCCTGTTCATGTGTTTGTGGACTTGCTTCTTGATCATGTTCTGAAATGCTTGGGAGTTTGGGTGGAGGGGGGTGTTGTTTTGTCCTGGTTTCATAAAGAGGAAGGAACCCTGGGGGCCTTGGCAGTGCTTCTGGAGACACCTTCAGAGAGACTGGAGAAGGCGCTAGTTGCTCTAATTTAGAGATGAGTCTTGTGTCCTCTGCAGTGAAGTGAGTCCTTGGATCTTTGATAAAGCCAGAGGGAGAAGGGAACTCTCTGCCCTTTCCTCAGCACATTGAATAACTTGGACTGGCCTTGCAGTATGTGGTGGTCCCTTATACCCTGAGCCAGACCTCTTGATCCCTTCATCCTGTTCGGGGAGTCAGGTGTATTACCCAAGAAGTGTCTACTGATCATCTTGCACTTGGGTCACTGCTGGAGGCCCTGAGTTGCTTGGAAGGAGCCATGGCCTGGGATTCAGAGACCAAGATTCTGCCTCAGCTGGGTTCAGAATGCTGTGACTATGGACGCAGTCCTCCCTGTTCTGGGCCTCAGTTTCCCCATTCATGAAATGAAGTGGCTTCTAATGCTACTGCGGGCTCTGTACTCTTCAGCAGTTTTCCAGTTCAAAACTAAGGCAGGTAAAAGGGCATGCATGATCATGTGTATCATCTAAGGTTTGGAGGTGTGTGTGTGTGTGTGTAGGTGAGGGAGGAATGTGGTTTATTTTCCCTGAGAAACTCAGCTCCTTTCTCTTCCATTTGGACACCACAGTGGAAGCTGGTAGAATGGAGGGGAAGCTCAGGTCACATACATCTGAACAGGTGCCTTGGGCATGATATGCAGACGAGCATTCTGTACCTGGCTTGGGCAGGGTACTGTGACTGGGTAGCAGCTAGATCCAAGGAGCAGTCATATGGACCCCATTCATTTGTCAACACCCCCACCAGCAGGGCTGTGTCACTGTGAAAGAAGAAACTGACTTTATAGATATGTCATTGCAAAACAGCAAAAACAAGTCAGCCCTGAATCCCATGCACTGCACTACTCCTGAGCCCTGGGCCTTTGTCCTCCTAGAAGTTCCAGGTCCTGTCTGTTTGTTTTCTGTTTGAATGAATTTTTGTCAGTCTTGTGAGAAGATGTACCTGCTGTGTTCTGAATGTTCCAGGAGGTTCTGGTTCAGCATCACAGGCAATGGGAGGGTGACATGAGGCCTGGGTCAGACCCTTCCCTCCCAGATCTTCTCTTTTCAAATCTGTAGCATGGGCAAGAAGACTAGATGACTTTTACATAGCCCATCACATCCTGGAAATCTCTCTCTAAATATCAGCCATCTCCTTGGAATGGGTCCCAGGTAAGGATTGCATCAAAGATAAGGAATCTTGCTGTATGAAGAGGGACGGGCACAGTTGGGATATGTTCGTCTGGAGAGGAGCAGTTGTTGAGCTCCATGTCTGCAGGGGATTGTTCCTGGGAAGGGGTTTTTTGTTCTATGCAATCCTAAACTTCACCCGTGGGAGGCCAGATTCTTCTTGGGATAAGGAAATCTCACCCCCTGTCACGACTGTCCAGGTGTGGGACAGACAGGCAGTGTCAGGAGAGGCACAAGTTAGGGAAGCTTAGGCTGCCATGGAGCCAGTGAGGGGCTAGAGAGTAGAATTCAGAGCCTTCTTATGGTCCCCAGCACTGGGAGCCTCATGACTAATGCCTCCCATCATGTTCCCCAGTCTGTCTCAGTGGGGACCCCTGTGACCATCCATGGCATGTCTGTCCTTCTCTAACCCCATCTTCTGTGAGCTGGGTCCTTGAGAAATAAGGCCAGGGAGCCACAGCATGGCCTAAGGCTGGAAATATACCTGCATCTGTGATCATATACCAAGGCCTCAACTCCTTGATTTGCCCCTCTCTTCCTGGAAGAGGCTCTCTTTTTCTTTGAGTACCCTTATCCCTTTCAGGGCCACTCCAAAGTGAAAATAGTGAGCACTGTGTCATATGAACCACTCGAGCCCAGGCAGCATGGAAACCAGCTGGAAAAGCCCCAAGTAGGAAGTGGGGACCTGGGATTCTCCCCATTTTGCCACTGACCTGCTGTTTGACCTTGACTCATTCCCTTGTGGCTTTGGGGAGGCATAAAATACTAGAGCTGGGAGAAACTTGGAGACCTGCACATCGAATGTCACCTTTGGACTGATGAGGAAACAGGTGGGCCAGGCATAAATCTAAATGAGGAAATGGCCACACCAGTACCTACATATCCCTGTGCATGAGCCAGAACGTGGCGCTCAAAGCATCTACGTATAATAAACACTTCACCTTGTGCAGCAGAGGGGCTCTGGCCACTGAAAGCTGTTCAGGACTCCAGACCGCAGGAGAAACAATGGAGTTGGCCTGGTGTTGGGAGACCTGCCGCACTTTGCCACCTGCTCTGTGGTGCCAGGATTGCCCTCTCCAGGCTTCTGCCCCCTAATCTGAGGAACGGACAAGAGTGATTGAATCACCTGCTGCACAGGCCAGGGATGAGGTTGAAGCAAGAGACCCTCTGAGTGTGAAAGAACTTTGGAAGTGACACAAATTTGGGCTCATTAGGGTGAAGGCCCCTGAAAGGGGCTCTTTGTTGTTTATCTACCGCACTGAGCTCTCTTGGGTTGAACTTGACTCCTTTTGTAAGACCACCAGCATTGGGGATGAAGAGGAAGCCAGAGGGCTCCGGCAAACACAGAGTCTTAGCTTCATCTTCAACTGATTCCGTTTGTACTCGGGATTATGAAGGCGAGAGGACACATGGGTGTTTTGAGCATTGCGATGCTACCTTCCTAGGAATCCTTCAAGGATATGGGAAATTCTCCAGTGAGCCGTATGCCCATCCGTTCTCCTTCCCTTGAACTCCAGGTCTGGGAATGTGTCTGCGCTCAGCCATGTGTGTCTTGTCTGATGTCTGTGTTCTGTCGCTTTGCACCTGCCAGGGTTGGAGTGGTTGCAGCCCCTGGCATCCCAAATGCAACTCCAGGCTCCCTTGTGGGAACTGGATCAGCCTGGGCTTCATCTCCCATGATAAAGATGAGCCCATGGACCTTATTGCTACTGCTGCTGCCATTAATGCTGTGCTCACAACCTTGTCCGGGATTTTAAGGATGTCAAACTGCTGTAGATGACTCAATAAATGTCTTATCCTTTTTTTCCTGGTGGCTGTAAATTGATGAAAGAGGAGATCATGGAGGAGAGGAAGAGGAAGGGGAGGGATTGATTACACTAGAATAATCCAGTCTATGAAACCCTGCTGCTTTGGGGATTCCAAGTGAGTAATATGAGGATGGAGCTGAATGAGCTTAGATTGGTCTTGGAAAACAAAAGGAAAAGTCTTGACCTCAAAGGGATCTTCATGCAGTTTGAGTGGAATCAGGATCATTGGTAATCTTGGGTTCCTGGAAATGGAAGCAGCTTACCCCGTAGTCTGATGATTCATGTCCCTCATATTGTTCAATAGGAGTGGCCACCAGCTACCCCTACATCTCTTGCATACAGGGAGCATTTCATCCCAGGTAGCCACAGGTGTGCCCTTGGCTGCAAGAGTCCCATCCCCTAACCCTTCTGCATAGTCAGAGCCATCAGTCCCTGCCTGACCAGGGGCCCAGTCCCATTTCCAAGAGGGTCTGTTGATAGTCACAACTGTGGTGCCCACTTATATATTAGTCATAAGTTTGAGTTGCTAGCAGATAATTTTGGCTGATAAACCAGAAAAGGAATTTGTGGGGGGAAAAAAGTTTGGCAGATCATAGAATTCTTATAAGGCTGGAGACACCAAACAAACAAACAAAAAAGGTATCTAAAGCCACATATTATGCCCTCTAACTGATGGTGAACCTGCTGCCACTGTTACTGCCATCAGCACAGTGATGTATCTTTCATGCCGGGGGACTGGCTATTCCAATTAGCACCATCTCCAAAGCAGATAGTGTTGCTTCCATCCTCACCAGCAAATCAGATCCGGATCCCACAAGCAGCCTCCTTCCTTAGTTTCTAACTTCTGAATCAGTCTCCATGACTCCCTTGGTTTGCCTGTGCTCTACCCAGGGGAGACTGGAAACTATACTCCTCTGGATTCTACCTTAGGGAAGTCTTTCTCACAAGTCTGGAGATTTTCTAAACATTCCAATGGTATTAAAAAGTCCTGTGAATAATTAATACCCATATCGGGCTTGATTGAGGTCTATGGCAGTGACAAAGCTAGCTTCCTCTGGTGGCCAGTGGGCCACTGCAGAACTGGGTCAATGAAAAGGTGAATCCTAATCCAATAGGGGACATGAGTCGTACAACTGGATAGGCCAGAGAGGCCACCCACCAAATGCACCCAGGCATCTAGTGGGGGTGTCCCAAGCTGGTAACCTGGAATTTGCTGCTCTCCAAGGTTGAACCTGCTGTCCCTTCCTTTAGGGATATTAACACGCTGTGTCCTCTGGCTCATTTAGCTGATACCTTCAGCTGCTTCCAAAATGGAACCTACCCTTAGAAGCTATGAATCCTGTGTGTCAGACTCTGTAGGCTGCTTTCACAGAAGAATTCCTTAATGTTTAGACAAACGTCATTTTCACTGATGTGACCATGATGAATCAAGTTTCCATATATTTCATTCTTAGAAAGAGGTCACGTACAAGAAGCAAAAGTCAAAAGTCAAAAGTCAAAAGCAAGATGAGAGGCTGGGATTACATATTAAGGTTGAGTTTCCTGGTGCCTATGAAGATCAAGCTACTGAGTGCATGTGAGTTCAAGTCCTGATTCATGTATCCACTTCTCAACATTGAGTGACTCTTGCAGCCTCTTTTCTCCTAACTCCCATAAAAGAATGCCTTGAACCTGGTTATTCCTAAGTAATAATTCCTGGTTATTCGCGGGTACTAACACTAACACTAAGTGTAATTCCTCTTGGGAACTCAGTAGTCCTCCAGCTTTAGCCTGCATCAGAACCTCTTGAGGACGGTTCATGGAACATGAGTGGAATCGGGATCACATCTATATCTTGGGTCCTGGAAATGGAATCAACTCACTCTATAATCTTTGATGCCTTATGTATTTCATATTCTATGAGAGTGGGCACAAGATACCCCAAAAGCTTGCTTACAGGGAGCATCTGTTAAAATATAGATTGCTGGACCCTCTTCCAGAATTTCTGATTCCAGCCTCTTGGACTTGGCCAATGATTTGCTTTCTAGGAGGCTGACAACGAACACAGACATTAGCAACTTGGGCTTTAATTTACTTTTCCTTCAGGATACTGTCTTAGGATCAGGAGGCAGAAAGGTCCAAGGGACAATCAGCTTATAGATGTTGACTTACTCTCAACAAAGTAACTGTCTCTAACTCTCTTGGACCATCAAAGATGGCTCAAGAATCCAGGTCCAAGAATCCAAACCATCTTGAATCCTTGGACCATCTCTGAATCAAGCAGGATCAAGTTCAGTGAGCTAGGACAGGAAAATCCCACTAAAAAGTGGCTTAAAGAAGACAAGTTTATTTTTTCTTATACTAAGTCCAGAAACAGAACATCCAGAACTGGAACTGTATTTATGGTCTTTCTAGGGACTCAAACTTCTTTCTTTTCACATCCTTAGCCTGTGAGTCCTAAGGTCACCTCATGGTCCAAGGTGGCTCCTGGAGCTCTAGGTGTCAAGGGATTCAAGTAAAGTGGGAGAAGGGAAAAGATCTCTCCTTCTTCTTTAGTCACCATCTCTTCAGAAGCGTTGTGTCTCCTTGCGTCTCTTGGCCGATGTTTAGTCACATGGCCAAACCTCACTGCAAGGCAGACAGTGTAATACCTCCTTAATAAAACTGGAAGGAGAGAGTGGATTTGGACTGGCAAAGAGTGGTTTGTGTCATAATCTCAACTCCCAAATCACTGGACAGTCTCGTGGTGTCACTGGGCTCATCCCACATTTGTGCAAACAGGCCGAGAGGTGTATGAATGCTCCACTCTATTGAAAATGACAAACTAGGGTGTGCAGTCTCCAATCAGACTGCAGGATGACTTTGAAGGATCCCTTAATTAGAACTGGGGAAACTGGTTATGTTACTGTCTAGGGTGCTGGGTTCATTGCCTCCATTCAGCAAAGAATTGAAGAACAGGACACAGAGATAGCAAGAAAAAAGTAGGTTTATTTGTAAAAGTGACAGAGATACAGAGAAAGACTTTTCTAAAGAGAAAGTGCCCAGAGCTGAGAATCTGGTGGGGGAGTTTTGGCTTGTTCTTTTTATGGTCTCTGGAATTTCCTCCTTTCCTGATCTCCTCCTGTGTCCACACACTCTTCACTATTATTGATTGGTGCCCCCTCTGTCCATGGTCCGTTTTAGTTTTTCTATTGGATCCCCCTCTTAGGAGCACAAATATGGAAGTGACTGTCTGACTGTTTGTGTCCACAAGCACTTTATTCAAGCAGGAAGTTGACCTCATCAGAAGACCCTCGCCCTGCCCCCTACCTCCTCACTCACCATCTTGGCCTGGCTGACTAAGCCCTTCTAGATCTCCCTCAGTTACTCCCACTCACTGAAACCTAGTCTAGTTTCAAGGGGTGAGAATATGACCATGTCCTTTCTGATTCTTTTCATCCTTTGAACTTTTGCTCGTAGCTGCTTTTCTTGAGTGGATTCTGTGCTCCAAAGAAGTCCACATTAATCAATCTCTTTTTAATTTGGGGGGTTCTCTGAGATAGGGGGGAAGAATGAGGGTCCTCTAATTCATGATCATCAGTTACCCCCAAGTGAGCTCAATTTAGATGCTTCTGAGCCTCCCAGGTTTATTAGGCTCCCTCTTGGTGGAGAGCCTGTTGCGGTGGCTCTGATGTGAACATGGAGATGGCTGCCCCTTTCCAGATCCTAGATGCAAGGTTATGATTCCAGATCACCACTATAACAGGAAGAGCAGCCAGAGAAGGCGTGGGATGCAGACATTTATGCAGCCTCCCAGCCTTATTAGGCCATTTCCTGTGAGCTTCTGCAAAAGCCTATGGTGACAGCCTCCCAGGCAGAGAAATCACCAAGAGTAAATGTCCTTGGACATGAAATGAACATTCATGTAATTTGTATTAGTTTCCTAATACAAACCATTAGAAACTGGGTGGCTTAAGACAACTGAAATTTGTTTTCTCCAAACTTTGGAGGCTAGAAGTCTCAAATGGCGATGTTGCTAGGGCCAAGCTCTTGTTGAAGGCTCTAAGGGAGAAGGTTCCATGCTTTTCTCCTAGCTTCTAGACTTGCTGGCAGGCCACTTTTGGCATTCCTTGGCTTATGAGAGGCCCCTCTCTGATCTTTCCCTCTGTTATCACATGACTTTCTAAGGGTCTGTTTCTGTATCTTCTACTCTTTTTCATAAGGACAGTAGTTACATTTGACTTTGGACCCTCTGTAATCCAATACAACATCAAGTAATTAATTACATCTGCAAACTCCCGATTTCCAAATGTGGTCCCATTCATAGACATTCAGAGTTAGGACTTCAGTATGTCATTGTGGGAGACATAACTCAAGCCATAATAGAGGATGAGAGGTTTGGAGCTTCACTGGCTGAGCGGGCACACTTGTGTTTACTTGAGATGACTTATTTGGAGGAGATGGGGGGTTGATGGTGAATATGTGGGCAAAGAGGGGGTTGAAGCTTCCCACCCACAGTCACTATCAAAGGGGTTAAGTAAAAGTACAAAATAAAGTGTAGCAACCCTGAGACCTCAACTTCAGAGGGCTTGTCTTCCACCAACTCAACAAGAAGTTGATTCTGTCCCTCAGGGCTCTCTCAGGGCCACTCCTCTCTCAGTCATACTTCCTCCCCTTCCAGACAGCCCCACCCCAACCCATGGTAATCTAGCTACTTTCTTTACCTCACACAAGGTCCTTCTCCTCTCTGTCTCTGCCATAGACTTGGGGATGGCCTGATGGTCAGTGTTGTCCTTGAGCTGACACTCTTGTGCCCCATCCTCGGGGGCTCTCTGATACTTGGGAGTCACATGTGGTTCTCCTTTACCCTCTTCTCTTTAGACCCTCTCTCCATGGGCAAAAGCATCCATTCCTATGGCATTAACCATGCCTCACTGATAAACTCCACTCTTCGTCTCCACGCACAATCTACCCACCTGGGTAAGGCCTCATGCAGTAAGTACCATGGAGAGAGCCTGGCAAACTTTGGGTCCAGCACCACAGACAGTTCCGAGATAGCCCACCTACTGGGGCATCTATGAGGCCTATTTATCTGACATCAACAAGAGCCCATGTAGGTTTTAGTGGCCCCAAACTCATGTAATTTGGGGAACCCTCTTTAATACAAAAATACAAGATTTTAAATTCCAAATTAAATGCAAAAAAGGGCTTTTTAATAATAAGAAATGCTGACAATTATCATAAGCATCACAAAACCCAGAAAAACAACATTGTTTGTATTGATTACTTCATGATAGTTTTTGCCTTATATTTTTTCACCACCTACTCTTGGACAACAATTTTAATGGACAACAATTTTCTGCCAGTTTCTATGTAGATCGTTGACATATAATCTAATCATACAGTGAATCAAAATCTGTGCTTTATGGCAAAGTGGGTGGCTTCCGAGAGCTCTCCTGGAATTCAATTCCAATGTCACAGGACCCACGATCTCTGCCTGCAGCAGTAGAGCTGTGCTTCCCAAGAACCAGCCTTGGGTCTCTTCAGTGGTCCATGATGCAGAAGCAGGTTTTTCTCAGGAACTGTCCAGCAAGACTTGGGGGCTCTCAGCTTCTGTTCCGGTCCCTCCACCACCAAACTGCAAAGGCCTCTGGGGAACCATGGACCCTCATCTCCATCCCCATAGACCCCACCCAGGGGCCTTGGGTGAGTGCACTTTAATCCTCTGCCTTACAGGGAGATGGATCCTGAGGTAGCAGGCCATGGCTCTTCTGTTACAGAGGAGGCCACCAAAGAATTGACAAAGAGGCCAGTGGACACCAGAAACCCACACCATTGGTGAAGAAGAGAGTATAGTGACAGAAAAGCCAAGCAGAGTTCCAAGAAGTGGACAATGGTCATCTGAATCAAGTGCTGCTAATAGTTGATGAAGATTGGGACAGAAAGCACAGTTATAGGTCATCTCTTACCTGGGCTTCCTTGGGTAGGTCTCAGTGTTTATAGGAATCAGAGTGGCTTCTCCCATGACTCATTCTGGCCTCCTCAGGAGTAACAGATCTTGAAGTCACCTAAGAGTGGTAGTACAGGGAGCCAGCTCTAAAGGGGTTGGGTCATTTTCTTTTCAGTATTGAGAATTGAACCCAGGGGTGCTTTGCCACCCCTAGCTCTGATTATGTTGTTATTTTGTGACAGCGTATCACTCAGTTGCTAAGACTGGCCTCACAATTGCAATCCTCCTGCCTCAGCCTCCCAGGTTGCTGGGATCACAGGTGTGTGCTGCTATACCTGGTGGTTTGGCCACATTATAGTCCTCATTTATCTCAGCTGTTTGGGGACAGACCCTAGCACATTTAAGAGACATGGGGCCTCTCTCACTAAAGCCCAGGTCTTGACAAGCCTGCCTTGTGGTTCCAGGACTGAGAACCAGGCTACAGAACTGGCCACAGGGAAGAACTGTAGCTGGCTTGGAGCGGGTGTCTCATTTGGGAGTGTCCTCTTGCCTCCAAGATTGGCTGGGGTCAGCTCTAGGATTGGTAGAAACCATGGGACTTCTCCCAGGAACCCAGTCTTCATCCCTGCTCTTGGGGGTGGCGGGGGCAGTTTTCAAGCCTCTGAATCAGGCCCTGCAAACAAGGAAGGGTTCTGCCTGGAAAGAGATTCATCATACCCAGTCCTTATTTGCTCCCAAGGAAGAATTTTCCTGGAAAGGAGCCCTTCCACCGGAATCGAAGAGATGCAGAGAAGAGGAGCAGGCTGAAGATACAGTGATTCCTATCTTTCAACAAGTTCAAGGGAATCCTGACCTCCATGGTCCACTCATACCATCGAGCTATCAGACCTGCCCTGCATCTCAGAATGCCCTCCTCCTCTGCTTTGACTGGGACTCCCAGCCCAGCTGGCCAACATGGTTGGAACCCACACTCAGTTCTGAAGGGTCTACATGCTCCATGGGCCTGCATGATGCCCAGGCTGCACATAGCCTCCTGGTGACACTGAGGCCTGAGGCCCATAGGGCAGCAAACATGGAGGCCAACGGGGTGCAGAGGACAGCCTGGTGGGCTCTGCAAGTGGCCTGGGGAAAGTCCTGCCTCCTCATTGAGTTATCCTTTACATCACAGACAGAGGAAGACTTCAAGCAGACCAGGACATAACTGCAGACATTAAACCTGAAGAGAAGACAAGGGAGACGGCAGCCAATATGATATACTGGGAACTGACGGCCATGTCCTTTACCAGCAAGTTCCCTGACCTTTATTTCTTCAGGGCAAAATCAGAGCATAAGTGTGCAGTGCCCTCTGCTGGCCACTCAGTTGAGCACAACAGCCGTGAGTGCGTTCCTTTCTGGAAGTCACAGGGAGTCCTCCCAGCCTGTCCCGCTTGTTTCCACACAGTGATTCATAAATGAGATAATGAGGGGCAAGAACAACCTAAAATATTTACTATAATTAACATCAGGAGGAGAAACATATCTTGAATTGCTTAAGAAAGAATTTGACCCACAGAGGATTTTACAGTGATTCAACCCTGTGCATTTCCTGTTGATAAAACTCACAATGGCACTTTTGTCTGACTTTATAGAAACTTTATTTCTGGAAAACATGCAAATATAAGAAGCACACCTTTGGTGCCATTTAGGAAGTTCATATGCGTCTAAGAATTTTCACACTTAATTGTAAACACTAATATAATAATATCTACCAATTTGTTCACTCCTTAGATTTTTCATTGAAATATTAACTAAATCCTCAGTCCAATGAGGGTAGCTATCCAATGTGGATATGAAAATGAAAGAGACGAGAGTCTTTCTCGAGGAACTTATTGCTTATAGGGAAGTTAGTAAACACACTTGGCCCTTCATATCTGTGAGTTCCGTATCTGCGGATTCAGCCAACCTCAGATGGAAAATATTACAGAGGAGGAATGTGCCTGTACTCAACATGTACAGACTTTTTTATTGTCATTTTTTTATCAGTATACAAACTATATACATATACACACACACACACACACACACACACACACACACACACATATATATATATATATATATAATGTTGTATTAGGTACTGCAAGTAATCTAGATGATTTAAAGTATAAAGGAGGATGTGTGCAGGTTCTATGCAAATACTATGCCATTTTGTACAAAGGACTTGAGCATCTGTAGTTTGGTATCTATGAGGGTCGCTGAACCAGTGCCCCATGGATTTGCAGATGCAGGGGAGAACTGCAGACTAAGGTAGACTGGGAGGCTTCCCTAGCAGACACTGTTGGTGCCACCCAGCTCCTTTCTCCATCAGGTTGCTGCAAGTGTGGGTTGCCATAGCTACTCCCCCCCTTATCTAGACAATTGCTGACAGAAGCCTGAGGGATAGCACACCTTTCCCGCCTCCCTGACTATTCAGTGTGTCCTGTACCAAGAACTGATGGGATTGGTCTGGACTGATGGGATTGGATTGGACTGATGGGTAGGATAGCCCTAGCCCTGGCCTCTGGGAAGGGCAGCCTCCATGGTCCAGTGCACACACGCCAGCCCTCTTTGCAAGGCAAGGATGTTTGGACATCTCCACGCTGCTCCTTCTTCTGCGCTCTCTGTCTCCTTCACTCTCCCACAGCACCTCTCTAGGGTATTCCTCCCCTAAGTGACTTGCTCAAGAATCTCCATGCCAGGACGTGCTGCTGGGAATCCAGATACAAACAGGTGCCAGCGAGCAGGCTCAGAAAAAAATGATGTTCAGGTTGAGAATCGGGGAAAACCTGCCTTGGAGGCCAGATTCAGGCACCTTAGAAATACTCATTCCTTCCACGAGGCCTTCAGGAGACCATGTGTTCCCTGAAGCCTTGGGGACACAGCAGCAAATGTGACAAAGTTTTATTATCCCTGGCACTTGTATTCCAGTGGACAGGGAAAGGAACAAGAAAACAAATATGCCCACTCAGATAAGCTCAGTTAGGCTCCAGAGTGAAAATAAAATATTGCAACGAGTTAACGCCATCAGTTCTCTTTCTTACAATTCTCCAAACACTTGCCCTTGGGACATCAGGTGATTTAGTCCAGCCTTTCTCCCGGGAGTAAGAACTGAAAAACTCTTCACCTCCGAGGAGTACAACTTCAGTCAATGTCAACTTCTATTGAGTTTCTGTGCGGGACACTCATTTTAAACCATGGTGTTGACACCAAACATTTTTCAGGCTCTTCCAAAGACTGCATTTAGGATCTCAGAACGTTTTTCAGGCTCTCCAAATTACATGAAAAGCATCAAAGTATTTCATTTAGGCTCTGGATTCAGAGCAGAGAGGCTGTGTAAAGGACAGGACAGGAGGCAAGTGCCAGCTCTTGCTGGCAGCATGTACCTGTGGCTGGGGTCAGGGGAAGTGGGTCTTTGGGGGAACCCAGGGTGCACTCATCCTGCACAATTATCGGTTCCATTCTCTGGTGGTTGTCCTGGAACCACACTGTCCTCTGATTCTACACTCCTCTCTACAGCCTTTGGCCTTAGGAGCTAAAGTCTGCTCCCTCTGGCCTGTAAGCTCTTCATGGCAGGGTGTTTCATTTATCTTCCTATGCCACATGGGCACACACACACATCACACAGGTGTTAGCCAGAGAAGTTTGTGGAAATAAGTTTAGTTGAGGGTCTTTTAAAATGCTACTTGTCCCTATTCCTCATGCTGCCCTCTGGCCAGGCCAGGGTCCTCTCTCCATTCCACAAGGCTGTCCGCTTTCCAGCCGAGGTGCTGCTGCTGCTGCTCAGCCTTTTCCCCAGCCCAGTGGTTGTCTGGTGTCACTGAAAGACTCCCTGAGCTTTGGGGATGGTCAGACCCATACTGGAGACCCAAAGTGTCTAACACAGGGCAAGTGGCTTCCACATGGGAGTCCTGACTCTGCGCCCATCTCCTGCCTGACCCCAGCCTCCTCCTATAAATACATTGTTTACTCCATGTTCTGCTGCAGTAGGCTGAGTGTTTGTGTCCCCTAGAATTGATTCCCCAGGTGATGTCATTAGGAGGTGACCACATCACCACATCACGAAGGAACCCTTGTGAATGGGATTGGTGCTCTTGTAAGAGGCCAGAGACAGAGAGTCGTCTCACCTCTTCCTCACAGGAGGGCACAGAAAGAACATAAAAACCAGGAAGTGGACCTCCATCAGGCTCTGAATCTGCCAAGGCCTTCCTCTTGGACTGCCCAGACTCCAGGACTGAGAATCAATCATGTCAGTTAGTAGCCACCACTCTCTGCATTTTGTTATAGCATCCTGAATGCACCAACACATGTCTCTTCCTGCTGGTCCACTTTTGAAAATAGTCCTGTTCCTATAATCCAGTGGCACCCAATCCTCATTCACCTGGTCCACAGAGCCTCCCACGGCAACTCTGATGCAGACTGACCTGGTAGTCAAAGTTATTTCTCTCTAATTTGTAAGGGATGGGATATTTCTTATGCAAGAATTAATACTTCTAGGAAATTCATCTTCTTTCCTTCCTACCTTCCTCCCTCCCTTTGTTTCTCTCTCTCTTTCTCTCTCTCTCGCTTTCCACTGATTTATCATTAGGACCTTTCCAAATATTCCCATCTTTCTCTTTCTAGGAACAGAGTGGGATGACATTCACCCAAGGTCCCTAAAGTCAGACATGGCCCTGTGATAGGCATTTGTTACTGGACTGTGAACAGCAGTGAGCTGGCCACTTTGCCATTGAAATGTTAAAAAGCCTGTGTAAAGTTTGTCATGCTCTAGTTCCCTCTGCTGGAGCAAAGAACAATGTGCACATGTAATTTGAGCCAGAAAGACCTTTTTGTTTGCATCACCGAGACTAAAGCAAGGGTGTGGATTTCTACATTACAGTGTCGCTCCTTGTGACCGATGGGTCCAGTTTACCTGTTTTGGTTTGTCTTCTGAAGTGTCATGTGTTGGAAGCTTGGTTCCCAGTGTGGTGATATAAGAGGTGTTGGAAACTTTGAGATGGAGTCTAGTGGGAAGTCATTGGGGTGCTGCCCTTGGAAAGGATTAATGTAGTTCTCATGAGATCCCCAGTTAGTTCCCACAAGAGAGAGTTGTTATAAAAGAGCAAGACTGGCTCTTCCCCATTCTCTCTGGTTTCCTATTATCATGTGACCTCTCTCTTATACACATGTGTCATGCCATGATGCCATTCAGCAAGATTAATGTAGCCAGGGGACCCTCACCAGAGCCAGCTATTTGGACTTGCATTCTTCAAAACTATGAACTTAATAAAACTTTTTTCTTATAAGTTACCTAGCCTCAGTTATGTTGCTATAGCAACAGAAGATGGACAAATACACTCTCCTAAAATGAAATTGATAATGCACATGTGTCTGCATATACAAATGCCTACATATTATGCATATATTTTTACAGGTGTGATTATATTTGGGGAACGAGCCTTGGAAAGCTGTATTGTGGGTGACAGAGTACATGAAACCTGCCACCCCCCCCCCCAGGGTTGTTGGTTACCCTATACTACCAGTAAAATTCTCAGGAGGACCCTGAGATCCAGACAATCAGCAGAGATTCACATCTGCCCTGACCTAAGAGTGTATTGATCTAATCTTTGTGAAGTAGGTACCACTCAACAAAGTTCCAAAGTTCCAATCAGAGTTAGACCTTTCAGGAAACTCCCATTAAAACTCTGCATCAGTCTAGCCCGGGGAGTGATTCATGTAGGCCATCCAAGGAAAACTTCAATAGAGGACACTTTTCAGTCCATCCTACCTTTGTATTGGTGAGCAAGGAAGCTGAGAATCATTTTGCCCAGCCAGGGCTACAGGCTACTCCAGCCAGCAGTCTGGTGAACAACATAAGGAAGAGTTTGATAACCCCAGCCTTGCTCTCCTTAAGGGAGGCACCACTCAAGAAGAAATGGGAAGAGGAGCAGTCTGGCTTTGGCAGTGAACATCCGTCCTGTTCACAGTTCCAACCACCTCAGTGGAGATAAGTCTTTCATTTTTCATTAAGAATTTGTTGTTGTTCTTACTGCATCTGCTGATTGGATCACGTATGTGTATGCACATGTATACATATGTGCATATATATTTGTTTCTTTTCTTTTTTTCATTTTTTAATATTATCCTTTTATTATTTCATTTTGTTTTTTGAGGGTTAATTTTCTTTATTTTTGTTTTTGTTTCCTTGTTTCTCTCTCTCCTTTCTTCTTCCTCTAATAGCCAAATTCTCTGGTTACTCTTTTTTCTCAGTTTTTATTTTGTTTCTTTTGATTTTTTCTCCTGTTCCTTTATGGCTTCCACCTGTCTCCTCTCTTCTGCTGTCTCTCTTTTCACCTCTGGAATATTCTCAACTTTCTTTTGCCTTCCTACCCCATTTTCTTTTCTCTAAATGAACTGTGATTTTACCATCTTTTAAAACTTTTTAATTTATATAATGAAGGCCCCCACCACTCATGTTGCTGGGGTTGTTAGCTCTGTGGATGTTGTAGTTGACACCTGGTGTTTACTTTAATGTTGTATCTAGTTCAATGGCTGTTCATTGTTGCTGTTGTTAATTTCTGATTCCACCATTCCTGTGTCTGTGGTTATTGGTGTGGTATATGTCATATTTGGCTCCTGGTTTTTACTTTTATGCTGTCTTATTGTTCTCTGTTGTTTATTTCCTTCTATTCTGTGGGGTGCCAGGAAGCAACTGTAGCACTATAAGTTCATGGGGAAGATATTCTGTTGACGACCTACACCCCCATCCAGCTAAGAGACAGCACACCTTGCTCCATATACAACTTAACCCTGTTCAAACTGCACAATACGTTAACACAAAGAATATGGAAAACAAAACCACCAAACTGACAACCAGGACCCAAGTTAGAATGGATAGAAAGGAACCTCAGGACCCACTCATGGACATCCACTCCTACAGCAACAGCTGAGAGAAATAAGATTGGACATCACACCTAGGAGGGACCTTAACCTATATTGCTTCTGTACTGTCAGAGCATACAGTTGTCAAGTCTAGAAAAGCAACCACAGAGGGTATATCCATATATTGTGCTGTATAAAACACAACTGATTGACCTACTAGAAGGACCCCATGCTTGTGAGATCTACAAAAAAAGTGGGCTCCTCAAGCTCAACACAATACACACTGTATCAAAGCTCACTAATCATCACCAAAAAACCAACAGGGAAACCATACAGTGAAATCCACTTGGAAATGTATTCGATAATCACAGCAACCTTATATCCCAGGACATTTCCCCAGAGAAGGCTGGGCAATAAAAAGGCCCTCATATAAAAGTGGAGAAAACTTCCACCCAAGCCATGCACAAATCTCAACATCCAAGAAATATGAAGAAAACAAGGTAACATGACATGAATCCTCAGGTTTGTGATTCACTAGCAAATGACTCCAAAGATATCAAAGTGGATGAAATAACAGATAAAGATTCAAAATAATGATTACAAAGTAGATCAATAAATTCTAAGAGAACACAGAAAAACAACTGAATGAATTAAATCCGTACATGTGGTAGTTAGCTTTTTGTCACTGTGACCAAAATGCCTGGAGGGGAAAAAAAAAACAAACAACCTTAGAGGAGGAAATGTTTATTTAAAACTCACAGTTTCAGAAGTCAGCTGACTCCATGGCTCTGGCAGATGAGGAAGAAGGGCATGGCAGAGGAAAGCTGTCAGCTCATGGCAACCAGGAAGAAAAGAGGGAGGGGGACAGACAGAGAGGGAAAGAAATAGGCCAGGGAAAAGATAGAGTTTAGGGTCATGCTTCTAGTGACCTACTTTCTTTGGCCACAACCCAACTGCCTACAGTTACCACCAAGTTTTCCATTGAAATTATTAATCCATAAAATGGATTAACCCACTGAGGAGGTTACACCTCTCATAATCCAATCTTTTCACCTCTGAACATTGCTGTATTGTCTAACACGTTAACTCTTGGGGACAAATTTTTAGATTCAAACCATAACAATACAGGATATAAATGAGAAAGTCAATAAAAAGAGATAGAAATACTGACAAATAATGAAACAGAAATCTTGAGCATGAGTGGCACAATGAATCAAATAAAAAATTCAGTTGAAAGTCTCTCCAAAACAGTAGACCAAGGAAAAGACAGAAATCTCAGAGTTGAAAGACAAACTGACCTGCCTTGAATATTCATACAAAATTAAAGGAAAGAAAATAAGTAGCCATGATCTGCATGTACAGGAACTCTGGGACATTAATAGACCAAATTTAAGAATCAGTGAAATCAAAGAGGATTCTGAGATATAGGCTAATAGCATGGGTAATTTTTTGGTGGTATTAATAATGGGTAATTTTTCACAACTTGAGAATGAGATGGACATCCATTTACAGGTGGCATTTATAACACCATATAGACTAAAAAAACCTCCCCATGACACATTATAATTGTGATGTATGCCTACCTAACATATATCACAAAGACAGAGTTTTTAAAGACTCAAGAGAAAATATCAGGTCACATTTAGAAGTAAGTCAATCAGAATTACTTCTTACTTTTCAGAACAAAAACTCTAAAATCCAGATTAATATTGTTCTAAGCCCTGAAGGAAGGTAATTGCCAACCAAAATTGCTAATCTCCAACAATGTTATCTTTAAAAATTCCATAATAAATAAGAGGCTTCCAGTATAAGCATAAACTAAAATAATTTGTGACAACTAAGTCAACATTACAGAGAACACTTAAAGAAGTACTACACAGAGAAGAAATTTTTAAAAAATCCTGGAGCTCACGAAAGGCCAAATCTTAGAGGAATAGCTAAGAAAATGATAGATAGGACTAAATCAAACATTTGAAAGAAATACAAATGGGAGGATTTCAAGAATATCTCTGCATAGTAATATTTTCAAATTAAAAGACATATGTAGGAAGAATGGATTTAAAAACAAGACCCAATTATACATGTTGCAAGGGGTCATTCTGCAAGCAAAGACTGCAATAAATGGAAATTGACAAGATGGAAAGTGATAATTCATGCAAATGAAGCCTGAAAACAAGCAAGAGTAGCTACTCTCATATTCAACAAAGCTGACTTCAAGCCAAAATTAATCAGAAGAGACAAAGAAGGTCACTTCATGCTGACAAAGGGAACAATGCAACAAGAAGATATAATGATAATAACTATTTATGCCCCACCAAACAGTGTTGCACCTAATTATATAAAACAGACACTACTCAACAAAGAATCATATAGATCCCAAAGCAATAATATTGGGTGATTTCAATATTCACTGAACATATTTTTCACCAATAGATAGGTCATCCTGACATAAAATCAGTAAAGACTCTTCAGACCTGAAATATGTTATAAATCAATGGACCTTATAGATATCTATAGAATATTTCATCCAATGACATCAAAATTCATTTTCTTCTCAACTGCTCATGAAACTGCCAAAATAGAGTATATTGTAATAAAATTCCTTGCATCTCATCAGATTATAATGGAATGAACTTAAAACTCAAAAGCAAGAGAAACTATCAAAATACATGGAGATTGACCAACACCCCTTTGAAGGATTAATGGGTTATAGACAAAATCAGGGAAGAAATTAAAAATTTCTTAAACTCAAACAATAATATAAATACAAGGGGCTGGGGATATAGCTCAGTTGATAGAGTGCTTGCCTTGCATGCACAAGACCCTGCGTTCAATTGCCAGTACCACACACACACACACACACACAGAATATAAATACAATATATAATAATCTCTGGGACATTATGAAGGTATTACTGGCAAGTTTATAGCTATGAGTGACTACATTAAAAAAATCAGAACAATTACAATAAAACATGCCAGTAATACCTCATAAGTCTCTAAAACAAGAACAAACTGATTCCAAAATTAGTGAAAGGAAGGAAATAATTAAGATCAGAGCCTAAATTAATGTAATAGGGCATTTTAAAAATACTAAGGATCAATGTAATGAAGGGCTGGTTCTTTGAAAAAATAAACAAAATTGATAAATCTTTAGCCAAACTAACCAAAGGAAATAGAGAAAATCCAAATTAACAAAATTAGAGATGAAAAAGAAGATATCAATACAGATATAACAAAAATACAGAGGATAATTCGTGACTATTTTGAAAAACTTATACTCCAAAAACTTGGAAAATATAGAAGAAATGGATAAATTTCTAGATGAATATGACATACCAGAATTAAACCAAAGGAAACAGAAAACCTAAACAGACCACTAACAATCAATGAAATTGAAGTAGTAATAATAAATTTTTCAACAAAGGAAAGCCTAGGACCAGATGATTTTCAGCTGAATTCTACCAGAACTTTAAAGAAGAACTAAAGCCAATCTTCCTCAAAATATTCTATGAAATTGAAGGGACTGAGGGAGGACTTTTTCAAATTCACTTTATGAAACCAGCATGATCCTGATACCTAAACTTGATTAGGACAAATCAAAGAACAAAAACTATAGACTAATATCCTTCATCCATATATAGATATAAAAATCCTTAATAAAACAAAATGTTAGCAATCTTATTTAATGACACATTAAGAAGATGTATATCTTGGCCAGGCTCAGTGGCTCACGCCTGTAATCCCAGCACTTTGGGAGGCTGAGACAGGAGAATAGCGAGTTCAAAGCCAGCCTCAGCAATGGTGAGGTGCTAAGCAACTTGGTGAGACGCCGTCTGTACATAAAACACAAAATAGGGCTGGGGATGTGCCTCAGTGGTCGAGTACTCCTGAGTTCAATCCCTGGTGCCAAAAAAAAAAAAAAAAAAAAAAAGAAGATGTATACCTTGATCAAGTTGGTTTAACTCCAGGAATGCAAGGATGTTCCAATGTACATAGATGAATAAGTGTAATTCATCATATAAATAGAATGAAGAACAAAAATCACAATCATTTCAATAGGTGCAGAAAAAGCCACGTCATGAATTTTGTCAAAGGCTTTTTCTGCATGTATTGAAATAGATGTAGAAACCAGGGATAGAAGAAATTTATCTCAACATCATAAAGACTATTTATGACAAACCCAAAGCTAACATCATACTTAATGAGGAAAAAGTGAAAGCATTTCTTCTAAAATCAGGAACAAGGCAAGGATGTCCACTCTGACCACTCCTATTTAATATAAAACTTAAAATTTTGGCTACAGCAATCAGGCAAGAGAAGGAAATAAAAGAAATACAAATAGGAAAGTAAGAAGTCAAATTATCACTGTTTGTAGAAGGATATTCTATATGTAGAAAATGCAGAAAAGACCCACCAGAAGACCCTTAGAGCTAATATACAAATTCAGCAAAGTAGGATACATAAACAACATATAAAAATAGGCAGCTTTCTTATACACCAATAATGAATCCACTGAAAGGGAAATGATTCCATTCATGAGAGCTTTCAAAAAGAAATACCTCAGAGTAAATCTAACCATTGTAAAAGTGAAAGGCCTCTATAATAAAAATTATAGAAGAGTGAAGAAATTGAAAAAGACATTAGAAGATGAAAAAACTTCCCATACTCAGGATAGACAGAATTAATATTGCTAAAATGGCTATATTACCAAAATTGATTTACAGATTCAATATAATCTCCATCAAAATAGTAGAAAAAACAGACTTTTAAATAAATGGTGCTGGAAAAACTGGATATTCATGTGTAGAAAAAGGAAACCATATCCTTATCTTTCACCCTGCATAAAAGTCAACTCCAAATGAATCAAAGACTTAGAAAATAGAACAGAAACTTGCAATGGATACAAGAAAACATAGTCCTACTTCTTCAGTAGGATTATTAAAACTAAGAAATAATACTAAAAATTAGTAAATGGGATGGCATCAAATTAAAATGAAAAGGGATGGCATCAAATTAAATTAACAAGAATGTAAAGAGACAGCCTATAGAATGGGAAAAAAATCTTTGCTACCTACTCTTCTGACAGAAGATTGATATCTAGTATATATAAAGAACTAAAAAAATACCCCAAACTCCCCAGTCAATAAATAAGCAGATGAAATAATCAAGCATTTTTCAAAAGAAGAAATACAAATAGCCAACAAAGTTATGAAAATATGTGTGACATCTTTAACAACCATGGAAATGCAAATGAGAATTATGCTGAGAGTACCTCACTCCAGTTAGAATGGCAGTCATCAAGAATACAAATAATAGTAAATGCTGGTGAGGATGTGGGATAAAAGAACACTTAGAGTTGGGCGCGGTGGCGCAAGCCTGTAATCCCAGCACTTAGGCTGAGATAGGAGAATAGCGAGTTCAAAGCCAGCCTCAGCAACAGCAAGGCACTAAGCAACTCAGTGAGACCCTGTCCCCACATAAAACACAAAATAGGGCTGGGGATGCGGCTCAGTGGTCGAGTGCCCCTGGGTTCAATCTCTAGTACCAAAAAAAAAAAAAAAAAAAAAAAAAACCCAAACCAAAACAAACAAACAAAAAAACCACTTAGACGATGTTGGTGGTATTGTAGATTAGTACCACCAATATGGAAATCAGTATGGAAGTTCTTCCAAAGACTAGGAATGGAATCACCACATGACCCTTCTATAACACCACTTGGTATTTATTCAAATAAAGTCAGCTTACTATAGTGATACATGCATATCCATGTTTGTAGCAGCACAATTCACAAAAGACAAATTATAGAACCACACTAGGTATCCATAAACAGATGACTAGATAAAGAAATGGAGTTTTATTCAGACATAAGGAAAAATGAAATTATGCCATTTGCTGGAAAATAGACCTTGAGATCATTATGTTAAACAAAATAAGCCAAAATCAGAAGGTTCAGGGTTATATACTTTCTCTCATATGGAGAAGGTAGAGAGAGAAAAGAAAAAATGAGAGAAGTCAGAATTTCATGAAAATACAAGGGAGTCCCAGTAGATTAGAAGAAGTACAACAGGGTAAGAGAGGAAGGAAGGGAGAGAGGAGGTCCTGGGAATGAGATTGACCAAATTATGTTATGTGCATGTAGGAATATGTCACTATGAATTCCACTCTCACACACAATTATAATGCACCAATAAACATTAATTAAAAAACAAATTTCAAGAAATGTCTAAAATCCAAAATACTTCTGGTCCTATGCATTTCAGATAAGGAATACTCAACCTGTATTTTATTCGTTCATTCATTCATTCGTTTGTTTGTTTATTTATTTATTCTAATCGGTTATACATACAGCAGAATGCTCTTTAATCATTGTACATACATGGAGCATAATTTTTCACTTCTCTGGTTGTACACAAAGTAGGATTACACCATTCGTGCAATCATACATGTACCTAGGGTAATGATGTCTGTTATATTCCCACATCTTTCCTATCCCCATATCCCTTCCCCTCCTGGCTCCCCTTTGGCCAAATCTCCATCCTTCCCATACCCCCTCCCCCATTATGGATCAGCATCCACTTATCAGAGAGAACATTCAGCCTTTGGTTTTTTGGGATTGGCTTACTTCCCTTAGCATGATATTCTTTCACTCCATCCATTTACCTGCAAATGCCATAATTTTATTCTCTTTTATTACTGACTAATATTCCATTGTGTATATATTCCACAATTTCTTTATCCATTCATCTATTGAAGGATCTAGGTTGGTTCCACAGTTTGGCTGTTGTGAATTGTGCTGCTATAAACATTGGTGTGGTTGCATCACAACTTTTCTCCATTTAAGATGATACTGGCCTTCAGGTTTGCATAGATAGCTTTTACAATGTTGAGGTATGTTCCTACTATCCCTAGTTTTTCTAGTGTTTTGAACATAAAAGGGTGCTGCATTTTATCTTTCTCTGCATAAATTGATATAATCATATGGTTCTTATCTTTAAGTTTATTGATGTGATGAATTATGTTTCTTGATTTCTGTGTGTTGAACAAACTTTCATCCTTGGAATGAACCCCACTTGATCATGATGCTCTATTTTTAAATATGTTTTTGTGTGCAATTTGCCAAAATTTTATTGAGAATTTTTACATCTATGTTCATCAGGGATATTGGTATATAATTTTCTTTCTTTGACGTGTCTGTCAACCTGTATTTCTTAGCCATTGCTCTATCACAAGCCACCCCAAAACTCAGGGTCTTAACCATCATTTATTTAGCTCATGATTCTGAAGACTGACTTCTGGGCTGGGATCAGCTGGATGGTTCTCCTGTTTTCTGCTGGGTCCTCTCATGTGGCTGTGGTAGCTTTGCTGACCTTGACTGAGCTTTCTCTGGTGTCTTGGTGCATTGGCTAGGATGGCTTGTCTCTACTCCCTGTGTGTTCGCATGCTCTACCAGGCAGCCCAGGAACCAGGCCAGCCCTAAGTGATTTGCTCAGTAGCTGTCAGGGTTCCAAGAGAGTAAAGCAGGCAAGGCTTCTTGAGGTTCAGGTTCAGAAATGGTAAATGTCCTCCCCTGGATTTTTTTAGGCAAAATAAGCAAAGGCAGCCTAGATTCAAGGAGTGAGTACAAGGAGGGAAATAATTGTGATCACTGTTGCAAACAATGTGTTTCAGTATCTGTCTTCTGGTCTGAGATATGGTCCTTTTTATGATATGCCTTGGGAAGAAAAGTATCCTCAGGCCTTTCTTGGAGTTGATGATGAGGGAATTATTTCTTTTTTAAATTTTTTATTTGTTCTTTTGAGTTATACATGACAGTAGAGTGTATTTTGATATATCATATGTACATGGAGTATAACTTTCCATTCTTGAGGTTATACATGATGTGGAATTACACTGGTTGTGTATTCATATACAAACAGAGAAAAGTTATGCCCAGTTCATTCTACTGTCTTTCCTATTACCATTCCCTCTCCCTTCCCCCCACTCCATCCTGTCCAATCCAGTGAACCTACTTCTCCCTCCCCCCCACTCCCACTATCCGTCTATTGTGAGTCAGCATCTGAATATCAGAGAGAATATTCTGCCTTTGATTTTTTGGGATTGGCTTATTTCACGTAGCATGATAGTCTCCAGTTCCATTCATTTACAAGCAAATGCCATAATTTCCTTCTTTATGGCTAAGTAATAGTCCATTGTGTATATGTACCACATTTTTTTAATCCATTCATGTATTGAAGGGCACCTAGGTTGGCTCTATAGCTTAGCTATTGTGAATTGAGCTGCTATAAACATCAGTGTGGCTGTGTCACTTTAGTGTACCGATTTTACGTCCTTGGGTATGTGCCGAGGAGTGGGATAACTGGGTCAAATGGTGGTTCCATTCTAATTTTCCTAGGAATCATCATACTGCTTTCCAGAGTGGTTGCACCAATTTGCAGTTAAAGGAATTATTTCTAACATTAGTTTTCATTAAATGCACTATGACAAGATCTGAGGACCTTAAAAATGAGCCAGAATTGAGACGTAAAGTGGAAATCCCAAGTCTTGTTATTTGCTTCTCACGAGGATAAGAAACGTCAGTGTTATTAAGTGCTGTGCTTTACTACAAATATTAACCAACAACTGACCCTCTCTGGGATTTCCACTTAGTTATTTACTGGAAACTGTTCTCGTAATTTTCAACAGTGCTGTTATTTATGTGATTATCTTTCTTTTAGCTGTGCTGGGTTTTCAGATGCATTAATATAGCTTAATATCTCTTCCTGTTGCTTCTCTAATTAAAAGCTTGTTGGATTTCCAAATAAGAAATAATATATCCAAACACTAGTAGTAAAGACTGCTAATAATCAGGAGAAAAACATCAACGAGGGACGACATCAACCAGACATGAGGGATCTTCTGATCTGGGAAAGGAAAGGGCCTAGGGGATTGGGAAGGACCTCATGCAGTGATGGGCTCCAGGAAGACGACCTTCCCACCGAGGGGCTGCAGCTGATGAGGATTGCCAATGGGCAGCCTGGATGCTGGTCACATGCCCTGTTCCAAGCTGGACTGTGTATCCTGTGTCCCAGCAGAACAGTTCATGTCTGTCTTTCCAATCATTATCTGTTTTCCTATTTCCCTCAGTCCCTCCTTCCTCTTTTGGCTGCCTTGGTCCCTCTTAGTCCTCACAGAAGGTAACCAGTCCACTAGATGGCACCAGCCGTCCGTATTAAAGTGCATTTCTGAGCCCCACAGTCCCTTGGTGAGTGGAGGCTCTGAAGAAAGCTTCTTTGTCGGCCCTGCCATTTTCGCTTTCCAACTCCTTTCTCCGTATCCGCAGCACATCCACCCTGTTTAAAACTAGGCTCCTTCCAGCAGCAATTTTTGGACGATTTTGAAGGTAGAGGTTATTTTCTTATTTGTGTTGCGCATATGGGGTGGTGATAGGAGTAAAGTAAGGGTGTTTTTTGATTCACAAAAATTTTGGGAGAGATTTTAAGGGCCCAGATTTTACTCTAGGCAAGAAAGCTACAACAGCTGCTTCCTCTTCACATCTCCAGCCGGCACCCCTCTTGAGCATCCCTATCAGGCTGGGCTACAGGCGTCTCACTTCAACTTTCACTTAAAAATTCAATTCCTTAGCCGGGTGCGGTGGCTCACGCCTGTAATCCCAGCACTTTGGGAGGCTGAGGCAGGAGAATTGTGAGTTCAAAGCCAGCTTTAGCAAAGATGAGGAGCTAAGCAACCCAGTGAGACCCTGTCTCTACCTAAAATACAAAATAGGGCGGGGGATGTGGCTCAGTGGTCAAGTGCCCCTGAGTTCAATCCTTGCTTCCCCCTGCCCCCCCCAAATTCAACTTGTTCTCTCCTGCTTTCCATCCCTCCCACTCTGATCTACTCTTTTTTTATAGTTCCATTGTCATCTCTAACGCTGTGACCAAAATACCTGAGAAGTTTATTTTGGGCTCACGGTTTCAGAGGTGTCAGTCCATGGTCCGCTGACTCCGTTGCTCTGGACAGGTGAGGCAGAACATCATGGCAGAAGCACTGGCAGAGGCAAGTTGCCCAGCTCATGTAAGAAAACAAAGGGGCAGGGGGAGGAGCAAGAAGGACAAGATGTAATCCCCAAGGGCATGCCCCCACTCACCCCACTTCTCCAGTTACCCTACTTTACCACAGTTACCAACAGTACAGCAGTTCTTTCGAATTATTAATCCATCAAATGGAGTAGCCCATTGATTAGGTTATAGCTTTCCTGATCTAATCGTTTGCTTCCTGCATTAGCACAGAAGCTTTTGGGGGACACCTCATATCCAAACCACAATGATATCTTTTTTTTTCGTACTAGTGTACTCGACCACTGAGCCACATCCCCAGCCCTATTTTGTGTTTTTTATGTAGAGACAGGGTCTCACTGAGTTGCTTAGCTCCTCGCTGTTGCTGAGGCTGGCTTTGAACTCACCATTGTCCTGTCTCAGCCTCCCAAAGTGCTGGGATTACAAGTGTGCACCACCGTGCCCAGCTCACAATGATATCCTTTTAACAATTGTTTCCTGGACCTAAAATTTATCTTCTTTTCCTACATAACTCTCACTCCTAACCCAACCTGCTGCCAGGATGTGACCTACTTTATGTCTGCCTTTCACATCTTCCCATTGGCTCCGATTAATATTTTTTTGATCACCTATTTGATTTCATGAGCTCTGATATTGTCACTGGAAACACAATAGATGTAGAAACTTTAAGGATGATTTGAAGTTGGCCAGGCAAATGGGTAAATGCATTCTTGATAGAGCAGTGGTTTTCAAACTAGGGCATTATTGTCCCACAGGGGGCATTTGACAATGTCAGTAGACATTTTGGGTTGTTGGAAGCTGGAGAGGGAACGGAGATTGCTTCTGCAATCTGGCAAGGAGAGGCCAAGGATCCTGCTAAACATCCCACAATCTCCCCCCCCCTCCCAAATAGAGTTATTCAGACCCAAAATATCAAAAGGGCTGAGTCTGAGAAATGCCATGGCAGAGAAAACAGCACAGGGAACATGATTCTGTTGGGGGACAGCAAGTTCTATTACGGTGAGGAGTGGAGGAAGATGTGAGTGTGCAGACAGAGTGTGCAGAGTTGTATTCAGGGGCTGGGACTGTCTCCTAGTGCCAGTAGACAGTAAGCAGAGCCAGCCAGCCTTGGAGACTACATGCTAAGGGCCTTTGGGAACTTTGGAGGCTTACAAACATTCAGCAAGTGAGCAGGCCCCATTACAGTCCCTGCTGTGGACCAGGCCTTCTTGTCCAGACTACCATGGAAAATACATTGGTATGTAATGTGCCTTCAGGAATAAACTACAAGTAATCACATTCATTTATTTCATTAAAAGAATAATGAGACGAGTTGATACATACCAAAGCTTTGTTCTGAGTTTTTAATCTTCTTTTCCCTTTCATGGCTAGTACTATGGTTAGCATAAGTATTTCCCAAAGACCCATGTGGTAAGGGCTTGGTCACCAGCCTGTGGCGTTGTCAGGCTGGAACCTGTAAGAGGTTCCCGGTGAAGGACACCAGGGGCATGCTCTCGAAGGGGGATTTGGGACCTCAGCCCCTTCCTGTCTTTGTTTTCTTGCTGCTATGAGATGAGTGGCCTCCTCCACGACACGCTCCCGCCACCACAGGCCCAAGGCTGTAGAACCATCAGTCATGGACTGAAACCACCAACACTGTGAGCCAAAATAAAACTTTCCTTCCTATAAATTGATTTATTTCAGGTATTTGCTGTAGTAATAGGAAGCTGACTAACACAGTGTTTCTTTTTGTTTGTTTGTTTGTTTTTGTTTTTGGTGTCCTATCCAAGACAAATTTAACCATCCAAGGTTGCAAAGACTTTCTTTTCTTTTCCTCCAAAGTATGATTGTCTGGGTCTCGTGTTTAGGTCTACGATGTTGCTCAAATTAATGTTTTATGTATGAAGGGAGAAGGTCAAAGTTTTTTTTTTCTATTCATATATTGAGTGGGCTCTTCTGTTTCTTTCCTAACAACTCATTTTTCCTTATTTTTAAAACATGTATTTATTACAATGTGGTGAACATAACAAAAGTACATAAATCCTAAGTGTGCAGATTGCTCAATCATGAAAGTATTGGTCATGTTGTGGTTTAGATATGAGGTTTCCCCCAAGACCCATGTGTGAGACAATGCAAGAATTTTCAGAGGTGAATAAACGGACAAAAAAACAGACTATGGTATGTGACCTAATCAGTGAAAAAATCCACTGATACGAATTTACTGGATGGTAACTGTAGCCAGGCAGGGTGTGACTGAAGGAAGCTGGTGGGTGTGCCTTTGGGGTTATATTTTGTCCATGGCGAGCAGAGTTCTGTCTCTGCTTCCTGGTTGCCATGTCCTGAGTTACTTTTCTCGACCACACTCTTTCGCCATGATATTCTGCCTCCCCGTGGGCCCATTGCTATACAATTGGCTGATCATGGATTGAACCTCTGAAAACGTGGGCCAAATTAAACGTTTCCTCTTCTGCATTGATCATGTTGGGTCTTTTGGTCACAGCAACAAAAAAGCTAACTGAAACAGGTCTCTACTCAGATTATTTAAAAGAACATTAATAACCCGTGTCCTTTGGCAATGACCTCCCTTTCTCTCCTCCCCAGAGGAACCTACTATTATGACTTTCAACACAGGAGATTAGTTTTTCCGCATTTAAATTTTGTGTGTGTGTGTGTCTGTGCTTGGAATTGAACCCAGGACCTCACACATGCTAAGCTCTTG
>CM053407.1:79763527-79811069 GCA_028644305.1 Xerus rutilus
GGGAGACAGCAGCAGTGGCTGCCTGGGGTAGGGAAGGGAAGCCAGGACCCACAGAGGGGTAAGGCTGATAGAAAGCTTCTCTCCTCAAGGGCATCCTGTGAAGACCATTGTTTGCCTTTCTCTACTGTATTCTGACAGGGTATTTTTCTTAAAATATATATACATATACTTGTATGTATGTGTGTGTGTATTTATATATATATATAAATACACACACATATATTCTAAGTGGGCAGGTTTTATTCTAAAAATGCAAAGTGGCAGAGGAAAGAGCAAGTGCAGGGCCCTGTCAGAGAGCAGTGTTGCCATGTGAGAGAATCCACAAGTGGGTCAGCGCATTTTGAAAGAAGATGAACTGGAAGGATGGTAGGAAAAGCGGGAAAGAGGCTGAGCGCGATCAAGGATCAGATCCTGTCCAGTGTCATGGGCATACTGAAGAATTCCCGCTCCTTGTGTGAGTGCACTGGAGATCATTGTTGAGTTTTGAGAGGAGGACTTAGGCTCTCTGACTCGCTTTTCAGCAGAAACACTCTGGTTTCTGGATGGAAAATGGACTGGACCAGGACAAGGGGAAGCAAAGAAGTGTTAGAGACAACTGCTAGAGCTCCGGAAGAGATGGTGCCCCACGAGGGCAGTGCAGGAGATGGAGAGAAGGGGTGCCCTGGGACATATTTTGAGAGTAGAGCTGACAGGATTTGCTAATAGATTGGGTATAGAGTGTGAGGACAGGAGAAGAATCAAAGATGCTCAGAGACTCTGGCACGAAAAACTGGAAACATGGAGTTATTGCTTACTGAATGAAGGAGCAAAGGTGATGAGTGGATTGTGGAGGAAAACCAAGCATTTGTGGGCTTGTAAGTGTTACATGCTAGTAATTCAAATGGAGACATGGAATGAGCTCTTAGCTATATGAGTCTGGTTTTTGGGGAGAAAACTGAGGCTGGGCACATATTTGGGGGCATTAACATGTATATGGTATTAAAAGTCATGCAAGTACTTGCGAGCATCTATGGTCCTGTATAGTAAGAATAAAGAGTGCTCCACTCTTTAGGCAGATTTCTGAGCTTTCCCCCATTAGCATTCAGCAAAAGGAGAAGGAGCCATGAAAAGAGACTGAGAAGAGGTGGCTAGTCAAAGAGGAGAAACTATGTAGTTCTATGGAACCAAAATAATAAACGGCTCCAAATGGAGGCAATAACCCTGGTAAATGCCCAAGATTTAGGATGGAAACAGCAAATAGAATTTGGATTTGGCAACATGAGCACTGGTGCCCCTGCTGAGAGCAATGTAATTGTACTTACTGAAGTTAAGTTCGCATGTCCAGTGAGTCTCAGCAACTGCATTTATACATGTATAACTGAGAAAAGCCCTCTGCAGTCACATGGAGACATTTATTAGGATTGTTGGTGTAATTAAGTATATGGAAGCAAGGAATTGGCAGCAGCCATCTAGCAGTCTAACAGTGGGAAAATAGATAAATAAAATATGCAAAACATGGAATACCATGAAATAGTTGGAAATAATGGACTGAAGTATATCCATCAATCTTGAATAGATATTTAAAAAATATTGAGTGAAAACAAGGAAAAAAGTTTTGAAAAGCAAGAAAAACTAAGATTTGTGCCATTAATTTTTAAATGACAAGGTCAAAACTTGGATGGAGTTCAAGTAATTATCTCTTCTCTGTTCTTGAGGCTTCATTGAAATGGCAGTATAGGAATAATCCCATAGCAACAATGAGATAGAGATTAGTCACATTAGTCACATTAGTCAATAAGTTTCAGTATAATAAAAAAGTGAAGCCTATTGATGGTTGAAAGAGAGTAGGGGAGATATAACCCAGAAAATCCAGAAGAGGTTCACTACACTGGATGGCATCAGCTTGCAGGAAGGAGACCCAGAGGTCCTTCAGGATGAGGAGCAGATAGGAATGATAGTTAGTGTGAGAGGAAATAGTTGTGGAGGGAGGGGGCTAGTTGGCTGAGAGTCTGTCTCTCCAGCAATTTCTCATTGGCAACACTGTTGAAATTTTATGTTGAATCAATCTTAATTAAATAGAACAGTCCTCTATATTTTGGACTATTTGGCATTCCTGGCTTCTCATTAAAGATAGTATCAATGATTTTTTCAGATATTGTGACAACTAAAAATGCACATGCTATAGTTTGTCTGGAGTGTTCCCCAAAGTCCCATGTGTTAAAGGCCTGATTTTCAGCTTTGGAGCTATTGGAAAGTGGTGGACATCTTTAAGAGGTGGAGCCTATTGGGAGATTTTAAGTCTTTGGGGGTGTACCTTCAAAGGGTCCCTCTTTCTGGTCCCTCTCTTTTTCTTTGTGTTGTTAACGTTTGTTGAACAGCTTTTGCCACCATGATGTATCACCTCACCACAGACCCCAAATAAATTGTGCTAACCAGTCATGGACTGAGAACTCCAAACCTGTGAGCCCAAATAGACTTTTTATCTACATATGTTGCTATCTCAAATATTTGATACAGTAATAGAAAGTTGAGTTCCATAGTCTCCATTTGTTTCCAAATAAAAGGTGACACAAGCTGTATTCAAGAACCACTGGAAGGGGTGGCTTAACTATTCCCACACTCTTTTTTCCTCTTCTGCACATACAGCAGATGGCCTAATTCTTGTCCCCTCTCCTTCCTAGGCTACATATCAGTTGTTTCTAAAGAAATTGAGTAAAGTTTATAGTGAAAATTAAGGATGCAGATTGGAAGGTGATTTACCTTCTTGTTGTCAGCCCAAGCAACAAGTCCCACATACACGCCTAGAAACAGTTAACTTTTCTACTCTTGGGCAAAACATAATAATGAGGTGATGGTAAAGGAGTGTCAATAGACAACAGCAAAGAACAGATCACCAGTGACATTGGAAACTGGTATCCAGTTGTATACCAGCCTTCACAGAAAAGAAAAACCTGGTAGCAGGAAAACAAATACCACAACAGACAAAGTATAATCATAATCCTAGAAAAAATATGTTGTGTAAGATAATAGGAAAAAATTCTAAATCCTTTACTTATCCTTGGAGAGGTTTAAGAAAGTTTTATATATCCACAAAGTAAAAACAGTATGCTTTGAAAAAAGAGCAATCATCCAATAAGGAAGAAATCTTGGAAATTAAGGATCTATTTATTAAAACTAAAAATTCAAAAGTAGAATTGAAAGGTAAAGTTGAATAAATTTCCTATAACATGAAAATAAAGAATAAAGGGACAGAAAACTTAAAGAGGATCATCCTGAGGGCTGGGATTGTAGCTCAGCAGTAGAGCACTTGCCTCGCATGCATGAGGCACTGGGTTCGATCCTCAGCACCACATATAAATAAATAAATAAATAAATAAATAAAGATATTTTAAAAAAAAAGAGGATCATCCTGAGAAGTGCAAAAATTGACTAGCACTGTTTCCACAAAACTTCTGTAAACAGATGTTATTGCATGCATATCTTATCAATGAAAATAAGTTAATGCAAAACTGTCAAAAAGAAATTCTTCATGTATTTTTTTAAAATTTAAATGGACTCTTCTTTTTTCCATGAAAATGTGAACCGTAGGATTGCAGATTCACTCCTTCCCCTTTTGGTGGTACATGAAACAAGTTAGTCTTAACCATGATCAGGGCCAAAGCACTTTTGGGATGCAGACTAAGAGGTCTTACAGGAAGGAAACTATAAGGAGCAATCACGCTGGCTTGCCATGCTCCAGCAGCCTTGAGAAGGGAACTCAATCTCACTTCCACCTCCCACTCCAGGTTAAGATGCACAGACACTTTCCTTGGATATTCTTCCGGATATCCTTCAAGCAGATATCCCCTCAAATATTGTGTAGTAAAAGAGGATCTTCATTGATCCTTTGACCAAAAAACAAAGCTCTCTTATACCAGCAGTCTCTATCTGTTTAGCCAGTTTCTTAGTCTGTTTTCTGTTACTATAATGAAATACTTAAGGCTGGGCATTTCTGAAGAAAACAGGTTTACTTAGGCTTACAGTTCCAGAAGTCCAAGACTGAGGGGACATATTGGATGACAGCCTTCTTGATGGTAGAATTCCAAAGTGCAACAGGGCATCACCTAGTAGGAGACAGGAAGTGCACATGTGTATGTGGCTTTTCTGATCACTCTCCTTTTTATAAAACCACCAGGATTCAGTCATTTGTCCTCGATCTTGATGACCTTATGAAATTCTAATCACCTCCCAAAGCCCTCACTTCTAAATACCATAGGTTAAATTTCCACCGTCTTAATGCCTCACAATTGGGACTAAGTTCTTGCACGTGAACACTTGCGGACATGCTCTAACCATATTCAAACCATAGTGTCAGCTTTGCATTTCTGTATAGAGCTGCCTGTCATTATGGCGTGTGTTTTCTGTCATCCATGCAGGAATATGTCCTCTGTGAGAACCAGGACTTTGTGGGGGATGCCATTGAGGGACTTCATAGTATTTTGCTATTTCTGGGAGCCTCTCTGTTTTCCATTTGGGCCTTTTGTTCCTTTCCTGCTGGGGTCACTATGGGAACCAGAATGACTGGTAAGGACAGCAGAGATACAAGCAGAAGGGCAGGGGAAATGGGTGTGCCCCGGTTGTACATTTATTTCAACCTTAAATGCTGTTCTTATGGAAATCTTTGCCCTTAGCTGTCCAACCCTTTTAAACCATGTGCCTATGTAAAGTGCCAGGGTTCAAGCTCTTGGGAGTGGAAATCTTTGAAGCTAGGAGGAAAATAGAGAGAATTCAGATCATATGCCATTTGTTCAGCTTCAGTTACAAATGACTTAGCAAAACAAAGTTTAAAGTTCCCCACTGAGCATTTAAAATAAAAATAGAATTTTGTGGGGAGCATAATACCTTTCATCGCAAGAAAGAATAATCAGGCAATGAGGCTTTTCTGAAAAATGGTATGATGGAGGAATCCAAGGTGGTTGTCCAAGGAGACTGGGAATTTGCGTAGGAAATTAGAAAACTCTAGCTACTGATAACCAACCTACTAGTGCAGTACCATGAGAGGTGGTCAGCAAAGTACACACTTGGTTACTAATAATTCTTCAGCTCTCATGTGCCTAAGGGGTTGACTCAGAGATAGTTACTTAATAGCGGCTATTTTAACTCCATACAAGGTTACAAAAGTAGAAAGGCTTATTTCTTTGTACTTTTGTAAACTAAGAAGGAGCCTTGGCTTTTTTTTTTTAATCACCTTGCACATTGTATCACTGGCCATAAATGAGCACTTACAAAAGTCAGCACTAGCAGAAATAAAGGATATGAGTGACCTACATCACACATTTGGGAGGGACGGCAATCGGAGGTGTAAGCCATCTGATAAGAAAGGCTGTGAAGCCATAAGAAACGACTGAGGTTCTGTTCCTTCTGGTTTTAGTGTTGGTGTAACTTTGTCCCTGCTGTTCCTCTGCCTGGGAATGACATTTCTCCCAACCTAATGGTCTGATCTCATGTGAAGCCTATCAGTTGTCACTCCTGTTACGCAGCCTTCCTTGACCTTGAGGGAGTTAGCTGCTTTCTCCTGCAAGTCCCCTGAAGCACTTTTGTCTGTGCCCTGTTTTACACCCTACAGCATATTGTGAGCATCTGTTTGTAGCCTTCACTAGATCATGAAGTCGCCAAGGGTAAAGACGCAAGTCCTCTGCATCCTCTGATCTCTACCGCTCAGCACAGTGTTTGGCCAGACAGTGAATGAATGAGTGAGGTCAGGCATTCATAATGCAAACAGATCAACCATCACTCCAATTTTATGACCAAAGTCTCCCAGGAAACACTCTGTTCATCGGGATCTGATACACCCTCTGCCCAAGGATCAGGTCATTGTCTGGGAAGGCCTCCTCAATGGCTCTGGGATGAAATTATCCAGAGCAACTAGGTGACAGGAATCATCCTGATTCCTGTTGACGTCATGGATTGTAACTGCTCGATACACCATGAGGTGTTTCCTTCCCATTTTGACAACTTTGTGCCAGACTCCACAGGCTCACTCCTCTACCTGCTCCGGATGCAGAGTTCTGGCTGATGGGAAGCTTAGGTCCACCTCTTGCTGCTCTCTGCCTGTCTTTGATCACACACTCATTCTGCTGAGATCAACCGGTAAGAGCATGGAGAAGCTCATCCTGCTCCTTTAAATTAAGTTTCCTTACTGTCTTGAGTTTCGGCTTTCTTAAAAGAAAGACCAGATGTCTTTGAGTGCCTCTGGTAGGCTTGGCACCAGAAGATACAGCCATTCATGCCAGTGTAACTCTATCAGGATGCAGGGCCAAGATGCTGGGGCAAGCCTTCCTATAGCCCTGATCCTGGAGCATTTTTCAACGCCCAAGTTCTTATTTGGCTATCCTGGGCCTGGTAAATCTGCCCTAGTTAATTTATCAACAGGCCTAAACTAACAAAAGCTGGCCAAGATCATCTTGCCAAGAAGTGGAGATATCATTCTTTTTTTTTTTTTTTTGGTACTGGAGATTGAACCCAGGGGTGCTCGACCACTGAGCCACATCCTCAGCCCTATTTTGGGTTTTATGTAGAGACAGCGTCTCACTGAGTTGCTTAGCACCTCGCCATTGCTGAGGCTGGCTTTGAACTCGGGATTCTCCTGTCTCAGCCTTCTTAAGTGCTGGGATTACAGGCTTGAGCCACCGCGCCCGGCTGAGATATCGTTCTTTAGGTCAAGTTCATTGTTTCAGAGGCATCAGGCTTTCACCAAGTAGGTGTGGAATGTTTCCATGCTGAGCTGCTGCTGTGCCTGGGAGTGAGGGGCTAAGAAGCCCTCCCCAGAAAAATGCCAGTTAATCTTGCTCATTCCTGTTAATCTTAGAAGATCCACGTAAAGTCCAATGATCTGCCAGCCAAGTCAGTCAGTGGACTGGTACCTCAACTGCTAATGTAGCTTTTGTTCCTTGGTTTCTTAATCTAACATGTAAGAAATTAGTGAGTCACTGGAAGAATTATGGAGAACACTGTCACTACTCCTGGGGGGCTGTGTTATAGGATCCTCAAGACTCTGTGCATGGATGGAGGAGAGTCAGCAGGAGTTCTGTCTTCTCCGTTGCCTCTGCCAACATCCTGCTGTGTGGCTGTGGACTAGTCACCTCACTTCACTGGGTTTCATGCTCATTTTAGAAAAGATGAAATCTCCCTCCATCCCTAAAAATCATGCATGGAGCTGGGCACGGTGGCACATGTCTGTAATCCCAGCGGCTCAGGAGGTTGAGGCAGAAGAATGGTAAGTTCAAAGCCAGCCTCAGCAACTTGGCGAGGCCCTGTCTCTAAATAAAAAATAAAAAGGGTTGGGGATGTGGCTCAGTGGTTGAGTGCCCCTGAGTTTAATCCCTGGTGTCAAAAAATAAATAAAAAATCAAGCATGGAGAGTTCACTGGAGGCATCAGGGATTCTGATTTTCTGTGAGCACAAAAGCCTCTTCACCTCAAGTTGTTTTGTCTAGAACTTCCATCCAGCTCTGTGTTCCTGGGAGCTCCATTTTCAGACTAGAGTCCAGTGGTGCTCCTGTAATTGTGAGACACAAAAGCTTGTTTTTTTTTTTCCTTCAAAAAGATGTATTGACTTTCAATTTCACAGGTGCAATTAAATAGATAATGGTATATAAATCATGAGGCAAAGCATCTGTCTTAGTCTGTTTCCTGTTGCTAAAACTGAATATCACAGACTGGGTAATTTATAAAGAAGAGAAATCGATTGAGTTTATGGGTGTACAGGCTGAAAAGTTCAAGAGCACAGCCCTGGCATCTGCTCAGCCTCTGGTGAGGGCCTTTGTGCTGCATGACAACATGGTGGAGGGCATCCCATGGTGACAGAAAGTGCTAGCTCACGTGTCTCTGTCTTTTTTATAAAGCCACAAATGCCATTATGGTGGCCTCACTTTCATGACCTCATCTCATCCTAATTACCTCTCCAAGGCCCTATATCATTACCATATCATTTGGGGATTAAGTTTCTGATACATAAACTTTTGGGGGACACATTCAAACCACAGCAGCATAATTTTATATAAAAAATCTGCACATACCCCAGAAGCAAATAATGAGTTCAGAAAAATAGCCACATCACAGACAACAGCAGGCATGTCCTTCTCTGTGGGCACCAGTGGCTTAAAGGAATTATTCTTTCTGAATAGCCTCCCAAGTTCAGAGTCACTTTGCCTGCTTCTGTTCCTGGTCTTTTCTATCCAATCTGCTGTTGATTCTTATGCATCTTTTACTCTCTTTATTTTTTGATATCTTTGTTTTTCCCCCCATTTCTTTGTTCAACCTTTCATCATTTTCATACAGATACCTATTGTGTCTTTTGGTTTCTTTACTTCTGGTCTGTTTCTTCTCCAAGTCATGTCATGTGCTGGGGAATGTTCCTGAAGCCCAGCTCTCTTGAAGCCCAACCCTGATCCTGCATGGCCCTACACTGCCTATAGTACTTTAAACTGTAGGCTGGCCAGTCAGTAGCTCCTCAAGATCTCTGTGTTTTTGAATATGTTACAAACCAATAGCAAGCATCACTTTCTTCTTCTCTAAGGTGGAATTAATTACTGATCCAATACTAAAGAGTGTAGTGTCACATAGGAATTGTCAAAAACAGTTAGCTACTCTTTTTACTATTAATATTTATGGCTCTTCAGAATCAAACCTCAATATCTTGGCCCAAATGTATGCGTTACTACTCTCCTTTACATACCTCATGCTAATCTGGATTGTTCATCCTTCTTTACAATATGCCCAGATGTTTCTACTTCTGCATATGAACACATCTGGGGTACCTTACTTTCCCAAGGTTTGAGCAGTGGTTTAGAAAAAATATAGAACATGAAATAAATACAGAGATAGTGAAATAAATCCTCATGTGGTGTTCATTATCCGGCTTCAAAAATGATCAGTATTGGCCAATCCTATTTCAACTTTATCCCTGAATAGATTATTTATTTATTTATTTATTTATTTATTTATTTATTTATTTTCCACCATGCACAAAATTCAACTCAAAGTGGATCAAGGACCCGGGCCTCAGACCAGAGACCCAACGCTTAATAGAAGAAAAAATAGGCTCAAATCTTCATCATGTTGGATTAGGACCTTACTTCCTTAACAAGACTCCTATAGCACAAGAAGTAAAATCAAGAATCAGCAAATGGGATGGATTCAAACTAAAAAACTTCTCATCAAAAGAAATAATCAATGAAGTGAAACAGAGAGCCAACATTCTGGGAATAAATCTTTGCCACACACACATCCGATAGAGCACTAATCTCCAGGATATATAAAGAACTCAAAAAACATAACACCAAAAAACCAAACAACCCAACCAATAAATGGGCCAAGGAGCTAAACAGAAACTTTACAGAAGAAGGTATACAATCTATCAACAGATGTATGAAAAAATGTTCAACATCTCTAGCAATCAGAGAAATGCAAATCAAAACTACCCTAAGATTTCATCTCACGCCAGTCAGAATGGCAATTATCAAGAGTACAAACAACAATAAGTGTTGGCAAGGTTGTGGGGAAAAAGGCACGCTCATACGTTGCTGGTGGGACTGCAAATTGGTACAACCAATCTGGAAAGCAGTATGGAGATTCCTTAGAAAACTTGGAATGGAACCACCATTTGAGCCTGCTATCCCACTCCTTGGTCTATACCCAGAAAGCTTAAAAACAGCATACCACAGTTACACAGCCACTTCCATGTTTATAGCAGCTCAATTCATAATAGCTAAACTATGGAAGCAACCTAGATGCCCTTCAACAGGTGAATGGATAAAAAAACTGTGGTATATATACAAAATGGAATATTACTCAGCAATAAGACTAAATAGATTATTTAGAAGCAGATCCTAGACATCCTATTTTTTTAATCCATAAATATTTCAGTGAGTATCTCTAAATGACCGATTGTTTTAAAAGCAACTACAACACATTTTTTAATGTCAAAGATCTAGTTAATGTTTAGGTTTCCCCAATTATTTCATAATTTTTTTATAGTTGGTTATTCAAATCAGGATCCAAAATCCACCCATTGTATTTGGTTAAGAGGTCTCTTCAATATCTTTTAATCTATACATCCCCCCTCCTTCCCTTTCCTCATAATGTTTTTCCTAAAGAAACTGGACCATTTGTCCAATACAGTTTCTCACACCCTACTCTTTGCTGATGCGTTCAATATGGCATGGTGTGACATGTTCTTTTACCTGTATTACCCATCAACTGACAGGTTTATGGGCTTGCTCAGACTTAGGTTGGAAATTTTTGGTGAGAATCCTTTCCAGGTGATGTCAAGAAAGGGTTCTGAGCCCTGAGCACAGTTGTGGGTATGCAGGGGAATGAATCCTCTCCCTACCCCAGGTTACACATTTCTCCTCTGGTTCACTTCATGGATAGTTTCTTGTGAGTAAATGTTGGCTTGCATCAGAGCCTTGTGGGAGTGTCTTCCTTTCCCCTCTGTTCAGTCTTAGGTGTCAATGTGACTTGGTTAAAGGACACTCAGCATCATTTCTGGCCTCTGAGTCAGTGGTCTGAATAAGGAAGACCATGCTCTCTCCCAGTGGGGATGAGCACCATCCAACCTGCTGATAACCTAGATAGAACAAAAAGGCAGAGGGACAAATTCCCTCTCTTCTGGAGGTAGGACATTATCTTCTCTGGCCCTTGGACCTCTAGGTTCTTGGAACTCTAGGTTCTCTGGCTTTCGGACTATGAGATTTGCATGTGCCCCACCCGCTCAAGTTCTCAGGTCTTCAACCTGGGACAGAATTACACTACAGGATTCTGATTCTCTAGCTTGCAGAGGACCTATTGTGGGACTTGTCAGCCTCCATAATCACATGAGCCAATTTCCTTAATAAATCATTTTTCATCTCCCTCCATCTTATTGGTTCTGTGTCTCTGGAGAACTCTGACAAGTATACCCTCCATGTGAAAATCAACTTCATAAACATCTTTCTCTCTACCACTTTGAACCTACGGAGCCAGGTTCCAAAAACAATAAAACCACAGGAAAAATCCAGGTAATTTTCTGAGTGCTTAGCCCAGGACAGGGACTGTGCCAAGCCTTTAACATGCATTATCTCACATCATTTTGTAACAACCTTATGACAGAAGCATGTTACTATTTCCATTCAGACAAGGACACTGAGAATCTCATCCAAAGGAACTTTTAATTAAGTGATGGTCTGAATGGTAGGGATTGACCTCCAGTGGGAAATCTTCACCTATCACAGGGATCCAGCCCTGCAGACAACCCGCTTGCTTTCCCCCCATAAGAAACCTTGATTTTCCATTGTGAATTACCTAAGTGTCCACAGAAATTTGCTGTTAATAAGGGAAGACATTGAGAGTGTAAATTTGGGGTTGAAAAGGTCTTGAGAGGTGCAGCAAAAAAGAGAGGATTTTAGTATAATAGTTGAGAAGATAGTGTGACTGTGAGCACTTGACATCTAATCCTAACTCTGCAACCTGCCAGCTGGGTGATTTTGCACAAGTCACTTAACCTGTCTGGACCTTACTTGCCTCATAATAAGATGCATATCACTAATGAAAGCGCTTAGCATGGTGCCCAGCACACAGGAAGTACTCCGCAAAGGTTAACCTGCTGCAGTTACTGTCACCATTATTTAAAGTGTTGAAACAGTTACCAGAAACACCAAAAGCTTAAAAAGAATATCCTGCCTCGTGTTGCGAAAAGGCTCTCTCTTCTTTCCTTTAACTATTCTCGCTCTCTCTTTTTTCCCCCCGTGGAATTGGAAGTAAGGAAGCCCCTTCCCACTCACCTCCCCCCAATGGCACACATTTTAATTAAGGTATCTTTTGAGAAGGAATACTTTAATCCGAAGTGATCGCTTTGATACTCAAAGAGACACATTTGGAGGCTACTTGGCGAAGGGGAATTAAAGACAGAGAAGCTGAATAAATAGCAAGCAAAATGTTAATGTTTTGGCTTTGTGGTGTCTGCATCTGAGAGCACTCCACGCCGGTGTTTGGCCAGCTCCAGCCGGAAGCCTCTGGTGGCTCCTTTTGTGTGCGCCAGAGCCCTTGCTGCGGATTGCTGCGCGGCCCCTAGAGGTCAGTCTGATCCCGGATTGTCCCGAATCCGCGCAGCTCTGGGCCGGCGAGGAGAGGCTCAGGGCCAGAGACAATGTGGCTTCCAAGAGCGGGGCAGGGCGGCGGAGAGAACACGGAGCTGCGCTGAGCGCAGCGACCCTCAGGGCAGGGAGCCGGCGGTCCTCGCCGCCGCGGGAAGCCTGGCCCTTGCCCAAGTTTTCTTCTTGCTGAGGTTTGGGGTTTGCCACCGTCAGAAGAGGTCGAATTTTTCTTCAACTTTCTATATGACTAGGGTTAGCATCACTTTATGGTAAAAAGGAAAGAAATCGAACACATTAAAAAAAAACACAAAGGACTACTTTGTGATATTTTCTACAGTTTTTGCTCGTGTGACATTCACCCTATTGCATCCAGATGCCACACAGTGTTGCAGCTGGGACACCCTTTAATGAGCCCTTCATCTCACAAAGAAAGGAGACCCAGAGAAGAAAGAAACAAATCCTGCTTGTCACACTTGACGTCTTGTCGTCTTAATTCAGGGCTAATTCCACCATACACAATCTTGGGGTTTTTTTTGTTTTTAATCGTGAATGATGATTAATTTTAAAAGCTGCAAACTGATACAAGAAGTGGTTACAGGGCAACCTAGCATAGGAGTGTTAAAGATAAATTTATTTGATAGTGCTTGTTAAAGCAAGGCAAGGAAGATTTCATTTGGAATCTGCCCAGTAGGGATTGGGATTACCGCAACAGGGTCTTGCACTGGGGCAGTGAGATTGTCTCAACTCTGAATCCAGCACTGGCAAGTACAAATTGGTGGCCAACGAGCAGGGTGGGGGATCCATGAGTGGGAAAATCACTAAGAGGAAGCATCTGGGGTAGAGGAATTCAGGCTAAAGCTACTTAACAGAATTCTTGCCAAAGACAGCCCAGCAGGCCCATGACCAGACATCACCTAAGGGATGATGGAGGATGAGGACCTAATCAAATATCAATGTTCTTGCTGAACTGATTTAACAGAGTTAAACAGATCTTGCTAAAACTGGATCTTACAAGGAAGTACCCAGATGGGCTTAGGAGAAGTTTCAGAAAGCTGACAAAAGATTGGCCGACCTTTGTCAGTGGTTAGGCTGGTGAAACTTAGAGGCAGTTTAGATGGAAAGGTAGAGGAGGCAGAGGTTTACCTCTAACTATTTTTGAGGTCCCAGGCAGATTATTTAACCTCTCTGTGCCTCTGTTCACTCATCTGTATATTGAGAGGATTTAAGAAAAACCCATACAAAATAATTCAGTGAGAACACTGTGAATGGTAGCTTTTATAAATTATTATGAGTAGAAATAGACAAGGGAAATCTTTGAACTTGAAGGAAGGGGTACAAATGCCTTTTTTTCCTTCTCAGGGAACCCAACCTTGTTCCTTCCAGCTTACTGCCCACATGACTGTCAAAGTTATCTTCTTTAAATATGTTTTATGAGGTCCTTTTCCTCAAGCCCAAACAAAAACCTCAATGTACTACTAAATCAGGTGTGTCACATGGGAATCTGGTGACAGGACTGAGATTGAAGGGATAAGGACAAGCTTGGCAGGTGCTGGAGAGGCAAGTCCTAGCCTAAGACATATCTAAGGAAGAATTCCCAAAATTGAAACATTCCCTCCAGTTCAGATCCTAAAGACATAGGATCTTCATGAGGCTATTTTATTTGGCTATTTTATTTCTTGCTCTGTGGCTCAATTAAGTGTGTACTGTTCATGCTCAGATCTCCCATTGCAGCACCCTAGAGGACAGAGATGCCATCTCACACTCACTTCCTGCATAAGGGATGCTTATCAAAATGCTTCTCTTTGATGCAGATTGCTAGACAGATGCTCACTGCAGCCTCCTCCTTACAAACTGTCTTGGGTACCACTCTTTTAATGCAGACATCCTACATAAGATGAGCAGTAAGAAAGCCTTTCCATCTGCTGACCACTGCCTTTGGGCTTTTCTGTCTTTTTTTCCCATTGACTTTGCTATGTTTGTGGCATTTGAAGATCTTGCCATGCACATTTTCCCCTCATTAGTACTTAGTCTTCTCTCTGGAGAAGAGCAGACATCAAATCCTCCTTTCACTAGGCAGGTCTTGGGATATTTGATGACAGCTACCAAGACTTCTCAAATTTTCCTCTTTTCTCCAACCCTCGTCCAAGCACAATTTTCACATCCATCATTATATTGCTCCCCATTTGTTCCTGGATTTCCTTCACTTTACATATGTCTGTCATCGCCTCTTAGATTTTGGTGCCACGAAGCAAACGTGGTACTGAGGAGAGGATCTGATTTTCCCACAGTGCTAGTTTATCACCTGTGTTATTATGAACCCTACATTGTCATCAGTACATTCCGGGAATATATTTGTGTCTCTGAGGGCAACGTTTTTGCTCTTGAATAGTGGAGATGTAGCAAAATAAACTCCAGAGTGTTTCCCACATCACTGGCCATTGAGCCATTTAACTCCCCATGCTGTCCTTAATTGGCCAATTGTTGGAATCCAAAAGCTGAATTCTGTATTCTATCTCAATACCAATTTGCTAATTTTGCAGGCTGACTATTTGTCTCTGGCCAGACTATGAATTCCTTGAGGTCAATGGCTGTGTCCCTCAACTCTCTAGTGCCTGGTATTTCATAGGTGCTTATTACATGTTTGTGGAATAAGAATGGGGCTATTGATAATCCTCAAATCTTAAGTTTATTATTCATAATTATTCACAATATTATTTATAATGTATAAATACCTTACATTTAAACATGTTAAGATGGTTTATGTTTTCATTCCAAATCAGTAATATTTTCAGACAGAACAATATATGACCTAACTATATATTATTCTTCATAAAACTTAATAATTAATAAAAACAATAATTAGAGTAATCAGCACTGACTTGACACTGGTTGATCATTGCGCCTCACTTTATTTTGCTAATGTCTAAATTAAATTTTTTACTCTTGGCCACAAGAATTTCAGAAAGTTTTATTAAATATTGTTTTAAAATCAAGATGTCATAATTCCCATGGCATTCCTGAGATTTCAAATGCAGTGACCAAATGTAGGGAATGAGGTCAGTGTATCACAACTAGAGTTTTGATGCTCTGCTGCTTCTTTAGGTGAATTGCCTTATGTCTTAAGGTTACTTCAACACAATTTGAGAAGTGTGGATAAAATAGTAGTACTTGATGGGGCAGTTTTGGTGGTAGCAAAAGAAAAACCATATAAAGACCCAGCACAATGCCTGACATATCGTATGTGCTTAAAATGCTAACTCCACAGATTATTACTTTTATTTGACCAGCTATGAACCCACTCAATTGGATTAGTATCCAATAAATCGAGCATTCATCCCGTTAAGTCAGTTTTGAGTTTTTAAATTAGTTCAGCCTGTTTAGTGTCCTTTAGCCAAAAACCATGGTTGGCTTCATTTTTATCATATCAACCTTTTCTGTTTACTTGTTTGTTTTGTTCCTTTGCCTGGAAGGGACAAAGACCTGAGTGTGTTTTCTTGTGAGCAGATGCATGTGTTTGCTTAAGCTGGTGGCACAGGGCTGGGGTGAGAACGAGATAGAAGGGCCAACAGAGAACCTTGTAAATACAGGTCAGGCCAATGCAAAGACAGTGTGTTGGCGGAGTCATCTGCATCTCAGAGGTTTATAAAAACCAAAGGCAGGGCATTTTCTCCATCCATCAACAAGGTAGTTGAAACCTAGGGCACAATGTCTAGCATTCTAATGCCATTGTACAAATTAATAAAATCTAGAATCCAGTATCAACTGAGGTTATAGTCTCTTGCCTTGGTCTGGTATGATTTTTTAACTTGTGTCACGTGGGCTGCTTTGCACTTCAGTTGATGAAATGTCTCAATGTCATCATTTGTCAAGGGGATAGTTCTGGGTAATTGTTACCATGAACTGATCTTGACCATTCCATTGTACTAGATTTTTCTAAATTGTCTTTATGGTCTTGATGTTATTTAATCCTCAAACATTTTTATGAGTTAGATATTATCATCTTAACTTTCTAGAGAGGTTAAGGAATTTGTTTAAGGTACACAGCAAGTAAATGACAAAGCAAGGTCTGTTTGATGTCAACATTTATGACTTTAATATTATACTATATCAGCTTCTCTCTTCTGTCTTCTAGGTGATCTCAGATGGCCTCTTCTGCTCATTTCAGTGAGTTTTGGGAATACTTTGTGGAGTAATATATAAGTTATTAAAGAGGACTTTAGGACCATATAACTTCTTGTTTTAATATCTGAGAGCAGAATCAAAGGAGAAGTTAGATATAAATGATTCATATACAGCCACTAATTGTCAGCTTTTGAGTTTTGAAATTGGATCTCTGGTTATTCAATTCAGAATTGACTAATTAATAGTTTAATTAACTCAACAAATATTAATGAAGTACTTACCATGTGCCTATCATTGTCCAAGTACTGAGGAACTCTGCCAAATCTAAAGTCTTCCTACAGGTTTAGAAATTGGTCTCAACTGAATACTCACATCGTAGACTCATTGTGACGTAAGGTCCCACTAGATTAGGATATTCTTTATCTCTCAAATATAATTTCCCAAATATATATACACTTACCCCTGAGTCCTGGTCCCTTCTCACCTCTTATGATCACTTAGCCAAAGCCCACACATTCTTCCAGATCTCTGGCCCCACCTTCCCCTTGAAGCCTTCCCTGACCCCAGGGTTGTATATTCCTCCTTCTCCTCCAAGCCCTACATGTCGCTACTGTCTGTAATACCCTTTTGTCTCTTAACAACAGGACTGTTGGATTTTTGTGTTTCAGGGGGTCTTAGCCTAAGATGGACTCAAAATCACCTATGAGTTCTATCAGAATTCAAGGGCCCAGCCTTCACCTCACCAAATGCTTTCTGACTCAGTGTTTCTGGGGCTGAAGCTTGAGTGTGTATCGTCTGAGACAGCTCCCTGAGTGGTGACTCTGAAACATAAGGCAGAGTAAGAAACCGTAGCTTTACGTTGTCATGCACTTATTAGTGAGCCCTATGTTTTTTATATACAATTTCTTAAGTCAAGTATTACCATTTTGGCTACATTTAAGCACCAGGAAACCTTAAAATTAAAATTCATTCTATTTTCCTAATTACTCAGCACAATCCTGGACACAGATACTCAGTAGTCACTGAATGGATGATCAGTTAATGGGGTTGATCCCATTTCCTCTTTCTTCACAATATCCTCTGTTACTAAGCTTTGCATTACTAGAAAACATACCTGAGATAAACAACTTGAAAAGGAAAAAATTTGTCTTCATTCATGGTTTTGGAGGTGTCAGTCTGGTAGGTTGGTCCATTGCTTTTGGGCCTGTGGTGAAGCAGTGCCTTGTGGTAGGAGCACAGAGTGGAGGGAACTGCTCATCTAACAGCAACCAAGAAGTGAAAGAAAGGAAAAAGAGGCGCCAGGGTCCTCTTGTCCCCTTGAAGGGGACTGACCTGATTTCCTTCAAGGAGAACCCTCCTGCTTAAGGTTCCACCACCTCCCAGTAATGCCACAGGCTGGGTACCAAATGTATGTGTCTTTGGGAGCCATTCAAACTCCAAACTACAGCATGGTCAGAGGATTTCAGGAGTGAATTGAGCAATCTGACACTTTGGAGGCAAACTCCCTGGCCTAGGCCTGTGTGCTAGTTAGGAGAGTGGGTCTCTCCAGTCCTAGCTTTCTTTTCTGACATGATAGAGAACTTCCCCAAACCTTTAAAGTTATTGGCAGGAACAAGAGACTTGGTCAAAGAGTCATGGGGATCTGTCCCAGGCTAGGGAATATAACTGTGGGTGCTGTACCCTACCAGGTTCCCTTTGCAGCCTTGACAACTAGTAATGCCGCAGATTTGTAGGCTCCAGCAAGTTGTGTTCCTCAGTGGAGAGATGCTAACCATATTTTCCAGCTGACTTATGAGGGACAAAGAGCCTGAGCAAGAAATAATGCTTTGTGATTATAAGCCACAGAAATTTGGGGTATTCTTGTTACTGCATCTTAATCTGTCCTGATTGATATAGCATGCATTAAATCCATATTAGATCATCATATGCATATTATAGGTGTTCACAATTTTTTAAAAATTTGATCATGAAAAGTTGAATTATCTTTGTAAAGGAATAGTGTACACAAAGTCCATAACGGAGACCTAGAGTGTGAAAGTTAATGCATTTGGGACTTTTGTTTATGTGGCCACTCTGGAAATATTTTTATAATATATGTGCTGCTTTCTTGTTAAAATTGACATATTTTTATTCAGTTGATAACATAATGAACTATTATAAAAGGGATAGACAACAAGATTGAGGACTGAGCAAAAGGCAAACAGCCAAGGAGACTGAATGCCTTGGCCACACCCTTCATTTATCATTTGGGCTGATTTCCATTGAGATGGCTGTGCTCGTTTTGCTTCTTACTGTATAGTGCCAGGAGAACTGCTCCATTTTACATAACCACCAGCAATTTGTAAAAATTGTATTTCTTTCAACTCCCCACAACAATGGGTGTTTTCTTTTGCTAGGTGTTTGGTAGTTTGATAGGTGAGAAATGGCATGCTATTATAACTCGCATTCCTTGGTGTGTGACAAGGTCAACCTACATTACATGTGCTTTCAGATGCCTTCATTTCTACTTTTGAGACTAACTTTTTGGGCCTTTGGCAAGGGAAATATTTAAGAAGTGGATTTCCCTGCTGAGGTCAGAACACAGGGCCCCTCGGTCCCTCTGCTCACCTTGGGACTCTGTGACGACCCCAGCTGTCCCTGCCAGCATCTCAGCACTCAGGCTGGCAGGCTGGCAGGGTTGTGCCAATGCAGCCACCACCCACAATCTCTGCCCTCAACCCAACCCTTGTCATCCCTCTCCTTTTATTCCCCAAGCTCCAGGGTCTGATCTGATTTCTATAATGCCAAAGATTAGAGAAGGCCTGAGAATAGAGGATATTGTCAAAGTTCAGTTTTACTTTTAAGAATATGCCTCTCTTTTCCCTTCTTTTCCTTCCTCCCTCCTCTGGCTTCCCTGGTGCAGAGGGCTGGAGCGGGGGTGTATCATGTGGCTGCCACAGCAGCTGACACTCTGACCCTATGGCTCCCCTGGGAGCTGCCAGCAGCTTGTTCCAAGGCCACATGCTACTTCACAGAGGGGCTTAGGCTCACTCACCATCTTTCCGACCTTGTGGAAGGTCACAGCCCAGGGAAGCTGTGGTTCTCTCTCCTCCCTGCCCTGAGCTCAGGGTACTTCCATCCTCTTCTAAATTCCCTTCTCTTTTTCTACCTCATGGGCACAGTGTCATCTTTTATTCTAGTCATTTTACCTGCACCACAGACTAGGGCCCACCACCTTCCTCTAAAGCAGATCAATATTCTGATTCTATCTATGAGGTCCTTGATCATCTGACTGATTTACCTTTGATCACATGACTGGTGGTATGATTGACTAGCAGGTGGGAGCATCTGCTATGCCTGAAAAGATAGACTGAGGTCAGATTGTAGTGGGCTCTGCTAGCAGAGCCGAGGAGTCTAGATGGAATCCTTTAAGTGATAGAAAAATAGTGTGAGTATGTAGGTTGTGATCAGAGGTAGGCTGCGAGGGTGGCCAATGACCCACTGCCCCCCATATTGTTCATGATACTTTCCAGTCTGTTTTTTGCTGCTAATAACACAATACCACAGACTGAGTGAGTTAGAAAGGAAAGAAGTTTCTCTTTGCTTTGTGGTTCTGGCCCAAGGTCAAGGCACTGCATCTGGTGATGATCTTGCTGGCAGAGCCCCAAAGCAGTGCAGGGCATCGCAGGGCAAGAGAGGGAGAGTGCATGTGTTTGTAGGTCTCTTGCTCTTCTTATAAAACCACCAGGATTCAATCACAGTGTTCCACCTTGCTGAGCTGATCCTCATCATCAATCAATCATCCATCTCTATATAATGTTGGTTAATTTCCACCCTCTTTGTACCTTGTAGTGTGGATTAAATTTCAACATGAGTTTTTGGAGGGACCATACCATATTCAAACTAGAGCAACAGCTGAGAAGCTCAGGGCAGGTTCCCCTCCTGCACGAGGGCCAACATGTGTCTTGCTAGGTGAGGCTCCAGGGATCCCGTTTTGAGGAATCAGTGCGACAAGAAAGTAGGGAGGTCTTTGGCTATGAAGAATATTAGAACTGTGAGTTCTGTTCCAAAAGAGAAGACAAAGCCTTTCTCCGACCTCTAAGAGGAGTGTCCAGCTAGATGTGGATTTTGCTTTCTACAGGAGGGTCTGAACAAGGTGGGGCTTTGTTCTGGGGTCCAGAGGTGGTGTCCTAGGGAGGGCACTTCTGAGAACACAGTGTACATTATTTCTCAATTGACATCTCTCCCAGCCCTGGGGAGAAGTAATCTACTTTCTCCCTAAAAAGAGACATAAAAAGAAGATTGTTCTTTACTTATAAGTTATGGAATGCTGGTTGGGCTGCCCTGTGATCCACTTCATCTTGGTAATAAACGTGAGGTCAGCTGCTTAATAGGGAAGAACACTGATTTTACTTTCATGCCTCAAGGAGCATGAAAAAGTCAGCCAGGGCTCTTCTGCCAAACCAGGAGAGAGGGCTGAGAGCAATAGAAGTCCAGTCCTCTCTCTGGAGATGAGCAATTGAAAGAGCCTCTGGATTCATGGTTGTCCTCTATTTCTCTGGCAAGTGGGAGCATATTCGCATTGGGTACTGTGAAGGAGTTTTATGCAGTCCCATTTACACAGGTGGAGCAGAATAGAGGAAAACTTCAAGGGGTGCTGTAATACCCAGGGGCTGCTGAGGACACTATCACTTCTAGACCAGAAGGGGCAATAAGGGAGAGCAGTGGTCAGAACTGGGAGCCATAGCTGTGAGAGAGGGCTCCTTTGTTGGAGTTGGGACTTTCATTGGAGGGCACAGCCCTGGGTGACCCCACAGCAGTGGGGGAACTGGGAAAGAAGTACTATGACTTCATTCTTCCACCTTCCTCAGCATTCTTGCTGAGGCCACCCATTGGCCACACCTAATGAGAAACCAGGGTACAAGAGAGCCATACAGGAAAGGCTCCTAAGGACAGCTGAGGGCAGCAAGGTAGAAGTGGGTCTGCAGGGGCAAGTGGAAGATACCCAGCACCCTCCCATCCCAGAGTAGCAGGGGAAGATTTCTCTGTATCCACTTAGATTCAGTAATTGAGGGCTTGTGAATTAAACTGAATGAAGACATTAGCAAGAAAGAAAGAGATTGAATTATGTAGGGCTGGGAGTTCACAAAAATATATGATTCAAGGAGATAGTTAGAATTGGGGGCTTATAACTTAGCTTCTAGGGGAAGGGATAGGGGGAGAAAGAGAACTTATGGGAAAACAAATGACCTTTGGAAAGATAAATAGGCACAGAGGAGAATAGGTGGGAGCTTCATAGTTTTGTGATGGTGTCTACACTTTTGCTGAATCAATCTTCCCTGATTTCAAGAAATTCCTGGGGAGGAGATTTATGGCAGCTGGATTCTCTTGAGTTCTTTTAGAGGCTCTGCTTTTTAGCAGATAAGGAATTTTAGGAATTCAAGTGCCTTCTGCCCTAAATAATTGTCTTGCCACCACGACTGTTATGATTTGGATGTGAGGTATCCCCCCAAAGCTCCTGTTAGTGTAGGAATGTTCAGAGGTAAAAATATAAGAGCTATAACCTAATCAATCTATCTTAGTTTGAATGAACTGACTGGGTGGTGACTGCAGGCAGGTGAGCTGTGGTTGGAGGTGGGTCACTGAGGGCATGCCCTGGAAGGGTGCATCTGCCCTGTGACCCCTTCGTCTTCCCCTCTCTCTCTGCTTCCTGACCACCATAAGCTGAGCTCATTTCCTCCTCCACTGGGCCCTTCTACCATGATGTTCTGCCTCAATCAGGCCCAGATCAATGGAGGTAGCTGACCATGAACTGAACTTTTAAAACAAGAGCCCAAATAAACTTTCCCTCCTCTAAGTTGTTCTTGTTGGTCACAGTATGACCAGTGATAAAAAAAAAATTTTGGTCACAGTGATAAAACAATTTACTAATACAGTAGCATATTTTGGATCACTTCACCACAAAGGGCAGCATGGCCCTGAGGGAAGCTGTAGAGAGACCAGTTTCCCATTTCCAGAGCTGTTATGTTTGAGATACCTAGAGAAGGGAGGCCTGGGTGAGGCCATGTAGGCTTCTGTGGAGAATGCTGGTATCTCTAGGATCCTCTGCAGCAGAATCTAGCTTCATAGGGCCCTGCTTCTAGGAGGGGTGTCCTGACTGTTGAGGCTGCTCCAGGGCATGGCTCTTGGAGACTGTGCTTGTGTTTCCACGTAAAACCATAAGGGTTAGCACTTGATCTTTCACATGCTGGGAAGTCAGCATCCTATTTACCTTGTAACTTTGGAAAATTGTAGTTTCTAGGACAAGTTCTAACTGGAGTCAAGAATCATAGGCCACAGGGTCAAGTGACCTCATTTTCCTTAGGGTTTAGGGACCACAAAGAGACCTCTTGAGCATTCTAAGGATTCTAAGATTCTATCTATGGTCATAAAAGTTTTTGGAGTTCAAGAAGAAAGCAAATCTCTTAGGTGTGTATGCTTTTTCCAGATGGGAGAGAGGGTGCAACAGATAAGGTAGTAAAATTCCATTGTTAGATGCTGCTTGTTGGTCTATGAAATCCGCATAAAGGAGCTATACTGAGCCATGAATACTAAAAACACTGTGGTGTTTTTCCATGTGTGAAAACGTTACCCTTTGAAAAATCCAGGGCCCACCCTGGGCCACACATGTCGACTCCGGAGCTCAGCTGTTAGGCGGCTCTTCACCTGCGCCAAGTGCAAAAGCAAAGTGGTTCGGCACAGACATTGTTTAAAATGGTTGCGTTAAAAATACCATCTCTGCTTCACAGATTTCTGGAACTGTGAGGAGCATTCTCATTTGCTCTGATGAAGGTGAGTCTGGGAGAAGTACACACACCAGTTAAAAGTGGTTCTCTAATTGGATTATGCAACAACTTTCGAATCTCTGATGCTTAAAAATTTAAAGAACCAGCAACCTCTCTGAGCCGCACCAGTTTCTGTGATTCCCAGTAAGGATGCAGGGACACAGGGCGAGACCCCGGCAGCTCTGTCCCAGTGCCATTTTGTTCATGGCTTCATCAGTATGATGGAGTAACAGCATCGTTGTGGGAAGGAATTTCCTCAGTGTGAAGGAGAACAATTCTTGGTGTACCAAAGGGATGCATGCAAGGAACTCCAGAAGATCTGACCCTGAGGTTCCAGTCCCACGTGAGGATATAAGTGATAATCTTGGTTCAGGTTTGCTTCAAAAGCCAGGTGATCTTCAGCACTCTAAAGCTGAGCATGACCTTAGTCAACTCTTAGAGAACCTAAGTCAAGGTCAAACACTCACTCGGCTTTCCTTTTCAGATTATAGCTGTGTTGTGGCTTTAGGGAAACATTTTATGAAGGATTCTCACCTCCTAGTAACAAGCTTAGCTGCCTACCAGTGCACCGCTTTGTTCTCTCATTCGTTCAGTACAGGATCTGTGGAATGGCCAGGTTCCATTCCAGTGGTCCAAGCTTAATGGGCTTGTCTAGGACTAATTTTGTGATCCACTCATGAAAGGTGGATCATGGCTGTGAACCCAGTGGTATTATTCTCCAACTGGCCTTTCAGATAGTCAGAACTGATAATATTTCTGCCTAGAGGGGTGGTGGGCTTGGAGATGAGGTCAGAGGAAAGAAAACAGGGTTAAGAAAGATGGCTAAGGTAGGGGAACCCATGCAGAGATAACTTCTAGTATTTACTCTCAAGGAGAGAAACAGTTGGAAAAATCACTCAGAAGCTAGAGGAAAGGATTGTAAAAACAGAAGAAAGAGGAAAAATACTCAACATGTGTTGATTATGAATTTTAATTACTGAGTTATCTGTTCAGTCAACAGGCTGGGAAAGAAATGTGGGCAGGAAGAGCTCTATGAATGTTACAGATGATACAATTCTGTTTTTAGGAAATGCACAATTAGACTGTGTCTACACAACCCAAAGTAAAAGCAGATGTATCCGTCATCAGACTATTTTGATTAATGGGGAAATTTGGAGCTTAAATTATCTGTTTCCGCCAGCTATGTTGATCAAATGAACTGGATCATTGCCAGATCTCCATTCCTCGCAGTGGGGTGCAGATACAACTTTTGGGGTGAGACAGTTTCAGGAACAAGATTCATCATGTGAAGTAGCAGAATTGAAGAGGAAGGAACAAAACATCACAAAGCAAGGGACAGTGACATCTTTACATTCAAATAACCCATACTGAGAGGTCAGCACTTAGTTTACTTTCCAACCACATAATCAACTCAGCAGGCCACATAATATTTGGCACAAAATCATGCTCTTCATGCTCTCCCTGGGAGTTGGTTATCCGATTAGGGAAGGGTCCTCAAGCTATTGGTTTGTGTTGAGGGGACCAAGTGACTGGATAGCAGTAGAAGACTTGGTAGAAGGCCTCTGATACCAGGGTTGAACTCTTTCATAATAATCTCTTCTGCAGAGCAAGCTACTGCCACAAAGATGGATCACTTCTGCCATCTTATCAACTTGACCAGAAGTTCTTTCTTGATATCACAAACAATACCATCTGCCCTCCAAGGTTTTCAACGAGCAGTTCTATTTTTTTTCTTTCTTTGGAACATAGTGTTTTGTTTGTATGTATGTGTAGAATCATTTGCAGATTATGAAGTCAGTATATTCTCTTGCACATCAGGGCTGTTTTAGAGTTCTTTGGGTCATAGTGGATGTTGTTCACCAAAAAATGCTTTTTGAAATAAGGTCCTCTTGGAGTATGGGCCCTTCAAAGTTAATTGATGTCTTTCGTTAAAAATAAAGAGAGACAAAGTAAAAACAAAATGGAATAGCTACATTGAGAACATTAAAAATGGCTGATTCAGAAGTGGCCACAAATGACCTGAATGTCTGTCAACAGAAGAACGGATGAACAAATTATGGTTTATACAATGGGATATTACACAGTCATAAGAAAGAAGTATTGATACGTGCTACAAAACAGAGGAGCCTCAAACATGCTAAATGAAAGAACCCAAACAAAAAGCTATCTACTCTACAATTCCATTTATATGAAATATCCAGAACACATAAATTCATAGAGAAAGGAAACAGAGAGGGGGTTGCTAAGGACTGAGGGGAGGGGAAAATTAGAAGAGACTATTTTAATGAGTATTGGGTTTTCTTTGGGGAATGATAAAAATGTTCTGGAACTAGACAGAGGTGGTAGTTGTACAACATTGTGAATGTTTTAAATGTCACTGAATTGTACAGTTTATAAAATGGTTAACTTTATGTTATGGTTTATGTTATATACCACTCAATTCCTTTTTCTAGCGAAGAGGCACAGAGTTTACAACCATTTGAGAGATGTTTCCTACAGGCAAGAAGGTCAGTGCTGCGAAGGAATTTAATGACCATTTGCTCCCCTTCCCTCATTTTGCAAAGAAGTGGTGCAATAGTTCTGGGGTAGATAGGGAGAGATCCAGGCTGGTATCCAAATTACTTGATTCTTAGACTAGTACCTGATCCAGAAAAGTGCACTGTGTCCTGAGAGGGGTGACACAGCATGCTCAGATTTTGTCATGGTTTGAATCTTAAATGTCCCTCAAAGGCCGGCATGCCAAAGGCATGGTCACCATCCAGTAGTGCTATTGGAAGGTAGAGGAAACTTCAAGAAGTGAAGCCTAGTGGGGGCCCTTGGGGACATGCCCCTGAAGTAGATTGTGGTACCCCAACCCTTTTCTCTTTCACTGCTTCCTGTCATGATGTTCCTCCCAGCTATAGGCCCCAAAACAATGGGGACCAATTGAGCATGGACTGAAACCTTTGACATGGTAAGCCAAAGTGGATCTTTCCTCCTTTGAAGTTGATTTGTAACAGCAACGAGAAGCTGACTACTAGAGATACCAGCCAAAATGTGCAGAAAATTTACAATAATTTCTTTTCTACTATGCTTTGACCATTGTGATAATAGTTTTAATACTACTACTGCTAATGATAATAATGATAAAATGATAAAATATGTGAGGTAATGCATGTTAATTGGTTCATTTAGCCATTCCACAATGTATATAAATTTTTTCAAGCATCGTATTGTACATGATAAACATATAATTTTTTGTAAATTAAAAAATAAAATTAAAAACACAATAAACTGATAGTAGTATAGTTTATTATGCTTTTATTAGGTACTAGATACTGAGTGAAAGAAACACTTTCTATGCAGTACCTCATTTAATTTTCCCCCAGACCTTATGAGGTCATTGAGAAATCTGAGTCCCCAAAAAATCAAATAAATGCTACTATTTCCTTTCATCATTATGCAATCAGATAAAACATGTTTTCATGCCCTCAAAGTAGAAGTATCTAATCTCGGAATGTAGATAGTCTTATAAGTGGTTCTGTGTAACTTATGAAATCTCTTTAGTCATTTTGCTACCCAGGAAGATGTCACAGTGGCAGCTCAGAGTGGTTCTTTGCCAGTGACTCTTTGGGCACTCAGCAATGCAGGAAGCCAAGTCAGCATTGATGAGGGACTGTCCATCTTGTTGTCCCATGTATAGCTTCCATTTCTGCCACCAGAGTGCTTTGTACATGAGACCATTGAGTAAGTATTGGGGTGAATGGAGAAAGAAGCTGAGTGACATCCACCAGATAGGATCCACCTCGTCCACCAGGCTGCGGAGATGCTCTTCCTCAATATGACCTGTGGTAAAAACTTATGTGGGTCTCAAATATCTTCACATTTAGGCCCATTCTTAGAAATTTCCCACCTGCCTCCCCCTCCAACCTTGCCATTCTTTTTCCATTCTTGTTCTTTCCAAACATTTGACCTATTGGTCAACACTTTGGGCACTGAATGGTGAATCCTTGTAAAGTGATATATTAGGCAGTTTTCTTTGTTCATAAAATGGACATCTAGATGTATTGCCCACAATTTGGCTCACTTGGAGGATTTTTCTCCTCCAGTCTTTCAGGGATATCCCTAAAATAGGCTGTAATTCAGCCAGCTTTCACTTATAACTGATGCCAAGAGACTGGAAAGTACACCAGTAGACCTACCCATGCCTTTTCTCCCTCATTAATGAATAGCAGAGAACTCTCCAGAATGTCCTAGGTTCATGCTGGGAAAGAGGTAATGCAGTAGGTGGAGCAAGTGCCATCAGAGCCTGAGCCATCTGTCTGTTCTTCACTTGTCCCTCCTAGACTTGCTTGAGCCATCTTATGCAGAACATTTCCATTTGACAAAGGAATGTTGCCATGAACATCCAATTCTGTGGCTTGATCAATAAAATAACACCCAGTTGATGATAGGCAGTCACTTGTCCCACGGTCAGGCATTCAGTTCCTACTAGGCTCAGAAGCATATCTGGATCAGCCTTCCTAATGGGCAATTGTTGTTGGCAGAAATTGCCATGGCCATATGGAGAACCTCAAGGAAAGCATTTTGTGCTTCTGCCACTTGGGCTGGCCAGAGACTCCATTCAGCATCTACAATGTGATATAGAGACTCCAGTCCAGTAGGATATGATCGAGACCCACGTGACTTAGAAGTTTGAATGGTAGTCTAGTCATGTTGCATAGGCTTTTAGAATCAAAACTGGTAACCTTAAAGGTGGCCCATAACTTGGATCAGACCAGTACATACATGTTATTCTAGAACCCAAAGAGGTCCCCCAAAACTTATGTCTCTTTGTGGAAAGTGCATCAGGGTAAAATATTTATCTCACATTTTAGAAGAAATATCCTGCTATAATCCTGGATTCCTGACAACTGGAGTTCTTGCTGTTCCTTGTATTTCAGATTCAGCTAGCATGATATCAGTGATAACTGGAACAGTATGATATTCTGTAGGAGATAAAGGCCATCAAGAGCCCCTGGACAACATCATGACAGGGTAAAAGTGGACATGGTTCTTATAAAGTATATTCTTGTCCCTTCCACACAAAGGCAACCTATTTGTATCATCATCTGAAAGAGATGATAAAAGAGATCTTTTCAGATCTCTTCCCTGGCTTTTGGGCAATTACCTGTGATGATTAAGCTCAGCCATCTGGTTTCTACCACCCTGAGATACCACGATTTCCATGGAAATCAGGAAGCTCAATGCCAGCCTCCATCACTATCTCCTGAATAACATCACTACCTCAGAGACTTTCCAGGGTGCTGGTGCTTTCCTTGCCAATCATTTCTTCATAGCTTTGTAAAGCATCATGCTGTATTCTTAAGGAATTGGTTAAGGAATGATGATAGTTTCAGTGTTCATGCTGATAGCACATGCCACTAATCATCAGTGTCTGTTTTTCCCTTGCAAGGAGTTTACTTGTATTTTTTTTCCATGAAATATGAACATGAAATATGTGGTCAACTCAATCCCAGAATCCTGCTTTTCAAGTTTGCTTTCTAGAACTATTCTGTATTAGCTAACATTCTTCCAAGAAACTGATGTGGCTTAGCCTCTTTTGTATTGCCGTAATAAAATACCTGAGGCTGAACAGTTATAAAGAAAAAAAAGACTTATTTCTCCCATAGCTGACTGAAATTCCAGTTTTGAGTGGCCCCATCTTTTGGTCCTCTGGTGAGGATCTTTTAGTTGCATCATAAGATGATGGATGATCACATAGGGAACATGTGAGAGTAGCAGTAGCAAGTGAGAGTATAGAAGATACCAGTCATGCAGGGTGGCCTTGCTTTATAACAATCTGCTCTCTTGGTAACTAGTTAAGTCCTATAAGACCTAATCCACTCACATGGCATCAATTCCTTCTGATGATAGTGCCCCAACACCTAATTACCTCCTCTTAGGTCATATTTCTTAAAGTTGTACCACCTCTCAATTATGTTACATTCGGGACCATGCTTCTTCCAACACATGATATTTTGAGGGACAAACTATATCCATATCATACCAAGGTGATACACTTAAGTAGTTTAATGAAGGAAGCTACTGTTACCACTATGCTTGAACAGGCAGGAGGAGGGAACTGTTACCAGAACAAGGCAAGAGCTGCATTTATTGGGAGAGGGTGCCTGGCAGGAACTATAGCCTCATACAGAGAAATGTAGTTATTTCTAAAACCATATTGTGGAAAGAGGGTAATCCTCCCATATTCAATCAAGGTCCTGATGCTTCCCTTTGTTTAAACCCAACTGTGAGCCAGAAAATGAGAACTGATGGTGTTCATCCCTAGAGGCCAACCTCTTGCTGCACACAGCAGAGCAGGAAGTGGACAGTGGACCTGGGGGTATAGAGAAGCCTCAGCCCTTGGGCCAAGGACTTGTTTCTGCATCAGAAGTCACTAAGATGTTATGGCAACTTTTAAAATCAGAGCCATATTGAGTTAGGTTTTGGGATGACAGCGTACATGAATTGTGGTTTGGGTAAGTGAGGGAAGGGAGATCTGCCAGGAAGCCAACAGTCTGAGTGTCCCAACATTCAGGTGTTGTATTGGGGGATTGGAGAGGCTGGGGAGGATGACTGGAAGGAAAATATTCAATGGATGCATGCATGCCTGTCTTTTATGTCAATAAGGTGGTGGAGAGCTGCTGTTTGAAGATGAGCTTCTATCTGATGCTGTATTAGTGAATGCAGTCAGGAGGCTGCGAGGGCCACACGCTGCAGCAGATTGCCTCGGAGTTCTGCTTTTGAAGTTAGAAAGCCAAATAGATGTAAAGAGCATTTGGTCTTTCCTCATTTTTATGCACATGGAGATTTTATATTAATATCAAAGAAAGTCAGTTGTGTATTTAAAGAAGGAACAATTTTCTTCAGGGTCCTTATTTGTCAGACCCCATCAGGATTTTCTTTTTACCCAGGAAAATGACAGAATCTACTTTAAAAGCTTTGACAGAAAATGAAGAAATTTGATGCCAGGAGTGGTAGGACTCATATTAATAGTTAATAGTTACTGGATACGTAAGGCACTGTGCTTTTCATCATTGCCTTACTAATTGCCACCCCAAATCCTACAAAATGATATTGTTTGCCATCCCCATGTTACAGATGAGGAGACAGAGGTTTTAGCCCAAATGTTCCAGAGTGGAAGGGGCAAAGCTGATTCTCTAAGGCAGTACTGAGTCCATACTCAATCTTAAGTTTTCTATTGCATATTAATGATAAGTAATTTCAGGATAAATTTTACACTTACAACTGTCTATTACCTTTTGATTATAGTTGTCCCTTTGTATCTGCAAGGGATTGGTTCCAGGACCCTCCCCACCTAAAACAATGCCAAAATCTGGATGTTCCATGCCCTTTAATAAAAAGTCATAGTATTTACATATAGCCTAGTCACATCTTCTCACCTACTTTAAGTCACTCTAGATTACTGGTAATGCCTTGTGCAATGTAATGCATTATCATTATTGTTTAAGGAATAATAACAAGAAAAAAGTCTGTATGTATCCAGTACAATCGAATTTTTGATTGTATCATTTATTTATTTAGTTGTTAGCATTTTCAATTTGTGATAGGTTAAACCTGCAAATGCTGAACTCATGGATATGGAGGGCTGACAGTATGTGTATGTGTGTGTATGAGTGTATATCCTATGAATTGGCAGCATTCAATGCTACCATCAGATTTAGGTTTTCACTCATATTTATAAATAATTGCTTATTAAGTAAGAACTTGATTAGGGTTGGAGTTGGTTATTTGGGTCATAGATAAAAGGGTACATAATATTCATAGCTAATGTTTCCCTAGCACTGACCACGGACTAGGCAATTTTTGTCTTCCCAACAATTCTAGGAAGGAGATCCTAATATTGTTTGTTTGAGCTTTTGGAATAGTAAAAAAGATGGGAAAATTGCTCACAGACTGGATGGTTATGTTAATACCTTGTTTTAATATTTCCATATAAAATGGCTCTTGGGGAGCAGAATTTTGTCAGGACCAGTCAATTACCTACCCATACTTGTAGTTTCATCCATTCATCCATTCATTCATTTGTTCATTCAAAAAATACTTCCAACAGCTAAGACCTGTCAAGTTCTATTCCCAGTAATGCTGCACATCTGAGGATTAAACACAGCTCTGCTTTGAGACGAGCACTTCTGAGCAAGCAGAGAACTGAGCTCAGGCCACATCTCACAAATTCCCTTAGTTCTGGAAAAACAGAGGTAAGAGACCCTGGATGAATTCAACCTCAATTTGGGAAAAGATATATTAACTTGACATTTTCCTAACACTTAAGATGCAATTGTTCATTCAATTTCATTTCTCACCATGCTCCTTCATCCTACTTTACTGATCTATAGAATGTTCCCTCCAGAGTTAAGAATTTAACTCCAGTCAAATTTTATTTTCTTGGTCCACTCAGAGGTCCAGAAACATTTAAATGTTTTCTTTGAATGGGATTATTTTTAATTATTTTCCTTTGAGCTCAAAATGATATCATTATTTACCAATGTCTACTCTACCATGTAACATGGAAACTACAACACAGTTCCTTAGATAATCATTTGGGAGCAACAAATGCCATTCAGTTACCCCTAAAGAGCAAGGATAGTTGGGATAGCTCTATGAAAATACTTCTCATGTTTCCCCTTTTCATGGAGAGACAGAGAGAAAAAGGGAAAGAAATTATTTCTTGTGTAGCCATGAAAAATCTCTCATATACATTAGATTGACATTTTAATTCTCAACGTGCATGAGAACAGTGTGATGCATCATATTGATCATAAGATATCAGTCCCCAGGGAAAGCTCAGCTGGGAACGCACACTAGATCTGTGGGTTACATTCTCCACCATTTATGCAAACTGTTACTTCCATCCAGCACCAAACTTATCCAGGGAGAAGAAATTGCATTTCGGCAGAGAACAGGTTTTCCATCTGATTTGTGCCCAGGACATGTAAAAAACATAGCAGATTGCATGCTGTGTTGACTAAGGAACATACATATGCATTTAAATCACTTATGTTTTACTTTTTTATGATGCATTGGTGAATTGTATTCTTTTTGCATTTGTAATTAGAAGGCGGAACAGATGTGATGGCTTCGTTTAAAGTGATATGTCCATTAAAATAACCTATACTATCAAGTAATTGTTTCCTTTAACAAGGGAGTCTGGCCATTGTCCTGCTGTTTTTGAGTCATTTAAATAGACTATGAAGAAAAACACGCATGTCTTCAGGAAATGTTGATCAATCATGGAAGTCCAAAATGTTTGTGGTGGGGGTTTATATGTCTGTGGTTTTGTTTCCATTATTTTTTCTTCTTCTGGAAGTGAGACATCATCAAAGAAATATTCATTCCTTCAACATCACTTTTTTTCCCTTAAATTGAGGAGAATAAATCAAACCTATCTGTATTTCAAAGAGTCCAGGACTTGGAATTTCTAAAAAATTTTAACCATAACTATGTTACAATAAAACTGAATATTCAATTGCCACACACTTAGAGATCAAGTACATAATCATTGTTAGCACTGGCTGTTTGTTTGAACCTAGATAAAATGTAGATTTTTATTTTTGTCTATGCCACATTTCTAAGATCTGCAGTTATGCTTGATTGGGACAGGCTGTGACAGCTATTGCAGTAGCCGGCAGACAATTCTTTAATACAGTATATCAACCCAATTGACCCAATTATCCATTCCCCACCCCCAATGTAAACAGCAGCTCCAACAACCTTTTAATCATTTTCTTCTTGCAATGTCAATGCACTTGACATAGATAAACATTTAAAATATCTATAGAACAGATGTATATTAATCTCTTGTACCATTATAGTTAAACACCTCTGTCTCTAGGTCTCCAATACTTGTAGACATATCCTCAAGTTCAAATTTGCATTTTTTAAAGGAAAATTTAATAGCAGCAATTCTATGAAGTCTGTACACAGCTTGAAAAGATAGCGTGGTTTCACATGAATTTCACTTAGGATAAACTATTGCCAACAATAACAATTCTTTGTTCATAAAACAGTATTCAGAAAGGCTTGATATGGGGAGAAAGGTTGGGATGTAGTATGTTGTGATGATAATGATATTGAATCCAATAATTTATGCCTTTCTTTAGAGAACTGCAGCTATCACTGAGGACACCAGTGTCATGCCCTATGAGGCAGGTGGAGAGAGAATCCTTCAGACTCCTTTAATCAGATCTCAGAGATGGTTGGTATGGCTATGAAACCAAGCACTAGCAAATGTCTTTGGACTTGTTTCCCTTGGCTTCCCTTGACACCATGAAGAAAGACTGGCTAGCTTTCTATTTTTGCTTTTAGAGGTCAATCTTCATTTCATGTTTCTTTGTTTCATCAGTCATGGCTCTGAGTTTCTTTTTCTGTAACAAGCTTACTGAATGTACACCATCTTTTGAGAGCAGCTCTTCAAATCTTAGTTGGAAGAGAAAATACAGATACAATGGGGTTCAGGATTAAGAATTGACATGACCAAACAAAGCAAACTTTTAATTTTTCCTAATCATTGATTTTACATTCACAAAGGAGAAATAATGATAAATTATCTTTAGTTGCTGTATACAGTCCATGTTGTCTACAAGTTCACATTTTGTTTTTGCTTTAAAGCTTTACTTAAAATGTTGGTAAAGCAATTGTTGATAAATTATTGATAGATATTAATATCAAAGATATTGAAATAAGAGTAATGAACTCAATTTATTAAACTGATATTTTACTGTTTCTAGTTATCAGCTATTATCTAGATACTTATTTTATTATTTCTAGATATCGTATAAACAGACACATGTAGGGAGTATGCTGAGAAGGCTCTGTGTGGAATGGCTTTCCATTGTGATAGCAATCCATTGTTTGAAAAAGTGAAAAGCTGCATGCATCTGCAGCAGGTATGGATTGTTTACATTGCATGATCTCCTTTATTACGTAAGTTCACTTACAGCATTTCTACAATTTGATTCATTGCTCTAATAGAGCCAGGTAGGGAATGCACTGATTGCATGTTATTGTGGCAAGAATATCCTAAATGTCATTAAAATCCTCCAACATGATGGATCTACTTATGGTCTTGATCGTTGACATGACAAATTAACATTCTTAGAATTACACCTGGAAATGAGCATTTGAAATAGGTTAAGCCTTGTGGCTCAATTCTTATGGCTTTTGTTTAACTTTTGAAAGGTTATATATGCACTAACCTTTTTAAATGGTTAATTAGGCTTTAATTACAGAAACAACATTTCAATGAAACTGTCTTTGGTGGTGAGTAAATAGCAACATATTTTGAAGTAGAGTTGTGTATTTTTTCATTGGTGTTTGGGAATTTTTTCTCCTGAAGTAATTTATTCCATATCTACATCAGTGAAAGTTATCTGCCTATACTGAGTCCATCTGTAAAAGAAAGTTGTCTCTTGTCCTGATTTTCAATTTTTATTTTTCATTTGTTTTAAGCTTACTTTTGGAAAAAAGTGGATAGTGCCTTTTAAACTGACCTTCCTATGCTTTTAAAATAAGACAAATATACCTGATAATGTACTTTTATTTGATCTCAAGTTGTATAAAACCAAGAAATTTTATATTACTATTACTATAGTAGTAACCTTAATGCACACAGTGATTCCATGTTATAAGCAAAGTAGTTAGGCAAGTATTTTCTTAGTTACAGAAGTTGCAAGCTTCACTTTTGTGCAGTAAAAATAAAAGTAGGCTACAGTTTGTGCCATGTTGATGTAGAGTTTTTGAAATTGTTTTACAAGACTTTGATAATAAAATTCTTAAACTTAAAAATAAGAAATCCATTGTTTGAGATTATTTAGATACAATCTTATCTGAATTATCTGAACAATTCTTGACTTTCAAGAATTGTTAATGGGGTTTTGATTTGATTACTCAGACCGCTTTCATGTTAATGTTTATTATTCATTAGAAAGTAAAATATATGAGGACTTTAGTTGGAGTTTTTGCTAAATGAGTAGATTATAGTTGTTCTTGCCACAGAGAAAAATGGGCATCAATGCAAGATGATGGATATGTTAATTTGTTCTACCATAGTAACTATTTTACTATATATATATATAACATATATATGTATAACATATATATATATATGTATAAAACATCATGTTGTACAAGTAAAACAGATCTCTATGATCTTCAGAATAGAAAGTTGAACTCTTTTGGATCTGTAAGTTAATTTTAACCTAATTGAGAAATTCAGTGTAAATGCTTTTATTCTATAGTACCCAAATATACAGAAAGCGCAGTGCTCTATAACATTTACAACTGTTCATAAATCCACTTATATAAAATATCATTATCTCTTTCAAGCTGTAAAGTAAGTGCTTAAAAGCAGATTTCCTAACCAATGAGGAAACTACCTTTTGGGAACTTCTCAGCCACCTTTTCTGTGAGCATCACCTGAGCAGCCCCAAATGAGTTCCTGGCAAGCACATTGGTAGCAGGGGATGGATTCTACCCCTGCGCCCACAGCAGATCAGATACCACCATGGTTCTAACAGAGGATATCTAAACATAACTGCTACAGGACAACCAGTGCAGAGAGATGCTGAGACCAGAAACCAAGCAATGTCCTAGAGAGCTTCATTTTATAAACATTGATGGGATGGAAATATGAAAAGCTTGGTAATTCTTAAAAATACATCTCTACTGAGAAATAAGAAGAATTTTAGCCAGGATTTGTACACTGTTAACATTGATTACAATAACTAACCAGTGACTATGTATTCTACTACATTATAACATAGAAAGGACTCCCTAAAATAGCCTATTCCATTAGTAAATTTAAAACCCAATCATAACAGGTCACATTCCTGAGCCTGGCTTTTCTGTTCCAGGCTGTTTTAAACTCTTGACAATGATAAATTCACTCAATAATCACATCAACCTTGTGAGGTAGAAACTATGATCACCCTAACTTCGAACATAACAAAACAGAGGTACCAACAGCAGAAGGAATGTGCCCAATGTCACATCAAATGCCACCAATAGGTGACAAAGCAGATTTTGAACCTATGTAATCAGTAATCTGAGGCCAGGCTCTGAGGACCTACCATGTTTCCACTGCGTAATTCAGTCCTCGGATGATATATAATTAGATTACTTAATAGTTACAAAATATAGTCCAAATATCTCTGACATGATAGAGCAACATTAATTTCTAAGGATACAATGAAATTCTAAGTCCCTTTTAGAATTTTAGAAATATGGACACAGCATAAAATTTCTATTGAAAAGTTAAATCCCTTCTGATAAACAGGCAAATTAAGAAGTTCAGGATGCAGCCAGGTGCAGTGGCTCCCGCCTGTAATCCCAGCAACTTGGGAGGCTGAGGCAGGAGGATCGGGAGTTCAAAGCCAGCCTCAGCAATGGCGAGGTGCTAAGCAACTCAGTGAGACCCTGTCTCTAAACAAAATGCAAAATAGGGCTGGAGATGGGGGTCAGTGGTCGAGTGTGCCTGTATTTGATCCCCAATACCTGATCTCCTCTTACCAAAAAAGAAGTTCAGGATGCAAAATGCGGTCTTTGGTTTTGAATTATCTGACTAGTAGTCCACAATGATCATTTCCAAATGTCACACCAAACATGTGAGTGAAGAGGCACTGACTATAAAAAGACTCAGCTTTGTCTCTCGTTCAATCTCTTTAGCACGAAAAGGAACTCTGGGACAAAATTACAGATTGATACCCTATTATGGGTATGAATGACTCATTATAACCATGGAAATGTTTGGAAAATAGAGATCAATGGCTAAAAACGACATGGATAATTAAAGATGGGTCAACAGAGTCATCTTTGAAAATCAGCACATAAGAATCTTTTAAGATACTGATCCACTTTTGCTCTTGGGAAATTTGAGCAAAAATGCTTCACAATTAAGATATACAAGTGGATACAGAATGTTTCTTTCAATTTTTGCAAGAAGCCTATATTGGTTAGGATAATTATCCAACTTTAAGTATCTCCAGGAGGGGTAAAGGTGGGAGAGAATGAGAAAGTTGAGCAGCTCAGCTTCAGGTGGAATCAGCTCAGGTGCTCTGGAACTTCTCAGTGACTTTCTCTCTGTCCTCCTCCAGCCCCACTTGCTTCCCACTATGTTTTTTTGTGTGTGTGTGTGTGTGTTTGTTTTTTGTTTTTGTACCAGAGATTGAACCCATGAGTATTTAACCACTGAGCAACACTTCCAGCCCTTTTTTATGTTTTATTTACAGACAGGGTCTCACTAAGTTACTTAGGGCCTTGCTAAATTGCTGAGGCTGGCTTTGAACTCGAGAATATCCTGCTTCAGCTTCCTGAGCCACTGGGATTACAGGTGTGACCTACAGCATCCGGTTCACTATGTTTGTATGATCCAGAAAAATCTCACTTATCACAACAGCAAGGGGAGTACATGGACCCTTATTCTGCATCATTTTAAGAGAACCTCTCTCTTCTGACCTACGTCTGACCCCTCTGTCCCTCTGCAGGACTCCTGGCAGCCCTGCCCTTTGAGGGCAGTTCTAGGGCAAGTGGGGATGAGGATGCCATTTATCTAGAGACAGAGAAGTACAGCTGAGGCCAACAGGAAGGGGTGCCTCTTGCAATAGCAGAACTGTTCATAAATAAAATCTATTTAACCTTCTTGGGATAATTCATTACATTTTGTTTTAAACTCAAAACACTAAAATAGATTGTTCTTTTAAAATACAGGGAGCTCATACAGAGGAAAATTTAATACAATACAATAAAACGAAGTAAAGATGAGGAATCCAGGTAGTATTTTGCGAGTAAAATAGATGCTCCATATTTGGGTTCCGCATCGTAGGATTCAACCAACCACAGATGGAAAATAATCAGAAAAAAAAAAAATTACATCTGTACTGAACATACTCAGACTTCTTTTTTCTTGTCCTCATTCCCTAAACAACACAGTATAGCAACTATTTACATAGCATTTACATTGCATTAAGCATTATAAGTAATCTAGAGATGATTTAAGTATAGGAGAGGATGTGCAAAGGTTATATGCAAATACTTATGCCATTTATATAAGGGACTTGACAATATGTATGTTTTGGTATCCATGAGGGGTCCTGTAAACCATTTGTGTAATAAAAATATGAATACAGCCTTCCAAGGTGAGATTTTAAGGGGCGGTAATGGTGGCCAGGTACATTTGAATACTTAAAGGCTTTTGGTAAAATGAACAATCTGGATGTGTTTTCTGGCTCCTGAGCTTGCTCCTGCTGCTTGCTTATTGAATTTTGCATTTCTTTTCATTACTTGAGCATGGTTTTTGTCTCTTCAAATTTTACTTTCCTCATTTGTTAAATGGGGATGATTATACCTTTCTTGGATGGTCTATGCAAGGGTTACCAGAGATGATGCACATAGAATATGTACCATTGTAATTTAAGCTCAATAAATGTTAGTTCTCCAAAGTGATGTATGTGCTTGATGTTGGTCTGATTCCCCCTTTTCCTTTATTAGTCATTTTTTTTCTCACTGCATAGTATTCAATACAAATGGAAATAAAAGTTTGTTCACGGATTACAGAATATGAGAAGAATTAATCATACATTACACTCACTGTATTTCCCGTAATGAAAAAGACAAGCACATAAAAAAATTAATTACACCTTGTTATATGTCAGAAATGCAGTAGGAAGGAAAGACAGAGCTGGACACCCACTGAGTCACAATCATGGCATGGCAGGTCTTTTGAGAAGACAGAATAGTGCGCGTCACATTGTCACTATCGTTCTGTCAGTCATTGGTGACTGGGGCCATATGAGGCCTAGAATAATGCACAGCTGCTCAGCACAACACCCAAACCAAAGGACATGGCAAGATCTCTGTGGCCCATTTTAAAAATTTCAAAAAAATATTTCCCTTTAGTAGTGGACAAATGGGTTGAGTTCTTAAATGTGTAGCTTTAGATTTTGTATTCAAATTTTAAACATGACATCTCCACATACTCTTATTTCTTGAAAAAACATATTACTGGTTACCTGAAAATGTTTTTGAACAAATCTGAAAAATATTCCCTTTTACTTACAAAATGGGAAACCTCTCTTATGAACCTACAGAAAGAACAATGAACAAGAGTATTCAATAGTGTTTAATTTTACATAGCTGCCAATCCACTGAGCCCACAACTGAGGTTAAATGACAGATATGAGATTTTCATTAGAAGAAATCTCTGGAAGTTTGATAAAAAAAAAAAAAAAACAGAAAGAAACAACTGAATTAATTTACACAGCCTAACAACATATGATCATCATTTCCCTTGGATGTAGTTTATTGTTGGTAAAATTTAGAAAAATTTGCATGTATCATTTTAAAGTACATGTAAAGTATATTCTCAAGAAATGTACATGATTGTGTAGTTAAATATTTATGGGAACTTATCATTTTCTTGCCATTCGGCCTGCCTGCAAAATATTCAAATATATTTGGCTTTTGTAACTTTGCTAATTAAACCTTCTAAAACAGATGGAATTATAGAAATTACAGGGTTTAAAATATCATCTTAATTGGTTTACAATCTTGGTGACACATAGTGCCATTCATATTATATAAAATATATACGGATGGCTCAAAGGACATGGCATGCCAATTAATTTTTCTTCAACTCTTTCAATTAAATTTTGTTTTCTTCATTATTGTGGCCCCTTTCCGTTAGCCTGATTCCAAGTGAGTCTGATCAGCCCTAACTGTGAACATATCCGTCATAACCTAAAACCATATTGGAGCATTTCTTATAAGACTAAGGGGTAGGGATAATAGGAATTTATCTTCTTTCTAAAGAAAATAAATGATCTTAAGAGGGGCCTTTAACCACACAGATGGCTGTCCCCCTGAGACATACTTAGATTACTCTTTCTCCATCGAAAAGTGATTGTTTAATGTACATAGGCAACCATATTCCTCTGATTTTCTGGAACAGTCCTGATTTCGATTGTTCTCTTTCCATCTCACTAAGAACACTTGTATATATCACTTGTATATATCAGACCACAGAGTCACATTTTTTAGTTAGGATGGGAGCTAAATTGGCTGTAAGGAGTAGATTCTTGGGGGTTTTAATAAGCTGCTTGGTGTGTGTCTATCTGCCTTATGATCAAGAACCTGGTTGAGACCTGAGTGGTGGTACATCGTGTAATCCCAGCGGCTTGAGAGGCTGAGGCAGGAGAATCACAAGTTCAAAGCCAGCCTCAACAACTTAGGAAGTTGTTAAGCAACTTAATGTGACCCTGTCACTAAATAAAGCATAAAAAAGGGCTGAGAACTTGGCTCAGTGGTTAAGAGCCCCTGGGTTCAATCCCTGGTTGAACAAAACAGTTGATTGGTTCTTTTAATTGACCCCAAACAAACAAACAAACAAAAACCTGGTTGAATGCCACTTCCACGGACTTCCATTGAGTCCCATTTTGAAGCCCACAACCCAGGCCTCAGTTAAACCTTATTCTTTAACCCAGCAAAATAACATGCAGTTTTAAAACATACAATTTTTTAAAACTACAATTTTTGGTTACTGTTGGCTAGCAAATTTAAACTCGAACGTTTCTTTCAGATATCTCAATTTGCCATTTAGATGTGAGTTTAAGCACACCGAGTCCCCCTTTGTTGCCATGGTAACAGGTCTGGGCCCTCGCGGGCGACAGACAAGTGCCACAGCACCGGGTTCCTCTTTGGACACACATGTTCGCTGAGTTTCCGCCTCGCGGCGGGACGAGACAGAAGGCTGGAATCTCCACGCTTCCCACAGCAAGGTAAATCCGTGCATCAGATAACGCTGGGAGCTTGGGGCACCGCCCACAGCAGGGACGGATTACCTCGTACAGTCGCTATGGAGAACGATTCAAATTCTAGCTTTAATGATCCCGGATAGAGCTCTTCTCCTCCCCACCTATGTGACATTTTGCAGACAATTTCTATATCAAGGAAATATTTAATTGAAACGTGTTTCTCAGAATGCCTACTGAGCTGGCTCTAGGCGTCTTCCAACATTGCAGGGGTCAATTAAAAGAACCAATCAACTGTTTTTAAAACTTTAAAATATTAAAAGGGAAAAAAAAAGGTGGGGGGAAAGAAAGTGGACAAAAAGTAATGTTAAATAGCATGGAGCATGACTAATGGCGCTAGCATGTTAAAATCATTGGGAAAATGTCCTTGGAAGACAAATGAATTTTCAGCAGAATAATTAACTTAATTAACAAATTTGCATGCATATTCATCAGGCTATTGAAGTCTTTCCAGCCCAGCTTGATGAGCGTTGGTGTAATAATTGTCTCATTTACATTCTGCAATCTACTACAATTTAGGGCATGCAAAAAAAAAAAAGCCGACCTCTTCCCTTTGACTTTCTTTAGGACCTACACAGTCCTAAAATCACAGCCTTCACCCACTCAGTGGCCTTCAGCTCAGGCCTTTTGAGAAAAACCCCAGAGAGGGTTGACTGTGGTTTCCCATCCCCCACCCTTCCTCCTCTTTCTTCTTTTCATTTTTTTTCCTTTTGGCCCAGGTTCTCTGTTTTTGCCTCTGCTTGCTCTCCTGGGTAAATCTTGGCACCAGTTCTGACTTCAAATCTCTTGGGTCGCCAGACTGCATCATGTAAAAATTGCCATTTCCCTCTATCTCTGCAGGGCAATCTTTAAAGGCAGTAAGGTGTGACGGCCCAGACTGGCAGCTTGGCAAGACGGAGCCCATGGATACCAGCACACGGGAATCTGGACGGTTCGCTCACTCTGACAGCAGTCAGCACTGGGAACAAAAGGAATGGAGGGGGAAAAAGCGCAAATGTATTTTTACATATTGTAGGCATATGGCCACAAGACCAGAAGAAATATATTTAATTACCAATTGCACGCATTGAGGAGAAAAACATTGGGAAGGGGGGTGGGGAAACTGTGTGCACAGCAATATTATTCTACTTTAACTTTTCACCTCAGTTTTATTTTCTTTTTAATATTGAAGATAAGAGGGAACGTGGATTAGAATTGCAAAGGGTTGCCTGCTGGAATCCAATCAGTGATGCGGATTTTTGACATGGCGTCCTGAACAGCGTAACATTATATAAGGAAATATGAAAGTTTTCTTTTAATGATTTTAATGATGAAATAATTTTACCATGGTTTTCTGTGGGGGGGGCAAATGTGATATAGACCAATTAGATAATCTGACTATTTTACTAAAACTATATTTCTGAAACGATGCATTAGCTTAGCAGAAACAATTAACAAATAATGCTTGAAAAACATTCTTGTTCTTTCCTATGAAACCCAAACAGTTCAACCCACATTTATTGCCAGGCACTGTGCTAGCCAATGGAGTTACAGAGATGAGTGAGAGTCTGTACTGACAGAGCTCAAGGACTGGGATGGAAGATAAATATGCATATGTATAATTATAGTCTTATAGTATTAAATTATTAAATATACTAAAATTATAATTAATTAAAATTATAATTATAATATGCATAATATAATTCATGTAATGTAATGATGTAGGTACAGGGTTCAGGGGCCATAGAGAAGTAGCTCTTAGTTCAGCCTAGGGATCACTCACACTGGAGGGACCAGGGAGGTGATCTTTTCCTGGAGGAACTGATAAGAATGAATCAGGAGAAATCACCAGGGAAGGAGGCAGGTTGCTGAGTTTTTTGCAGAGCTGAGGAGTCAGGCAAATGGGAACGCTCCCTTCCTAAGGTACAGGTGAAGGGTTCCAGAGTCAGGTAAGTGTGTGTGCTCATGAAAACAGGGAGGGACCTTCAACTACGTCACTGGCAGGAAAGAAACCTAATGCCCTGAGAAAGCAACTTGCCAGAAGTCCTCTTCTTTGCAGCGTTCTCTTCCCTGACTTCTTATTGGGCTGGGTCTCCTGTTTCCATTTCTGCAAAATCACGCACATCCAGTATTGCAGGTGACCAGGCACCCCGACTCTATGCTGCTGTGGACTCTGTTCAGCAGACCAGTCCTTGAAGCCTGTTTCTGCAGCCCAAATCATGGGTCAGGGGGCTGTTAATATGTGCTGTGGTTTACGACACAAATATAGTTCTGGAAAGTTTTTATGGTAGTTTACTTTTTTTGTAAATCGACCTACATAATAAAAGCACCAGGGGATCTGACTATTCAAAGGAACCCCGTAGTGAATCTTTTCATAATGTAGAAACCATTCCTTAATGAGCCTTTGTTTTGGAAGGGGGGTATGTGTGTATGTGTGTTAGGTATTTGTGTGCCTCTGTGAATTTCTAAGAGGAAGCCACATACGCTATAGTGCCAAATGCATGAGACTGAAAGTGTAGCTTCTAGACCTAGTGTTGAGCCACTGTGGGCTACCACCAGGTTGGGGTTATGATCATGACCTTACAATTGGTTCCATCTTATTTATTTTATTATTTTTTTGGGGAGGTACCAGGGTTTGAACCTAGGGTGCTTAACCACTGAGTCACATCCCCAGCCCTTTTTTATTTTTTATTTTGAAACAAGGTCTTGCTTAAGTTGCTTAGGGCTTCGATGGATTGCTGAGGCTGGCTTTGAACTTGTGATCCTCCTGCCTCAGCCTCCCAAGCTGCTGGGATTATAGAGGTGTGCCACTACACCCAGTTCAGTTCCAACTTCTACCAAAGGTGCAGTCAGACAGACCTGAATGGGAATCCTGGTTTTACCATTCACCACCTTCTTTGGACATTCACTTGTCCTCTTTGAGTCTCAGTTCTCCGCCTGGATTCTGGGTTGTAAATAAAAGCATCTCTCTGAGCACCTGGCATAGTAGCTACTACTGAGGATTAGTTTATACCCTGTCCCCACCACACTTGTGCTCTGCTCGCTCCTCAGTGCTCCCTGGGAGCAGAGGCAGCAGCTCAGAATGGTAGTAGCAAGATCTACACCCGGACTTATTAGGGGGAAACACTTGTTAACTTGGGAGCCTTCCCCTGCCACCATATTTCCACACCCAGGAAGAAAGTGGATGAGAGGCAATATTTTTGACCTTTCTTTACCTCTATACCATGGTAAGAAGTGATTTATTAGTGAAGTCACATATTCAGCCATCTGGGGTAGGTCTGTACTATCAAATATGGTAGCATGGGGCCATCTCACCCTCAGACATGCTTGCATAGACTAAACAGACTATAAAATACTAAAATCTGCTCTTATGGTTTTTTCCCCATGGTCTGAGCCCACCCATGTTGTTTGTCTGCAGCTTTTGATCTGAGCAAAAGTGTGGGAAAGAGGTCCCACAGCATCACCTTAGTCCTGTCTTGTCAATCATAAACTTGTTGGAAAATTGTGTTTGAGTCAATTTCTATAATTTTCTACTCTTCTAACTTCCAGGGGCTAAGGAGAATGTGCTTGGGCATACTCGTATTGGCCCCATGTAGAACTCTGGGTCATCTGATAGTATCATGTGTATATAGTTTACGCCCTAAAGGTTCATGTGCTGGAAGTTCATCTCTAGTATGCAGGTGTTGAAGTGGTGGAACCTTTAAAAGGTGGGGCCTATTGCAAGGTAATTAGGCCATTGGAAGTGCTGCACTCAGAAGGGATTGGTGCTAGTCTCATGAGAATGACCTTTTATACAAAGAGCAACACTGGCCCCTCCTCAGTCTCTCTCTTACTGTCTTGCCATGTGATCTCTTCTGTGCATGGCCATTCCCCTTCCACATCATATTTTGATGTAGCCAACAGGTCCTCACCAGAGGCCAAACAGATGGTATTGCCTAACCTTTTTTTTTTTTAACAATTCTTTTTTTCATACCTTTATTTATTTATTTTTTTATGTGGTGCTGAGGATCAAATCCAGTGCCTCACACATGCTAGGTGAGTGCTCTATCATTGAGCCACAAGTCCAGCCTGATATGTAAGTGAAATAAACTTCATTTCTTTATAAAGTACCCAGTTTCAAGTATATGTTATAGCAACAGAAAACAAACTAATACATCTGGTCACCTGACAGTTCTGGTCATAGCTGTGACAGGAGCATACAGCAATGTCTAGTCATAACCTGCTGTATCCCTTGAGGTAGCATTTTTTGGAACTGCATAGACAGCTCTCTCCTCCTTTCTTCTTGAACTCTAAATGACTTTTTGGAAGGACAATATAAAGTTGGTTTCAACTTTGGGGCTGGTATATTTGTGATACTCATCAGGAGCATATTACTGGAGTAAGTTTGGCATATTTGGGGGTCTTGGCCTTGGAGAAGCCAACACCTAAAAGAAAGGCCAAGGTCATTGCATGGCTCTCATGAGTCACATTCTTGCACCTGAGTTGTGCTGACTCAGTAGCTCAAATACGCTTGGGGAGGAATTTGAAATGTTGATGTGGTCATGAGTTGGGAGCCTGTGGATGACTACCCTCCTGAGACCCCCAATTTAAGATGCTTCTGAAAAATAAAGAGACAGTTGTCAGAAGATATCTAGGGTCCCTCAAACCCTTTTTCCATTCTTTAATTTAGCAGGGATTGACCAGGGACTTGCTATGCCAGGTATATATCATCCACAGTGGTTCACAAAGTGGACTTAGTAGTCCCTGTCCTTCCCAGGCATGCAGCCTGGTAGTGAAGAAGAGACGAAGCAAACCAAAGACGACTGCTCCTTGGAAGAGGCATTAACAATAGGGGGAACATAAGGTAAGAACAGCAAACCCAGCTTAAGACATTTCTGGAGAAAATTATATCTAACATTAGATCTTTGGGCCCAAAAAAGGGCCAAGCAGAGAGCAGCCACATCCTCACTGAAGACAGACCTTGAACAGCACTTAGGTGGCTTGCCCACGATGCCATATAACTGGCAGCCTGAAGTTTTCCAAAAGCCAAATTCTGCTATGTTCTTAATCATGTGCCACTGTCAATATTGAAATTATTACGAAGGAGGTCCAAGTATTGGTACAAACACATCACATAGTGGGCTGTAGATCTGGCTGTTTTCTTGGCCACGCAGGGTTTGGCACTCTAGTTCCTCGACTATTGGAGGAGACAATCTGAACTGTTATGTGGTGGAGGGAGCTGGGGCTCTGACCTGCACGGAGGCAGAGACTATGATCCAGATGTTGTCTATGCCCTTAATGATGTATTCAAAACAACTTTCCATTGCTTTAGTCTACATCACTGACCTTTAAATTTGATTGAAACAAGCAAGTTTCAATGAGCCTTCAAATGAAGGATTGTGTTCTGTAGACACCAGGAGGGTAACTTTTAAAAATTTGCAATATAAGGTAATTATAATATGATCATAGTTCTAGATCAATGTTTTTATAGATTAGACACCTAGTTTTTAAAAATTTGTTCTTTTTAGATATATATGACAGCAGTGTGTATTTCGACATATTACATATACATGGAGTATAACTTCCCATTGTTGTGGTTGTACATGATGTGGAGTTATACTGGTCATGAATTCATATATGAATATAGGAAAGTTACAGACATCTATTTTTAAACTTATAAAATTTGTGGCACCAAATATATACATATTTATTCTGTTTCCCTGAAAGATAGAGAATGCCTTAAATTTCTTTTTTTTAATGAAGATTCAAGGGAGTAAAAGAGAAAGTTCAATTTGAACAGACTGCATATAAAATTTGTTTATGGGCTTCTTTGAAGCCATAGCAAAATAGAGAAACAAGGAAAATTGCATGATTCATCATTATCAAAAAGGATGAAACATTATTTCCCCTGGAAGAAAAAAAAAAGTGTTTGCAAAGACAAATTCTAAAAGTATTTGAACATGGACTTGGCCCTTGGAAGAAGAAAGAAACAATTTAAGGCCTTTATAATGTAGTAGATGCTAATGTAATACAAGAACTGTAATAAAATGAGCCCTATCTTTTAAGCCTAGAGTGGAAGAAGCATTCCTACCAAGGTACTTGTTTCAGTCAGCTTTGCATCACTGTAATGAAAATATTCACCAAGGAAAACTTAGGGGACGAAAAGTTTATTCGGGAATTGTGATTTCAGAGTTCTCAGACCATGGTCTGCTGACGCCATTGATCTGGGCCCGAGGTGTGATGGAGGAGAACTGCCTTGTTCATGGAAGCCAGGAAGCAGAGAAAGGGAGATGGGAATGGGGATGAGGGCCACAAGGAAGAGGAACCCTCCCAAAGCACACCCCCCAGTGACTCACCTCCTCCAGCCCACAGTTACCACCCAGTTGCTCCATTCAAACTAGGATGGACTAATTAGGTTATGGTGCTGGGTTCTTGTCTCCGTTCAGCAAAGCATTAAAGAACAAGACACAGAGATACAAAGCAAGCAAAAGCAACAGAAATAGACTTCTCCAGAGAGAAGGAGCCTCAGAGCTGGGAATCTGATGGGGGAGTTTTGGCTTGTCCTCTTTATGGCCTCTGGAATTTCCTCCTTTCTTTATCTCCTCCTCTGTCCACATGCTCCTATTTATTGATGGGTGCACCCTCTGCCCACGCGTCTGTTTTAGTTTTTCTTCTGGATCTCCCGCTTAGGAGCACAAGTTCAGAAGTGACTGTCTGATTGGGTG
>CM053407.1:79811569-79853980 GCA_028644305.1 Xerus rutilus
CTTTTTCTATTGTATCTCAACATCTATTGAGATATGTACAACTTGGAATTGTTTTCTTTTGCTTCCTTGAGCAAAAGTTTCTAGAAGCATCTTCTTTTTCTTCTGAGTCTTCCCGGAGGTGTTTGCTTTCCCTGAATGTTTCCTACTTTTGGGGTTGCTGCATCCTCAGACGGGAAGCAAGTGGGAGGACACCCCAGCCCTCTGCTCTGACCACTTGTGCAGTGGCTGAATCTCTGGGCTAGAGGCACAGATGGCAGGTAGGTTGGTGAGCCCAGTGCCTCACACATTTCCCGTCTACTTCTGCTCTCTCAGACAGAAATGGGATCCACTCCTACGTCCACTGTCAGCTTGCTGGCATATGGAACAGATGGACTGCATGGAAAACTCTAGCCCTGATTTTCACTGCTTCTATTTCTATCTTCTCTTAGGCCCATAGTGCTTTATTTATGGAGACTACTATGCCGGTAGCCCACAGCCTAAGTCTTGCCCAGGTGTTTTCTGAAGAGTTGCTGTCTCTAGATGTAGATAGGGATGAGTGAAATGAGAAATTACCATCTGGCTGTCCTAAAAAATACCATGAGCTCAGTGGAAGGTTAGCTGGCTAGTTTTCTGGTAGGTACAATCTGTGTGTTCCTCAACTAAGTGTGACATAGTGGAGGAGAATCAAAGGGTTCTTCTTGCAGATGTGTAGTTTGGTTTTTCTTTCTTCTTAAGCAGCAATGCATGTGGGGCCCATCATTGAGGAATGGGGCGTATAAGTCTGGTTCTAGTAGCACTTAAGTAAGATTCTCCTTGATTTTGGGAAGAACTTCATTGTTCTAGTTTTCAAGAGTGTTCTGAATTTCCATCTCTGTGACTCTTCAGAGCTATTTTAATGCAGCATTGAAAAAGACCAGTGCCATTTAAAGTTGATCCATTTATTTAAGAGGCAACAATTTCATTTCTTACCCTGGGGAGGCAGTAAACTCTGGACAGAAACTTTTCCAAAGGATGCCTGCAGGTAAGACCAGGCTCTTACAAAGAATGATAGGCTGGTGTCTATTCTAAATATTTGAGCCAGCAATTCTCCATGAACAAGAAACATTTTTCTGAGAGATTCTCAAGTCCAGCACTATTAATGCCTACCTCCATCCTATAAAGAGTTTTAATATGGCTTCTATACATTTGAACTTTTGAAAAATTATATCTCAATGAATCCCTTTTAATAGATAAAAATACAAACATGAATGAAATAGTTTGGTTTTCTGGATAGAGTGAAAGCAGAAAGCAAAGAACGATATAAATAATATCAGGTGAACACCATACGGTCTAGTACATTGTCCTGTGGATAGACTTATTTGATTTTATTATAATGTTTAAATGGCATTTTTTTTGAGACTCACATGCCAAGAAAAAAGTGAAGAGGTGGCAAGTAGCTCTCATTTCAACAAAAAATTTATACCAGCTGCATGTATCGTTGCCAGAGAAAACAGAGCATGCTCACCTAAATTTGAATCTCAGACAGACCACTAATATTTTTATTATGGGTATATGCCAGTGTTCAGGACTTGCAAAAGGAGGTGTCTCAGCATTTCTAATGACAACTTCAAGATATAATAGAGTGGAGGCTTAGGAGGCCAGGTGATATTTTTGGAGACATGTATTAGAGCTCAGTGTCATCTCCAGTGTCACTCGAAGGGTAAGAGGAAGACATGTTTCTTTATGCCAGTGCCCCCTGAGCAAAGCCCAAAGAACTGGCACTTTTAGCCTGAGATGGAGGGAACTGATGTGGTGCATTCCTGGAAGACCTGAATCGAAAGACTGGCTGGAGCAACCCCCTAGCAGCAGGGGAAAGGGAGGAACTTGCACTGAAAGCACTCAGCTTCTCCAAAGGCAGGACAGGGGGCATATTTCCCATAGATCATAGGAAGCACTAGGCTTGTAGGTATTTTGCAAATTAACTACTCTCAGGAGAGCTTCCTTCCAATCATAAAGGACTTTGGCCAAAAGAGATCCATCAATCACCTGCAGCAGCTGAGGAGGTAAGGGGCCACCTTCAGGATAGAGGCTAGTGTTCCCAGAGAACTTTCTGCAGGAGTGTCCGCATGCTCCAGAGAGAAACTAGGGAGCACCCATGCAGATCATGCACTTACTCATTCATTTATTTCTCACCAAACATTTGAATTGTGCTAGGTGCAAATATTCATACAGTCCACCAGATAGGCACTGTCTGGGTTTGAGGATCCATCAAAGACTACAGAGGGCACAGGCATTTCTTCTAATTAAATATCTCAGCAGGAGAATCTTCACAGACAGTGGACCAAACCACACAGATACACACATTCCAGAGTAAGTTAGATTGAACCCTCGTTAATACTCTATTTTAGGACAGAGTAATTAGAGGCCTAGTGGTGCCACAGGAGGCAGACACGGGTCTGAACTAGAGGGGGAAGGGCTGATCAGAGAGCTCCAGGCTCCCTGTGAAGAGGCTGCATTATCTTATGGAATATAACATTTACATATCTTTATTTAAAGAGAAAGGAATACACATACGTTAGAAGCTATTTAAATCACTTTTCAATTACTAAAGTAATTGACAAGCTAAAGTTTGTCAAAATAGTGCTTCTCTGAATTTGATTCTTTGCTAAGGCTGATGTCACAGTTAGGAACCAACCTGGCTTCATGGGTGAAAGTCATCAAAGGTTATATTCATAGCAGCCTAGTGTGTGGGAAGAAACTGAAGATCATGAGGGGCATGTGGAAATAAAATGGGTATAGGCCATAAATAATAATGGACTAGGTGGACATATAGCAATTGGATAGATTTCAGCTTTCGGTTTTTTTGTATTTATGAAAGGTATAAAAAATGGGGAATGAAGAGTAGGACAATATTGTGATTATATTTAAACTTATATTTAAACTTATATTTAAACTATATTTATAAACTCTTTTCTATTGTGTGCAAGGTCTGAACACACTGAATATAAAATACAAAAGCTTAATAGTAAATATGCTAGAGGGATGGAGATGGGGATAGGACAGTGCTGAAAACAGCAATGCCATGATCCACGCAGGGCATGTGGAAACTGTTGCCGCTCACTTCTCACTAAGTAAGGCCATTGTCCATGCTGCTCCAAGGTGCAAACACTTTGCAAGTTTTTGGCTGTCCCTCCTTTATATGAATGAATCTGGAGACAAATGTGCTTTTATATAATCCCATGTATCCATGCAAGAGCAGGGAAGCCTCTGGGCTACCAGTGCAATTCTTTGGGAACCACAGAATGAACTCAGGAATGTAGTGATCACAAAAGAGAAGTGTGATATATTTTTTTTTTTTTGGTACCAAAGATTGAACCCAGGGGTGCTCAACCACTTTTTTTTTTTTAATTTAAAGACAGGATCTTGCTAAGTTGCTTAGGGCTTTGCTAAGTTGCTGAAGTTGGCTTTGAACTCACCATCCTCCTGCCTCAGCCTCCTGAGCTGCTGAGATTACAGGCATGCACCATTGCATCTGGCTAAATTTTGATATTTAATTTTGACTCTATGATGGGCATCCTTTTTCCTGACTACTAAGGAGAGAGACTGCAGGGAAGATCAAAGGTTCTAGAAGACACTGCCTAGAGGTCTGCAACTGAAGTGTTGGGGTTCAGAAAACCATTTTCCAATATGTGGTGCTTGGACAGCTGCACTTGAGAAAGTCTTAGAGCTAAGGTCTCCCTGATCTTCCTTTGTCTTGCTGTCTTTCAATCATTTTGGTCCTTTCTCTCTCCTGAAGCACAAGGAGGAGCTGTCTCTGTAGATCCTTTGTCTACCTAAACACTGGACCTTCCACAGAAGAACAATTGCCTTTGACCCTCTTACTGAAATCTCATTAATCAAGGAAAGTTAAACTATTATCACAGAGGAAGATTATGAAAAACCAAGCACCACATCTTGTGCCCAGAGAACTTTAAAGTCATTGTTCTTTGGGTTCATTCACTTCTCCTTAAAGTTATTTACTACCCTTCTAACATTGGCTACAACCTCCATCCCCAAATCCCTTTCCCCTATGAAGAAAGTACATATGTCTCAATCACCTGACCCCATGCACATATGCACAACTAATTTGTAGACCTTTTATTTCCTATTAATCTGTCTTTTGTCTGTTTCCAAACTCATTTATTGAACCTTTTTTAGAGGAAAAATTTGAACTTCCCTTCAGATGAAAACCTCAGTATTGTCCTCATCTGCTTGCTAGGGTTAAGTCTGCAGCTGCTCAAAATGGGCCACAGCTGGGGTTCTGCGCTGGGCTGTAGCAAACGCGGCAATCTCAGACTCCTACCTGGAAAAAGTCCCTGGACTCCAGCGTGGGAGCAGCCTTCCTCTGGGCCAGACTATCCCTCTCCTGCTGCTAAGCCTTGGTTCTTGACTCCCGTCCCACCTCTTTTGTCCTCTCCACAATTCACTGATGGTGGTGAGGATTCCTTAAAGCAGCAGCTCTCTCTCATCCTTTTGGGTTGTGACTGTGAAAGCATTATGAGAATTTTTCCACAAACCAGAGAACTGCCAGTTTTCTGGCCTTCTTCTTCTTGAACTTAGTCTTATTAACTTCTCCTAACACATGTGTGGAACCAAAGTAGAAGTGAAACTGTCTTCTGCTCTACAGTTTGATTTGAAAATCAAGTTGCTAGCATTCAAATGCTGTGTAGTTTGTATAAGAGAAGTGATTTTACCATGTATCTAAAACTGATTTACATTCTCAAATACTAAAGAAAACACAATTTGGTTATTTCAGTATTGGATTCATTCTATTTTCCAAATGTAGTATATGTTCTCCTCCACACCCGACCGCCTTGTTGGGGTATAACTGACAAGTAACGATTGTATACACTTAAGGTGAACAATGTGATGGTGATATACATATATATTGTGAAATGATTACCACAATCAAACAGATCCATCACCGCACATAGTTACCGTGCATGTGTGTGTGGTGAGAATACTACTCCTTCAGTAAATTTCAAGTATAGGGGACACATTATTTTTGACTATAGTCACCAGGCTGTACACTGAAACTCTAGAATTTATTCATCTTATAATGTAAGTTTGGACCCTTGAGCCAACATCTTCCCATTTCCTCCAATCTCATGACCTTTCCCCTTTTAGAAACTACCCTTTGACGCTCTATTTTTATGAGTTTGGCTTTTTTAGATTTCCACATGTAAGTGAGATCACGCAGTATGACCTTCTGTGCCTGACTCATGTCACCTAACATAATATCCTCCATGTTCATCCACGTTGTTGCAAAAGGCAGTAGTTCTTTCTTGTTTAAGGCTAATTAATACTCTATTATATAAAAATATTCTCTATTTTCTCTTCCCATTCATCCATTGCTGACCACTTAGGTTATTTCCGTATCTTGGCTCTTATGAATAAACCTGCAATGAATGAGGGAGTACCGATTTTTTTTTTTTAGATAGCGGCTTATTTCCTTTGAATATAAACCCAGAATTTGGATTAGTACATCATAAGATAGTTCTGTTTTTAATTTTTTGAGGAACCTCCACACTGTTTTCCATAATGGCTTATACCAATTTCAGTTCCACCAGTAATGTGGTAAGAGAAGAATTCTGAGATGTCCTAAATTAAGTAGCAAGCCAGAGAATGGAGGCAGAGATAAGAGAAGCCAGTTTGACTCATGGCTGCAAGCTAAACCACCACCACCAACAACAAAATGCTTCCCATTTTTTTCCTGTGTGCTAAAGAGTCCTGAGACGGTACATTGCATTCTGCTTTTGAAACCAACCAACCAAAAAGTAACCCAAACTTCTCTTTATGGCCTAACCTTCTATCGCAGAGCTTGGCTCATTGTCCTGTTCCTCTTATCTCTAGGCAGAGCAGTTTCACTGTAAGTGATTTGTTTCTTCTAAAACCTTCTTACAGAGCACCCTCACACCTGAGGTCTGATGGACATTTTTCCAATTGCTATCTGACTATGCTGCTTGTGGGTTAGGGAATTTGTTCCAGGCCCTGTCTGTCAACTTTTGGCTAGCAACAGTCCAACTCCATAAACTGTTTTTAGAGAACTTTTAGTCTCAAAAGTTTGGGTTAACAAATATAAAAGGGTCCACTTTGTTCCACATCTAAATGTGATATATGTCCTTAGATCCACCAGGAAATTGGACATACTCATTTAACTAAACAATATTGACTAAGTCCTCGCCATGTGTCAGAGCCTAATGTTTAAAAAATCTTTGGCTTAAAAAAAAATAAGTCATAGTACCTGCTTTTGTGGCCCTGGGGATATACAAAAGAGGTGGCGGCATAGGAAAAAATGTTCCTTGGAGAATCAAGGAAAACTGTACAGAGAAGAAACCTTTAGCTGAGTCTTGAGGGATAGTTGGACAAGAATAGGGCCATGAAAAGATGGGCTACAAAAAGGGTCTCTGACCAGAGAAAAGAATAATAATAACGGCTCTCTCTACTTCGGGGACTCAGAACAAAACAGGGCTGAGAATTCCTGTTCCTGGTTCTCAGCACAGCCCTCAGGAATCCCTCAGATCCCTAAAGAAGTACAGGAATCCTTGCCCATGGAAGCAGAGTTGACTCCACAATAACGATTTCTGTTTGTTTCAGAAAGCAGCACAAATTCGAGAACCAACAGGAATTGAAAATACTCCAGTGAATGCATCACAAATGCAGAAACACCTGTTCTAGACATGACAAGAGTTTTTGTTGTTGTTGGTTTGTATCAAGGCTAAAGTCTTCATTTTAAACACTTTAATGAATAAAAGATAGTCTTAGCCTCATTTCTACACCTAAAGCTTAAAAACCAGTTTAGGTTTAAAAAGTCATCTATTTTTTAGTTCCAGAAATCTCATAGTGAGTGCTGACTTATAAACTGTTTATTATACAAGTATCCTTTTCTCCAAATACATACAATTGATCATGCAAAATAAAAAGTTTAGATATGGCCTCATGGTTACCAATTTCTTACAGGCAATTAAAAATTGAACTTTTTTTCTTTGAAAGCAGTGAACAATAAACAAACAAATAAATAATATATAGTGCCTGATTATCTGATTGAGATCTGCAGAAAGTGACTGCCAGAAATGGAATATGAAATCATTTGTTATCCAATGATATTATCCCTCTGGTTTCCAATATTTGTCAAGTATTATTTTTAATTGTGATTATGATCAGTTTTTCACAGATACCTAGAGGGTGTAGAAATGAATAACATTTGAAATTTTTTTTTAAAATGAGAATTTCTTTCAGTACTCATTAAGCCAGCCTAATTACCTCTTTGATTCAGCATCTTGCATATGCTCTACATAGTCACAACCTGTGTAAAGAGGCTGTTGTTGAGAAAATATACTGTCAATTTTAGTTTCAAAATTCTTCAGGGAAACTCAAGGCCAAGGTTACATAGCTGAAGCAAAGAGCAAGATTCAATAATTATATGGTTCCCCCAGTCCCTAAAATTTAAAGAATTTAGCTGATTATTTAAAACAAAATGTGTACATAGAAACTTTTCTATGATTGAAAGAATCCATAGAGCTATTATCTAACCAGTTAATAAAGAGGATTAGCCAGTGTGTCAATAATCTTTCCGCCTTATGCTTTGCTTTGTATGTAGAAAGCAACAGAGTGTAGGAGTTAAACAAACGTATAAGCCTGGAAGCTGTATTGGACTTGAATTCTAACTCTCTTTAATTGCCCCGACCCGCGGGGCAACAACGGGGACACGCGGGAACCACCTAAGAGAATGAAACAAACAAGGGGCGCAAAAGAACGGAGGCAAGACAGGATTCTGATCAAACCTCCGAATTTTATTTAAGAACAGGGGTATATATGTATGCTCAGGAGGGGAGGGGAGGGGAAGGAGCTGTCGCAGGACGATTGGTCAGTGCAAACAGGTGGTATCAAAAGGGGGAGGTTCATTGCTTTGGTGCGCGCAGGTAAGTTTAACTTTTGGCGCCCACGGGTTTTTCGGCGCTCCTGCTTAACCAGGAAGTGGAGCCGATCAGGAAATGACTCAGGGCTTTTTGCTCCCAACACTTAATGGCTGTGTGACTTTGTCAAATTTACTTAAATTCAATATGCTTTAGTTTTCATATCAGCAAAATAGGAATATTGATAGTTCCTTTCTTGAGGGGTGACTATAAGGATTGAGAGAAGGGAGGGGAGGAGTATAAGGGGAGGAAGGATAGTGGAATTATTAGCCTGTGTGCATATATGACTACCAGACCGGTGTGATTCTACATCTTGTACAACCAGAAGAATGAGAACTTATACTCCATTTATGTATGATGTGTCAAAGTGCATTCTACTGTCATGTATAACTAGTTAGAACAAATCAAAAACTGGTTTAAAAAAAGGATTGAGTCAATTTATAAAAGTTTGCTTTCCCAAACTACCAGGATAAAGTCATGAGGCAGCAATAGTATATACCCACATATTCCCAAGATATCCCAGCTTCCCTTGCAGTTAGAGCTGTGCGCTAGCTCTGGCTAATCAACTTGAGCATCATGATCTGTGTTACTTCCAGGCCAAGGTGGTTAAGGACCAGTGTGCTTAACCTTCCCTCTGTTCCCCACCATGGTCGCTTTGGAGACCCTCCATGTCTAACCATGTAGCTCTGATATGGTAAGAGCCCTGGCCCCTGAGCTAGTGTTTGAGAGACACAAGGCAGTTGCACAATCCTTGGTGAACTTTGTATGAACAAGAAATCAATTATTTATTATGATATGTGATGAGCCAATGAGATTTTGGAAGTTTGTTGCCACAACATAGCCCAACATTACCCTTTATAAGTTATAAGCAGTTATATTTATGTTTAAATAAACCTGCTCCTTCTCCCTTTAAATTTTAATTATCTTAATTTTTGTATAATAATTAAAACATTAAGTCCTCCTTAAGAAATAAACATGTATATTTAATTGTCATTATATGAATTCCATGATTTTTGCAATGAATCAGATTATTCTCGTGGGTTCCAGGCTAGTCTATGTAATTCCAGTCAGAGACTCACCTGAAGAATTTCTGGTGGCTGTTGTTTGTGTTTTCTTAAGAAAGACATTTTCTTAATGATTCTGAAAAAAAAAATGGTTACTTTACCCCTCATGCTTAAGGAGTTCAGTAATTATGGATTAATATTCTTATGAAAAAGTACCAATTAGAATATTCTGGTGCATGTTCTCCATTTTTTCTTATTTGGAGTCATAACTTGCCACTATTTACTGTTTTTCCCAATATTTTTGTCAATTCTCTGGACTCAAAGTCTTGCCCTTTTTTTCCCCATGAAATTGAGGGAAAGCCTGTGTAACTTGCATGTAAGCACCTACAATCCCATGACTGGCTTTTCCTTGACTACAGATTTAGGTGATAGGTTCTGACTGCGAAAGTGATATATTTTATTTTCCATACCAAATCCTGCTACTTGACCTCATATAACTGGATATTTCTTTAGCATCTTCCTTGATATTTGCTTCTTTCAAATTTTATGGAATCTTTTACAACAGACTACTTAATAGAATGGTCTTTTAAAGTTATAATTTTATTATTAAAATTGAAAATATAGGTAATAAACTCAGGTGGCTCAAAATTGAAAAAAATACAATGGTTAGTTGTGAAAATGGTCTCTGTTTCCATTCCATCCACTAGTTATCATTTCACTCATAGAAGCAATATTTCTTCTGTATGTTTAAGGCTTTAAGTGGCACACATACAAGGAAGCACAGAAACACATGCAGTCACACATATGCACACGCCCACATATGCATGCACCCATACATTCTTTTATTTTTACATAAATGGTGGATATTATATGCCCTCTTCTAAGCTCTTGTTTCCCCTTAGTGATGTATCTTGTAAATTATCCCATCTGGATATGTGAAGATTTTATTTTATTTTTATACTTTAAACTGAAGTAAATATATGTATAGAAACCCCCCACAAATATCATAATTATATAGCTCAATGAATCCCAACAGTGTGAATGTGTGTGTGTATTCGGCACTTGGATCAGGAAACAGATTTATTATAAACACCCTGGAAGCTCCCACTATTCCTTCCACCCCCATCCCATCAGTTACATGTTTTGCAAAACCAACCACTGCATCAAACAACAGTTATGTACAACTCTGTGGGTGGACAGTTTGCAGGTTTCATTAGACTATGTGATTGATTTTTTTCCCTTGATCTTATAACCAGTAATCTAAGATCACTTATTCTAACAATTTGTCTCCATATTATTTTGGATTTCCTACATTTACACAATTGTCTACAGACACACAGTATGGTAGATGTGTACAATATCATTCTTATTTTTTGTTTTTCAATATGTATTTTGCAACGACTCTTTTTCTTGTCTCCTTGTCCTGGCTAGGACCTCTAGTACAATGCTGAGTAGAAATGACTAGTGCTATCCTGTATCTGCCTTATTTCTGATCTCTAGGGTATGCCTTAATGTGTCATCGTTACGTGCAATATTGGCCATAGGTTTTCTGTTATCAGTAGGCTCTCTTTTGTCTTTAGATTTATAATATTTCTTAATTTATTGAGATGATTATATGATTTTCTATCTTGTTCTCTAAGTGTAAATTAATTTTTGGAAGTTCACTTGGGTTAGTCCACTTTCTGTCACTATAAAGAAATTCCTGATATGATTAACTTATAAAGAGAAAAGATTTATCTTGGCTCAGTTTTTGCAAGTTCCAATCCATGATTACTTGGCCCCACTGACTTGGGCCTGTGGGGAGGCAGCACACCATGGTGAGAGTGTGTGGCAGAGAAAAATAATTTACTTCATGGTCAGGAAGCAAAGAAGGTAATAAGGAGACATGTCTCCAATGACTTAAAGACCTCTCTCCCTAGGACCTACCTCTTAAAATGTTCCATTACCTCCCAATGATGCTACCCTGGGACCAATCCTGTAACAGATGGCCCCTCAGGGGACATTTGAGATCCGAATTATAACAGAAAACAACTTTCTTGGAATTAATTTTTCTTGAATGCTAGAGTCAGTTTCTAATATTCTATTAGAATTTTGGAATCTCTATTTATGGAAAATGTCAGATTTGTTCCTTTTGGGTAATATTTTGTCAGGAGCTGATATCAAGATTTTAAATGGTTGTCAAGTATTTTCCTTTTTTCTGTTCTCTGAAATTATTTTTTAATAAAATAATGTTATTTACTTCTTAAACAATTGGGAGAATTTACCAAAAACCTTTATTGATCTGGAGATTTCTTTATCAGATAATAGTCATAAATTCAGTTTCTATAATCTTTATTTAAGTCTTTTCTGACTTTCTCTTTCTTCTTGGGTTCACTCCAGTAAATTTTGTTTCTCTAGCAATTTATCATCTCATCTAAATCTTTAAATCTATTGGTATTAAATTGCTTATAGTACTCTCTTAGTATTCATTGAACTTTGTTGGATCTGAAATGTCATTTTTCTTAACTTCTAGTATTGAGAATCTGCACCTTTTATCCTTCTTTAAAAAACAATATTATTAGAGGTTTGTCATTTTTATTAGATATTTTTCAAGAAGCCAAGTTTTGACCTTGCTGGTATTTTTATCCTCTCCCCCCATTTTATGAATAGCTGTTCCTATTGCTATGTTTTCCATCTTCCTTTGGTTTAATATGCTATTGTTTCCTAAGTTTTTGAGATTAATAGTTCACTTATTTATTTTCCAACCTCTATTATTTTCTAAAATATGATTTGACAGCCATTTGTTTTGAACAGTGACCATATTTGCATCCCTCAAGACTTGATATGTCAGATTTTCATTATCATTTCCATCTAAAATCTTTTAAAATTTCCATCAAAGTTTCTTCCTTAATCATGGGATATATAAAAGAGTATTCCTTAATTCCCATACATTGGGAGATTTCTTTAAGTATCCTTTTGCTACTAATTTCCTACTGAATTCCACTGTTGTCATAGAACATAGTCTGATGTATTATAGTGCATAATATGGTCAGTGTAATAGCTTCCAAACAATTTGAAAATAATGTATGTTCTATAATCTTGCATATATTATTAATAGCAAGTTTATTGACCCATGTTTTCTATATCTTGTTTTTGAGTGCTTTTCTATTCAGTTACTGAAAGAGCCATGTTAAGAAACTACCTAAAATTTAAGACTGTAGATTTTATCTGTCACATCAATCCTACTAATTTTCACTTTCTAGATATTTAAGGTTTATCTTATTGTGCTTTTCATATCTTCTTATTAAACTGGCACTTTTATGAAACATTCTTTATTTCTGGTAACAATTGCGTGGCACTAAATGCTACTCTAATTGACTATGTCAACTTTTGTTTTGTTTAACATTTGTATGCTATATCCTTTCCCATCTTTTTACCTTCAAACTTTTTGTGGCTTTATATTTACAATGTGTCTTTATTATGCAATATATAGTTAGGCTTCATTCTTTTTATCTCATCTTGAAATTTTAGTTTAAATGGACTTTTTGGTTTATTAATTATATATACTAATATCTTTATGTTTAAAGATCTTTAATACTATTTTTAATGTTTGTTCCATCTTTTAAATAATACTCTTTCTCTCTTCTTACTCTGTTTGAAATTACCAAGTAATTTTTGCTACTCCTTTTTCCTCTTCCTACTAGGTTACTTTTAATGCATTGTTTTACCCATGTTTGGACAGTTATCCAAGAGGTTGTAAAGTGTTATCTTGATTTATCAACGATTAGCAAATTATTATTTTTGGCATCTCTCCAACAATATAATAACTTTAAAACACTGTGACACAATTTACCTATCCCCAACCTTTTTGTTTTTGTCATCTCTTACTTTAATTCTCTCTCTCTATTCTTTCTTTGGGCGGGTAACTGGGATTGAATTCAGGGGCACTCGACCATCAAGACACATCTCCAGCCCTATTTTGTATTTTATTTAGAGACAGGGTCTCACTGAGTTGCGTAGGGCCTTGCTTTTGCTGAGGCTAACTTTGAACTCGCCATCCTCTTGGTATCAGCCTCCTTAGTCCCTGGGATTACAGGCATGAGCCACCACACTCAGTTTATCTCTATATTTAAATCCCACACATTATTGTCATTTTATATCATTACTTTAATTTATATCCAGCTGTATATTTCTTTTTCCTTTATTCTTTGTTTACTCCTGAATAATTTTCTGTCTCAAATTCTCTATGTTTAAAGAAATGTGATTAGTATTTCATTTATGTGGAAACTTTAGGGACAATTGTTTATAGGGGGAGATATTTTTATGGCTTTTGTTTTGCTTTATTTTTTTTAATTTTTTTTAGTTGTTGATGAATGTTGGTTTATTTTTTAATTTATTAATTAATTTATTTAAATGTATTTTAAGTCATAGTACACATATAGAGCTCAATTTTTCCATCTCTCTGGTTGCAAACCAGATTGAGTCACACCATTTGTGTCTTTATACATGCACCTAGGGTAATGATGACCATTCATTCAACCATCTTTGCTACACCCATTCCCCCTTCCTTCCCTCCCTCCCCCCTCCCCCATCCAAAGTTCCTCCATTTCTCCTATGTTCCCCATTCCCAACCCCCTTATGTATCAGCATTCACTAATCAGAGAGAACTGAATGTTAGTTTTATTTATTTGCATGTGCGGCTGAGAATCAAACCTGGTACCTCACACATGCGAGGCAAGTGCTCTACCACTGAGCCACAACCCCAACCCCTGTTTTGCTTTTATTTCTGAAGAACAATTTTTTTTTCTAGGTAAAGAATCCAAGTTTGGGGGCTGGGGTTGTGGCTCAGTGGTAGAGCACTTGCCTCGCATGCGTGAGGCACTAGGTTCGATCCTCAGCACCACATAAAAATAAAATAAATAAAAGATATTTTGTCCATCTACAGCTAAAAAAAATTATTAAAAAAAAGAACAAAGGAAAATCTCCTTTCCTTACTATGGTGCATTTCCTTCTTAAAAAAAAAAAAAAGAAAAAAAAAAGAATCCAAGTTTGATAATTATTTTCTTTCAGCACTCAAAATTATCATCAATTTTTTCAAGACGATGAAATAGAGACAGTTGCTTTCCTGGCTGCTCCATGGAGTGAAAATAAGAAAGAAGACAGGCAGCTTCTCCACAAGGTGGGTTAAAAAAAAACAAGTAGTGGGACTCTCCTGGATTTAAAACTGGATATTCAAAGCAGATCAGGGACTCAGGAGGTTGGATATAATAAAATATGGAAGAAATCCCTAGTGGCAGAGCCACTGCCATGGCTGGGCTGGAAGCACCAGCCAGAGTGTTCCTTCCCTGAGCGTAGTGGAGGGATAGGGAATTAAAGGAACACACATTTTGGGGTGACCCAAGGCGTGCCTGGGTAAGGAGCATTTAGAGATCAAGTACATTGCCCGGCAAACCTGAAAGATGCACTGCACAATATGTATGTGCAAGGAGAGAAGCCGCCATCTCTCCAGGCGGCATGTGGAATACAAAGGAAGGAATCATTTTGCAGGTGCTGTGCTGGGACCAGCAACTGAGGGGGCTCATTCCCGGCAAACCCAAGTTTGGCCTGAAATACAGGCCCAGTAAACACACACTGCATGACATAGGTGTGCTTAAATGAGCAGGAGAAAATCAAACATGGAGAGAGGTTTACACAGAGGACAACCAGTTGTGGAAACCCACTCAGCTCTACCCCTCTCCTTCCAATCCAACTGCTGGGAGAGGTGCATGTGGCAGGGAACGCAGAGGGCAGGGGCAGGAGTGATAGTTTGGAGACTGAACCTGAGACTGAGAAACATGAGGTCCAAAGGTGATGTAGGGGACTAAGAACTGGGCTCCCCATTACACAAGTAAAACCCAGGGGAGATCCCTGGAGTACGGTCTTCCAGAGTGGACCAGCAAGTACTAGGCGCTGGAAGTGTGCTGATTGAAAATCTCCACACCTGGCATTCAGCAAACAGCCTGGAGCCCACCTTAACATAAACCCTGCCTCCAGGAACTCTGCCTACAGGATTACCTCTCTCGCTCCGCTCCAGCAACCCAGAGGGCAGAGAGTCACACTCCAGATGACCCTACCTAAAGCTGCTGAGAAGAGAAGCTGAGAATATTTTGAACTCTAATGGAAAGAATACTTTGACTTTTCATCAAGATCGTTTTTTATATATTTTTTTCTCTGTTTAATTGTGACTTTAATGGTACATGGACACTTACACATATTCATATTTGTTTTTTTCTCATTTCTAGCATTTTTGAAGCCAGTTATTTTTGTGAATTTTTTTTTGTGAAATAGAATGTCTGATTAATATATTTTAGTTTTTTATTCTTTTATTTTTAATTTTTTTTAACTTCTACTTTATATGTATTATTTTTTTCTCCTACCTGTTTTCCTCAATTCTGTTTTCGTATGCTAACAGCCAATCTCTATTATTCTTCCACTCTTCCTTTGATTTTTTACATCATCTCTCCTCCTCCCTCATAATTGTCATATCCTATATCACTTCTGTTCTCTCCCTGTCAATTTTAAATTATAAACCCTTTTGCAAACTTGCTGTTTTACTGTAGGCAATAAATGAGCATATCATTTGTTTGTTGTGATAATTAACTTTGTAGACATCATAGCAAGAACTATTTGGTTTAATGCTGTATACTGTATGCCTTGGTTGTTGTTATTATTTGTCTCCCCCTAAACAGTGAGGTACTGGAAACCTTCAGGGACACTATAAGTCCACAGAATAGAAATTCTACTGTCTCAGACCCATACTGTTAGATGTGTAGACACACAAACAACATGCAAAAGCAAGGGAACAAATTGTCCCAAGCAAACCAAGATATTCCAATAACAGAATCCATCAACACCACAGTGAAAGAAATGTCAGAGAAGGAGTTTAGAATGAACACACTGATCTGCAAAGTAAAGGATGATATAAGAAATGAAATCAGAGAGAAAATACAGAAAGTGAAATTCAATAAAGAGGCAGAGAGGCTGGGGGTAAAAAAACAGCAGAAATCCTCAAAATGAAGGAAACAATAAACCAAATTAAAAATTGAATACAAAGCATCACCAACAGACTTGACCACTTGGAAGACAGAACATCAAGCAATGAACACAAAATATATAATCTTAAAAATGGAATTGACCACAGAGAGAAGATGTTAAGAAACCACAAACAGAACTTCCAAAAACTATGGGATAACATGAAAAGACCAAATTTAAGATTTCTCAGGATAGATGAAGGCACAGAGATACAAACTAAAGGAATGCACAATCTTTTCTATTAAATAATATAAAAAATTTCCCAAACTGAAAGAATGAAATGGAGAATCAAATACAAGAGGCCTGAAGGACCTTAAATACACAAAATTACAACAGACTCACACCAAAGCATATTATAATGAAAATGCCTAACATACAGAATAAGGATAGCATTTTAAAGACTGAGAGAGAAAAATATCAGATTACATAAACCAAGTCAGATCTCAGCTGATTTCTCAACCCAGATCCTCAAAGCTAGGAGGTCCTGTAATAACATATACCAAGCTCTCAAAGAAAATGGATGCCAACCAAGAATTCTATATCCAGCAAAATTAATATATCCTTCCATGATAAACAAAAGTTAAAAGAATTCACAACTAGAATGCCTGCACTACAGAACATTCTCAACAAAATATTCCATGAACATGAAATAAATAAAAAATAAGGGAAACAAGCAAAGGGAGGAACTATAGTAAAGAAATAGTCAATCAAAGGAGAAACAAACTCAAATTGAAAATTAGAAATAAATCCAAATGATGGAATACAAATTATATGTCAATAATAACTTTGAACATCAATGGCCTAAATTCATCAATTAAAAGACACAGACTGGCAGATTGAATTAAAAACAAGACCCAACAATAAGCTGTCTCCAAGAGACTAAACTCATAGGCAAAGACATCCACAGACTGAAGGTGAAAGGATGGAAAGAAACATCACTCACATGGACTGGTAAACAGGGGTTTCTATCCTCCTATAAGATAAAGTGGGCTTTAAGCCAAAGTTAATCAGAAGAGACAAGGAGGCTATTTCATACTGCTTAAGGAAATTATACATCAACAAGACATAACAATTGTAAATATTTATGCCTCAAATAATGGATCATTTACATACATCAAACAAATTCTTCTCAATTTCAAGAATCAAATAGACCACAACACAATAATATTGGGTGACTTTAACATGCCTCTCACCAATGAATAGGTCCTCCGAACAAAAACTAAATAAAGAAACTATAGAAGTAAAAAATACTATTGATAATTTAGACTTAATAGACATATACAGAATATTTCATCTATCAGTGACTGAATACACTTTCTTTTCAGCAGCACATGGATTCTTCTCTAATGTAGACCATGTTATATAAGCTATCACATATGTTGGCATACAAATGTAATATCACCTTAATATATTTTTAGATTCTGTAAGGTTATTTTGATTGCTTCCTTTCCATTGATATTACTTTTTGTGTTCTTGCTTTTTTCTTATTTTTATCACATTTTAGCTGTATTATTTCTTCTCTATTCCATATATTTCTGCTTCTACCCTTAATTTTCCTTCCTACTACATAATTTGAAAATAATTTGATTGTTATTCTAGCTTCTTTCTGATACAAGTACTTTAAGTTATAAATGGGCATCTGAGTGCTGTTTTATCCCAGAGTTTCTGATATTTTAAGCTTTTATTATCGCTTAGTTCAAAGCACTTTTTATTTACCTTTCTTGTGCTTTTTTTCTTGACTTCTGAGATAGTTATAAGTGTGTCATTTAATTTTGAAATAGTTGACATGTGGGGGTGAGGTTAAATATATCTTAAGGTAACTTATTTCTAATATAAGACAATATGGAGGAATCATAGTCTGCATGATTTCAAATTTAAAAAAAGTAATGAACATGCTTTTTATATTGATTGTATTGGTTACATACATGTCAAAACTGATCAAACTGCATACTTCCAATATGTGCATTTTGTTGTACTTTAATTTTCCTCAATAAAATAAAAAAATTATAAGAAAAATTATCATCTAATTTTCTTCTGTCTTCTATTATTTTCAAAAGTCACCTATCAGTCTTAATTTTGTCCTTTTTTTTTTTTTTGATACTGGAGATTGAACTCAGGGGTACTCAACCACTGAGCCACATCCCCAGCCCTATTTGGTGATTTAGACACAGGGTCTCACTGAGTTGCTTGCTTAATGCCTTGCCTTGCTGTTGCTGAGGCTGGCTTTGAACTTGCAATTCTCCTGTCTCAGCCTCCCAAATGCTGGGATTATAGGCATGCGTCACCACACCTGGCTTAATTTTGTCCTTTTATAAGTAACCTGTCCTTTTTCTCTTCCTATTTTAAAGATTTTTCTTGTTGTATTCAGTTTAATCATGATACGATGAGTATATGCTTACTTACATTCACATATATTTGTTTTCTATGGGATTTATAAATATTTAAGTTTTTATTAATTTTGGAAAATTCTTAACCATTTTTAATATTAAATATATTTTTTCCTTTCCTTATCCTCTATTCCAGTTACATATATGTTAGAAATTTCCTTTTTTACTAGGCCCCATAAACAAAGATTATGTAAAGACATATTATAATAAAGTATTCAAATAAGAAAATGCTAAGTAAAACAAATGCAAACCAAAACACAAAAATAAAGCAAAAAAGGAAAGGTATTCCATTTCCAATAATGAGGAGGTAGCTAGTTACAGACCTAGTCAACTGATAACAACAATTAGAAAATCTAGATACATGTCAAACAAATAAACAAAAAGTACCATTATTTGAATCATTAGAAAGTATCAAGATACAGAGATCTTGAAGCACCAACATCCCAGAATAAGAAAATCTCTGTAAGTATGTATGATCTGTCCTGCAATTTCAAAGATTTTCCCTTAAATACTTCAGTATGAATATTTTATGCTTATCTGCTATCCAAATCATTTATTTACTGCATAGCTGTCTCAAATTTACTATATGATTCATCTATTGAGTTACTAGTTTGAATGTTTATTTTGATGTTGTAAACTTTAAGTATTTCTTAAATACATGGTCCAAATGTCTACATTTATTTCACTATCTTGTCTTCTATTTTAGTAAATATACTTTAAATAGTTACTTCAAAGCCTGCTTATAAAAATTCAGTTGTCTGGATCATCTTTGAATTTATTCCTATTGTCTGTTTTCTCCTTTTTTGGGAAAAAAAATTTATAGCAGACATTGTATGTGAAATACTGAAGTCTTTCTATATGAGCCTCATCTTCTGACAGGCAATTGGAATAGGGCAGATGATTTACTGATAGGACAGTACATTTTCTATTACTATAACAGAATACTTGAGGTAGGCTCACTTTATAGAGAAAAGAGTTTGTTTAGTTTATGGTGTTGGAAGCTGAAAGTCTTATATTGGGTGACTTCCATCAATATGACTTCTCATGAGGGTCTAATAGTGGATGACATCATGACAGAGCAGGAGATCACAGAAAGTCAGAGAAAGGCCGGGATCTCACATTCCCTTCTGAGGTAACATCACCACTGACCTAATGACCTTGCACTAGACTCCTGCTCTTAAAGGTCCCACCTTCCAACTTCACCACATTGAGCACCAAAATCACATGAGCCTGGGATATAAACCACATCCAAACTAGAGCAGCAGATTACTCTATTTCAGTCAAGGACTGAGCAAGTTTTAGGATGTATTTCAGACTTTGCAATGCTGGTTCTATTTACACTTTCTTCAAATTCCGTAAGTGTGGTTCTCAGGGATCCTAAATGAAAACTTGGAGTACTCAACACTGTCTCTCTTTCCTGAGTGGCTCTAAACTTGTTTTTTGTTTGTTTATTTATTTGTTTTAATCTCTCTAGCATTGTGAAGTTGCCAAAAGCTCTATACATATTTGTTAAATTTCTCTTGGCCAAACCTAATTGGGAATCAGTAATTGATTCAAGGAGAATAGCTTCATATTTCCAGTGTCACTAATCTCTGCTTCCTTTCTCTTTATTCCTTAACTTCTGGTGCTCTTGGCAGCCCAGACTCCGTTTTTTTTTTTTTTTCCTCACCAGATTTTGAAATTGTTGAAAGCAGTTTTCAACTTCTCATTCTTTTAGTAGCTTCTTTTTGCTCATTTTCTCTTTGCCTGCACCTTTTGCAAAATTGAACAAACAATTGACTCATCTGTTGTTTTTTTTTTCCTCTCCTTAGAGTCCTGGCTACCTTGGTACCTCCCTGTTGCCTTCAATTTTTTCTTTAGTCCAGTTATTTTCATTATTCTTAGTGAGACGTTTGAACTGCTATTTATCCATCCTCAATTTCTAAAAGTAGAATGCATTTTTCTTTCGTTATTTTCTGTTACATAGTATATCATTGTATAAATATTCTAAAATTTTTATACTTATGGATATTAAGGCTATTGTCAGTATTTGCTATTGTAAACATAAAGCAGTGAATAACTTACATGGACATTACTTCGCACATATGCAAATATGTTATATAAATTCCTAGAATCAAATTGCTTGATCAAAGGGAATGTACTTTTATATCTTGATATAAATTGCCATATTGTCTTCCACAGGTATTATCCTAATTTATAGTCCAAATCTGGTGTGAGCATGCCTCTTTTTCCCGCATCTTAAGAATACTGTGTTTTATTTTAATTTTAGTATTTGCCAATTTGGTAGCTAAAATTGGCTCTCATTATAGTTCTTGCCTGCACTACTCTTATTGTGTGAGATGGAACATCTTTCATACTGTGGACGTCCCCAGTTAACACTCTAGAGATTTGTATAGATGATTGATCAATATTTTTCAGAGTATATTCCACTAAATTCACATGCAACTTGCTGTTGGGGAAAAAAAGATGTATATTGTACTTTCTTCTATTGATATTTCATTTAAAAAACTGCCATGAAAAGAAATTCATTTCACTGTTTTTACTGTGAAATATAATACATGATTCTACATCATAATGGTTCTCATTTTCACCAATCATAAGTGATTTGGTGACATTAAACACACTCACAATGTTGTCTAACCCTCATTGCTATATGTATGCAAGGCTTTTTCATCATCAGCGACAGAATCATTGTGCCCACTAAACAGTATCTCCTGCCTTCCAGTCCTCCTAGCACCTGTAACTTCCATCCATTCTACTTTCTGTCTTTATGAATTCCTCGATTCTAGGTTCCTCATATAACCGTCATCATATAATATCTGTCCTTCTGTATTCAGATTATTTCACTAAGCCTAATGTTTTCAAGGACCACCCAGGTTGTAGCATATATCAAACTTTTACTCATTTTCTGTAACTGAATACTATTCTACATATAATACATATTATTTATCTATTTATCTGTTGATGGAAATTTGTATTGTTTCTGCCTTTTGGCTATTGTGATTAATGCTAAGGACATCAGTGCACAGGTCTGTTTGAGTCTCTGCTTTCATTTCTTTTGATATAAACCTAGGATTGAAATTGGTGAGCTATATTGTTCTATATTTAACCATTTAAGAAATTGCCAATTGATTTTCACAGCAGCTGCACCATTTTACATTCTCACCAGCAACAATAAGTGTTCAAACATTTCCATATCTTTGCCAATACTTGTCTTTTTTTTTTTTTTTTGTATAGCTATTCTAGTAGGGGTGAGGTGATAGCTCATTGTGGTTTTGATTTGAATTTCTCAAATGATCATATTAAGCACCTTTTCATATGCTTATTGGATATTTATACATCTTCTTTGAGAAAATGTCAATTCAAGTCCTTTATCCATTTATTTTCCATTGAATAGTTAGCTGTTTTCATTGGTATTGCCTCACAGGAGTTCTTTATGTATTCTGCCTTTTACATCACTACTCAGATATACAATTTATAAATAGTTTCTCACATTCAGTAGACTGTCTTTTCACTTTGTTGGTAGTATCCCTTGATGCATGAAATTTTTAAAATTTAGTTCAATTCAGATTAACTATATTTTCTACTGCTTTTTGTGTTTTTGATGTTAAATCCATAAAGTTGTTACCAAACACAATGTGATGAAGATTTTCTACAGCCTTTTGCTTTATAGCTTCAGCTATTCAATTTAGGCCTTTGACATATAAAGTTAAGATATACGGTGAGTACAAATAGACATTCACAGTTTACATGTGTTTGTAGCTCTCTTTGGCATTATTTATTGAAAAGACTCTCTTTTCCCCCATTAAATGGTCCTGACAGCCTTAGTGAAAATCAGGTGATGTATAAATGAAGATTTATTTCTGGGCTCTCTATTCTATTCCACTGGTCTCTGTATCTGTAGCAGGCCAATGCCACACTGTTGTAATGATTATAACTTTGTAGTAAGTTTAGAAATCAGGAATACCTCCAACACCATTCTTAGGATTGTTTTCACTATTTAGAAACATTTGCAATTCTATATGAATTTGAAAGTCAGGTTTCCAATTCTGAAAAATAATTTTAAAAAGGCTGTTGGAATTTCAACAAGATTGATTTAATCACCAACTTTGTAGGCCACTTTGGGTATTATTGACATCATAACAATGTCAAATCTTCCTATCCATGAAAATAGGATATTGTTCCATCTATTTAGTTCTTTAATTCATTTCAGCAATATTTGGTTGCTTTTAGCATAAGTATCTTTCACTTCCTTGTTTGGATTTATTTCTAAGTACTTAATTCTTTTAGTTATTGTCAAATAAAATTGCTTTCCTAATTTCATTTTTTAATTGTTCATGGCTGGGGTATAAAGCATAACTTTTTGTGTGTTGATCTCAGATCCTGAAACTGAATCTGTTCATAAGTTTTAGTAGCTTTTCTGAGTTTTGTAGAAATTTTTAATGTTTAGAATCCTGTCACTTCTGCATAGAGATAGTTTTGCCTCTTCCTTTCTAACTTGGATGACCTTTCTTTCTTTTACTTTTTAAATAGCTTTGGTTAGAATTTCCAGCACAATGTTGGACAGCAAAGGTGAAAGGGAGCATCTTACGTTGATCCTCATCTTAGAGAAAGGACTTCAATTTTTTACCATTGAACATGGCCCATTTAACTTTGTTTTAACTCAAAGTCTTCCAAACTTCTTTGACTGAGAGACAACCTATTCATATTGGGAAACACTTTTATTAATGGATTAATTACTAGAATAAATCTATAATATTTGACTTTTGGAATAAACATTCTGGTGGTCAGAGGAACACATGGTGCTCAAATTTCAATTTTTGACTGCCATTTTGACTCTGCCATTTTTAAAAAAAATGTGTTTTAAATTGATACATAATAATTGTACATATTTATGGATATAATGTGTCATTTCAATACATAAATACAGTGTATAATGATCAGATCAGGGTGATTGACCTATCTGTCACCTCAAAACATTTATCCTTTCTTTGTGTTGGTAATATTCAAAATCCATTTTACTGGCTACTTTGAAATGTAACTATAGAGTATTTTAAGTTATTCCTGTTATTGAACTATATCCCCATACCTGTTAATCATCTTCTTTCCTTCCCCTCTCCCCTACACCCTCTCCAGGATCTGGTAACCACTATTCTCTTTTCTTCTATCACATCAATTTCTTAGCTTTGATATGTGAGAATGTATGTGTCTGTATTTCTGGGCTTGATATTTTTCACGTAGTATAATGTCCCCTGGTCCATCCAGGTTACCACAAGTAACCTAATCTCATTTACTTTTATGGATGAATAGTATTCCATTTTGTATATATACCACTTTTTCTTTCTCCATTTATTTATTGATGGACACCTATGTGGACTCCATATCTTTGACTTCATCATTTTTGAGGAAACATTTACTTGCTTAATCAATTCTTCCATATACTTCAGCTCAACTCACAAGACAAAATTTAAAAATGTAAGATGTGCTTTCATATTAAAGTGTGGAGAGTGAGTTTCAGATGGTATTGTTAGTAGAGGGAGGACCATCACACACATGCTTTGTGTGCAATGTGGATGTAAGGAGTTGGCAGAAATAGTTTGTGCAGAAAATTTTAAAATTTTCTTTTTAGAAGGGAAAGGTGTGAGGCTGATATAAAACCACTGGGCATTTTCTCCTCATGCCAAAAAATTATTTAATCATATCCTCTTCACTTTAATCAATGCCTACTGATTTTCAATGAGTGCCACATTTCCATGTGCATGCATTCCAAGCAAGACTCTGCCAGACTCTTTCCTAAGCACATCACTCTCTAATATCTTACAAGATATTTTAAAAAGGCCAGAAAACAAAAGGATGGGTAAACAAAGTGGTTGAAAAATCAGAGTTATAAAATTGGCTACAGTATTATAAACAAGTAGGAAATCCTGGCAGTAATGAAATAATCAAACACCAGGGTCAAAACAGCCTCATCAGAACTCTGTGATCTTGTGGGCAAAACCTGAAGAAGGGCACCTCTTGTGGGATTTAGTCATAAAACTAAAGTCAAAGGAAGTTTTAAGATCTATTTGTTTCATGGATGGCTCAGTATTGTCATGTTTTGCACAGGGTCTATCTATATGTGGTGAAAGTGGAATTATGGCAAGTCACAGTCACCGAAGGTAATATTACCTGTGTCAGCCATTCCACATGGGCCTCCTGTGTCTCCCTCACATACACAAAGAGCTCTCTTTCTTATTATGTTGAATTTTGTCTTTTTGCATAAAAGAATCTTCCATGAGTACTTAGAGTGTTTTCCCCCTCAAATATTTAGAGATATGCCCTGACACCCCTGTCTAAGTTATTTCCCAAAGTTTTCTTTTTCTTTTGTTTATTCTTTTTAGTTATACATGACAATAGAGTGTATTTTGACATATTTTATATACATGGAGTATAATATATTCTAATTAGGATCCCATTCTGTGGTTGTACATGATGTGGAGTTACACTGGTTGTGTATTCACATATGGACACATGAAAATTATGTCCAATTCATTCTACTGTCTTTCCCATTACCATCTTCTCTCCCTTCCCTTCATCTCCCTTTGTCTAATCCAATGAGCTTCTATTCTTCTGCCTACCCCCATTTTGTTACCATCCACATATCAGAAAGAATATTTGGCCTTTGGTTTTTTTGGAATTAGTTTATTTCACTTAACATGATAGTCTCCAATTTCATCCATTTAACAGAAGATGCCATAATTTCAGTCTTCTTTATGGCTGAATAATACTCCATTGTATACATATATATACACCACATTTTCTTTATCCATTCATCTGTTGAAGGGTACCTAGGTTGGTTCTATAGCTTAGCTATTGTGAATTGAGCTGCTATAAACATTGATGTGGCTGCGTCACTATAGTATGCCAATTTTAAGTCCTTTGGGTATAGGCTGAAGAGTAGGATAACTGGGCCAAATGGTGGTTCCATTCCAAGTTTTCTGAGGAATCTCCATAACCACTTTCCAGAGCAGTTGCACCAATTTGCAATCACACCAGCAATGTATGAGTGTACCATTTCCCCAAAGTTTTCTCTCCCGTTACCCTGACATAGTTTTCTTTATAGGTCTTGATTATTGGCAGTTTGCAAAGTGTTCATTAATGTCTTTATTTGTTGTCTGTTTACCAAAATAAGTTCTACAAGAGCAAGACCATTTTATTCACTACTCCATTGCCAACACTTAAAATAGTGTCGTTAATACATGTTAGATGCATATAAAATGTTTGCTTAATAAACTGATGGCGAAGTTATTTAAGAAGTAAAGGGAATCAGGGGCTGTGGTGCATTCCTATAATCCCAGTGGTTCAGGAGACTGAGGCAGGAGGATCACAAGTTCAAGACCAGCCTCAGTGAGGCCCTAAGCAACTTAGCAACACCCTGTCTCAAAAAAGGGGAGGGAGGCAGCTGGAGAGGTGACTCTAGTTGAGCATCATTGCATTCACTCCCTGGTACCAAAACCCCAAAACAACAACAAAAGAATTAAAGAGAATTTATTTGCTTACTGGAGTAAAAACAACAACAACAAAAACCCTATGCATATATAGCTAGACTAAGCACTCATATAGTGCCATTGAGATGCCTCCTCTTCAAGATTATATATTTTGTCTTCATTGTCTGAGGTTCTGTCTTCCAAGTTGTCTAGTCTGTTGGTGATGCTTTCTATTGCATTTTTTATTTGGTTTATTGTTTCCTTCATTTCAAGGATTTCTGCTTGGTTCTTTTTCAAAGTCTCTATCTCTTCCTTGAAGTAATCATTTGCTCCCTGTATTTGCTCTCTAATCTCTTTGTTGGAGTGATGAATGGTTGCCTGTATTTGCTCTCTTATATTGTTCTGTGCTTCACAGATCATTTTAATTATGTATGTTCTGACTCCTCTGACATTTCATCTACTGTGCTGTCAATGGATTCTATTGTTGTAGCATCTTGGTTTGTTTGGGGCATTTTCTTCTCTTGTGTTTTCATGTTTTTCATGTGTCTTCCTCTCTAGCAATGCCGATCTGAGGTATTACGGTTTCTACCCTATAATCTTGTAGTGTCCCTGCAAGTTACCAATACCTCACCTCTGGTGTAACCGAGCCTGCAAAGACTTTGGGGATAATCTTTCTGGTCCTGGCTGTTGACTACAGATGGATATAGGCAGGGACAGCCACCAGTTGGTAGATGGGGAGAAGCTGCAGCCCAGTCTGGCCTCCTCCTCTGCATGTGCGCGGCCAGTCTCCCAGATGCCCCCTCTTTCTACGCTCCTTAGCTCTGCATTTCTCCCTGTTGGCTTCATTTTCTAGCAGATGCCTCCCTCATGTGGTCCCTGGAAGTGCTAGGCTTATTCATGCCAGGTAAAAAACTCCAGAGCAGGAAACACCCCTTGTTCCCAGGAGCACCAGCAGAATCTCAGGACTCTTCTGGTCCTACTGAGCAACACATTTAAACCCAATGCTCTGGCCAAGGTCATGACCAGGCTAGGTCACTTGTCCCCATTCCTGATGCTCATGCAAGCCACTCAAGAATGGGGAAAGAGAGATCTTCATAAAAAGTCAGGGAGTGGACACTGGAAGATAGGTTAAAAAAATGCCAAGAAGGTAGAAGCAACAGTGTACAATACTTATATTCCCAAAGGATTTCAAAAAGCAACAGCAAAACAAACGGAAACAAATCTTTTGCCACTAACAACTTATTCAACTCCTCATTTCTAGGAAACTGATACAAATCAGTCAAAATGTTACTGAGTTAAGGAGCTGGACTTTATGCTTTGTGGGCACCTAAGAGATGCTGACTAGAATCATCAGGACATAAGAAGTTTCTAAAGTTTCACTTTTGTCTAGGTGCTTAACTATTAACCACTGCCTTTTCAAATGCACGTGGAACCCCTTTATGTGCCAGGAGCTGTTCTGGACACTGGGCACAGATTACACCCCAACTTTCTATCCCCCTTCTCTGCTTTAGTATTAATACCTCTATGTTTCTCATATCTTCTGTGATTTGTTAATTTATTATTGGTTTTCTTCCCAAACTTCTAGAACATAAATTCCATGAGGGCAAGGTTCTTGTTTGTTTGTTTGGTTGGTTTTTGTCTCTTTTGTTCCTTTCCATGTCCCCAGAGCCCAGAACAGTGCCTGGTATAGAGTAGTACTCGAGAAATATTTGTTAGATTAATAAATGGTGATGAGTTGAACCTAGATGTTTTTGATTTAATACTTCTCTATATTCTATCAGTTATTATTATTATTCTATATGATGTGTTTTAATGTTCCTTTACAGATTTAAACTTTTTCTTTTCTACATCATTTCTTAGAGAGCTTCTAATATCTATGTTGTTCAGAAGATTGCAGCTCTAACTTACAAATGTATCTAAATTATTTTCTGATATTGTTTGCACTTGAACCAACTTTATTAAAACAACACAAATGCCACACGTGCATGCATGAGCAGACGTGTATATATACTAGCTACAAGCTATGCACTGTGGTTTTATAGCAATTCTCATTGTAGCTTATGCCATGGAAATAACAAGCCCTTTTGATCAGAGCTTTATTTTTTTTAATGCTCAGCTGTCATTAACATAAAGTTTTCCTGATTTGCTTTGTCAGTTTTGTACTAGAAAAAGCAAAAGAACAATGGGAATCAAATTTGAATTATATAAAATGTAAACTTTTAAATCAAATTAATTTGTTTCATAATGAGCAGTGGATAGTTGTGGCTTTCTCCAGGGATCCCAGCACCTAAATCAGGTGACCTAGGAACATCTGTCCACTCTACATGTTTTTCACTCTACAGAGAAAAAAAGATAGTGGTGGTGCTCCATTCCTCTCTAGCCTTCTTTCCTTTTTCAATATGAAGTGCTTTTTAGCTCCTCCATGATTGCTTGCCCCTTCTTCCAGAAACCTGGAATGCTACTTACCTTTCTGTAAGAAAAGTTGATGTAATATTGTTCCATTTCTCTATTTGTCACAGATACCAAATTAGAATCACCATGTTGAGTTTAGGGTTTGTGACTTGACATGTATCAGTGCATTTTCAGTCTTATTTTATTCTACAATCCTAATTTTATATTTCCATTTGATTTCCTTTTTGTCAGTGATTTGGTTATATAATCCTTCAAAACGTTTATGGAAAGAAACCAGTTATAAATAAACCATTTGAAGTTCAGGGTATGTTTATGTGATGGTCCGTGGAATATTCACTTGGGGAGGAAAGGTTCGCAGTAATATTTGTTGAATGGGACTGGTGTTCATTCCAGGAGGTTAGATATGTCCTGGATCTTCCCCTGTCCCAGGATTCCAGAGATTGTGATAGCTGCTGGCTGTTTAGAAAATAACCTTTTCAAATATAAGAAGTTCCATTGCAGGACAAAAGATGTCATAGACCTTATCCCAGTCAAGCTAGACTAGGCTATGTGGCCATAAGAAACAACTTCAAAATGTCAGTGACTTAAAACCACCCACTTCATAGCTGAGTCACACTCTATCAATTCTGAATCAACGAGGTCCTCAAGTCATTGTGGTCATTCAACCAGCCTGGCTCATGAGGCCACCTTCATCTCTGATCACTGAAGCAGATGGAGAAGGAGAACTCTGGAGGATCTCCTGCTATCAGTTAGAGCCTGGATCAGCAGTGACAGTGACCAATCACTTCCACTCACAGCTCATTCACCAAAACTTGTCACACAGCACTATTCAACTACAAAGGGTCCGGACATGCACCCTGTGCATGGACTCAGGAGGAGGGAGGACTGAGCATCCTGGGTAAATGACACCAATGACTATAACAGACGTCTGCACAACCATAGTTGTCGATTTTTAATATTTGTTATTTGAGAAAATACACGATAGAAATGTGTCATGAACTTGAGTAATTCTGTCAAAGTAATTTGTAGTAGAGTGATATATTAATATCTAAATAAATGACAAGACAGATATTTTTAATCTCAAGAAATTTGCACCAGGAACAAATAGGATTAGTAGCAAGATAGTTTTTAGGGAGTGAACTTCTTTTGGGAAAATAGCCTGATGTTTATGTAAGAGGAATGGAAGAAATTTATGGTGGGTACTGCCCTTCTTAGTACACAGAAATCTGGGGTTTTAGGTGACAGTAAAAGATACAAGGGAGGAAGAATGTGGAAAAGAGAGAGAAGGGGGGAAGGATTGCTCCCTGAAATGACTCCATTCCTTTGACCACTGAGCAATTTCAGTGAAGTTCCATAAACTCAAATGCATAACGTGAGTCAATTTTGGTTGTGTTAACTAAGGACCCCAAAGTACGTTTCATGCTGGACTGAAGTGGCAGATATTTCAGACAACCCTCAAGGATGCAAGGGTTTTAGGCAGAAGGGAACTAAAGGATGTACACTGCTTAGAAATTCGCACAAGTCTTGGACAGTTCTTTAGGCATCCTGGCCATAAACTGCTGACTTCACATAACTCTTGAAGGTTCTCAGCTGACATTTTTATTTTGCAAGTGAATACTATTAATGTTAATTCATATTGTTTTAAAATGTACTTAAATCAATTTTTACATAGTTTCTTCATTTAACAATATTTACTGAATGCAAAGAAGACAATGAAAGACATAATTAAGAAAGTTCCTGTCATTTACTGGTTACAGTGATACACCGGTAATCCCAGCAACTCTAGAGGCTGAGGCAAGAGGATCACAAGTTGGAGGCAGTCTAGGAAACTTAGTGGAACACTGACTTTTAAAAAAAGTGCTGTGAATGTAGCTCAGTGGGAAAGTGCCCCCAGGTTTGATCACCAATACCAAAAAAAACAAAAAAGGTTCTTGTCACCTTCCTGCCTATCACCTATGAAGCTTAGGAGAGGCAAATGAAACAAATACATATGAAAATAAACTTGTATTATGTAAACCATTTTCAACAATGTTTAGTGGTTATAGATTCATAGACCTCCTGTGATTACAGGGTATGTTGGTTGAAAACTGTTGTACGAGGAATTTAGGCTATTCCTTAAGAGACCTGATATAGAAAGACCTAGAGATGCCTACCACCAATCTTCGTAGTTCTCTTTTCTGAGAGTTCCCAAAGAGATTTCTTAACTTCCAATGCCATAAGAGATCCATGCTAAATAGTTTGCAGGTACAACAGAGAAGAGAAATCACATTCAAAGAATTAAAGATAACACATCAGTGTGAAAGATTTATTATACTTAAAATTCTTCAAAGAAATAAAAAAATATACAGGAAAGATTCAGATTATATAAAAAATTGGTAAGTTTGAATAAGAAGTGTGGAATTGTAAAGTTGAAACCCGTGGTCCTTAAAAATAATTTTAAAAGTTATAGCAAGGTTCAAAATGTGCTCAAATACAGTGGAAGATGGAATTGTTGAATTGAAATATGGATCCAAGGAAATCAACCAGAGTAAACCTAGAAAGGAAAAACCAAATTTAAATATAAAAGAGAAGGCAAGAGCCATGGAGAAGTGAGAGTTCAATTCAGATAATCATAGTACAATAAGGGAGGACTGTAGAATACAGGCAAAAGCAAGATTCAAATAATTTATGGCTGATAATTGTCCTTGATTGGAGAAAAACATGAGCTCTCACAGTGACAACAAAGAGTACTGCACAAGATAAATGAAAACAAATTATCTTATTCATGTCACAGTAAAGTTGCAGAGCATCTAAGAAAAAGAGAAAATTTGAAAAGATACCAAAGCAATGACCATCAGATTTATTGCAGACTTCTCCTTCACAGCATAGATGTAAAAGGACCATAGAACAACATCTTCAGAGTGATAAGAAACAAGAGCTGTCTGCCTTGGACTCCCTGCTTACCCACACTGTGATCCCACAGTGAAGGGATGCAGAGACAATTTTGGTCACACAGGGACCAAGGGCACATGCTTCTGCATTCCCTCAGGACAGTGAAAGGACTGCACTTCAGCAAGAAGGAAGGTTCCCCCAGGGAAGGTGTTGGGGTGCAGTCAACAGTGATCTGAGGGAAAGAAAAGACTGGAAGCAAATAAATCATAGGGCTTAAGCAAGTTTTAAAAGAGAAAAGAAAAAGCTGGGAGAAAGGATTTAATACAGATAAAAACTGAATATAATGAGATAGAAAACAAGAAAAAATAGATAAAACTTTTAAAAACTATAAATAAAAGTAAAAGCAATATATAACCATGTTTAAGCAATTTAAAAGAAAAGGAGGAGAAAAGGTAAAAGAGGAGGTGCCAGCGCCTGCGCCAGACCAAAATGAAACTGAGTCGGCGAGGGAGCCGCGGATGAAAAAACACACACACAACAACGATTCTGAAGAAAAAGAAGCTCGAAGCTCGTTTATTTCAGCACTCTGGGATTATATATCTTTCCTACCCCTCGGGGGGCGTGGGAAGCGTGGAACTGCAGACCCAGGTGTGGAAATTGCTCAGGCTGCAAAACAAGCTCAGACCACAAGAACACCGGAGTTCAAGGAACGGTCAGCACCTGTGGCTTCTCTCAGAAATCAGGGTACAGCTGGTTCTGGTAAACAGAAAGTAGCCATGAACACAAGAATGCTCTCACAAGGAGGCACAGGAAAAAAGACTAGAACACATAATAGAAGCAATCAGGATACTAACTAGACAAACATGCCATTAAAAAAGGTACAACAACAGATGAATGGATAAAGAAAATGTGTTACATATACACAATGGAGTATTACTCAGCCATAAATAAGAATGAAATGACAGCATTTTCTGGTAAATGGATGGAACTGGAGACTATCATGCTCAGTGAAATAAGCCAATCCCCCAAGACCAAAGGCCGAATGTTCTATCTGATATGCGGATGCTGACTCACAAGGGCAGGGAGGTATAGAAGTTCATTGGATTAGATAAAGGGAAATAAAGGGAAGGGAGGAGAGATGGGAATAGAAAAGACAGTAAAATGAATTGAACATTATTTTCCTATGTTCATATATGAATCCATGGCCAGTGAAACTCCACATCATGTATAACCACAAGAATGGGAAGTTATATTCCATGTATGTATAATACATCAAAATTTATTCTACTGTCATGGATATGTAAAATAAAAACAAATGATAAACAAACAAACAGATAAGTAAATAAAAATAAAAGAAAGGCACAACTGAGACTGTATGTGATCTTTGAAGAACACATTATTCTTAAATGCCTTATCTTTTGCAGGTCAAATGAAAGGACTTAAAACTTCCTGAATCATTTTAAGAAACTAACATAAAGTTAATATAAATGCCAATAAAATAGCTTTAAAATGAAAGGCCTAGAGAATCATTACATGTATGAATGTCAATTCAAGCAATTATAAGTAAGAGATTTCCAAATACAGAGGTCTATCAAAATCATCATGCATCATGGTAGGTAGGCTTTATTCCAGAAGGGTTAGCTTGCTGTTAGGATATCTATTAATTCGTTAAATCAATAGACCATAAAGGAAACAGCACAAAATTTTCACAACAGATGCTCTATCTGTTTAATCCCCAGCTGAAAATATTCAGCATCTACCACGACTCAAAAATTAAATTTTCAGAAAACTAGAAATAGTGAGAAATCTTCCTTCAGCTAATGAAGAATACAGATCCAGAAGCAATAGCTCAAAGCCTATGGAGGCATTTTTATTAAAATCAAGAATAAGACCCAAAGGCCTACTATCTCCAGGATTTTTGAACATCTTTGTGAAGTCTAGCCAATACAGTAGATATGAAACAAATAGAAATAAACTGATTGTAGGGAAGATGCAGAATAGTCATAATTTATAGGTATATGGACTTGTACAAAAAATTAATGAGATCTACCCTGAACTCATATGTTTATTTATTTTGTAACGAACCCAGTTGAGTATGTTTTTAACTGATACATAAAAATATAAAAATTGCACATATTAATGGTTATCATATATCGTTCCATACATGAATCCATTGTAAAATGTTTAAATCAGGTTAGACATATTTACCTTCTCAAATGTTTATCATTTCTTTATGATGGTAGCTTTCAAAATCCTTTCTTCTGGCTTATTAAATGTGCAGGACAGGGCTGAGAATGTAGCTCTGTGGTAGAAACTTGCTTAGCACACACAAGGCCCTGAGTTCAATCCCCAGGACTGAAGAAAAAGTAGGTAAAGTACATTTTAAACTAAAATGTGTACATAATGTAACAAGCCAAAAAATGTATTAACTTTTGTTCTATGCCATAAATTATCAGTAGAAAATATATTAGAAAATGATTATTATTAAAATAGTGGAAATAAAAACTGCCTTGGGAAAATACTGATGAGGAATATTTGGTACATATATAGGAGCACAGTACTGAATTGAGTACTTCTCCAAAGAGATATGAAGGACTTCTTAAAGCAATAAGGGAAGACTGATACTATAAAGCACAATCTCTGTCAAGCGAAAGTACAATTTTTTAATTTTTTATTTGTTCTTTCTAGATATACATAACAGTAGAGTGTATTTTGACATATTATATGTACATGGAGTAAGTATAACTTGTTTCAATTAGGATCCCATTATTGTGGTTGTACATGATATGTAGTTACACTGGTCATGTATTCATATATTAGGATGGAAGTCTGATTCTTTCTGTCATTAAAGTAAAAATTTACCACAATTCCAAATGAAAATCCCTATGAGATTTTTGGGAATGAGAGGTGGGTGAGATCAATAAAATGCTTTTTAAAATAGTACAAAATAAATAGGTGCTAGCTGTTAATAGCACTTCTGACGTATACTAGATTATCTGACTTAATCCTTACAAAATATTAAGTCTAAATTCAATCTCAGAAAGGTTTCCCAGCTGGATGGAATCGGGACACCAACAAAGTTCTGAAAATCTTAGCCCATATACTGAGCTTTTTAATAACCGTGCTATATATTGCAAGAGCAACAGCCATTTAAATATCTTGCATCAAGAATCATGTCTAGAGCCTAGAGAAAGAAGTAGTTTCCACTAAATGGTGTTACTCACATTCCATTTCAGATCTATTCAAAAAAGGATACTCAAAAGCTTTCTTTACCTACACTTAAAATAGTAGTCTATAGCAAGCTGTTCAAGATATATGGTTAAGGGGGAAAAAGTACGTTCCAAAGCAGAATGATCCACTTTTACATAAAAATATCCTTTTATGTTTATACATATCCTTCTATATGTTATATTCTATAAGTTATATGTATTACATATATAAAACATATAAATATTTTTATCCTTTTTATGAAACATATTTATACATGAAAATATATAAATAGAAAAACTTCAATACCCTACAACATTAATTGTGGCTAATGCAGAATAATTCTATTCTCTTTGTTTGTGTTTTCTGTAGTTATTTCTTTTCAAAGTTGTACCATTTCAAAAAGAACAGCTCTTCTTAAGTTTAAAAATACAGTAAGCTAAATTTGTTTTCCCAACTTACATACATAATAAAAAATCAAGGCAGTTTTTCCCCCTGCAGCATGAAAAATACCGGTAATATTAATAAAGTTATTTAGGCCATTTTATGTGTGAAAACTGTCAAATTCAATTACCTTGATCTTTTAAACAGTCACGCAAGTGCAAGGTGAAAATAAACAACAATTTTAGTATGGCAATCAGGTGAAATTATTCCGTGTGTTTATTTCAGAAATGGGTCTTGTCACTCTCCAAGGCTGCTATAACAAATCCTGGTATTCATGCAAACCTCAAAATGTGATCCTGTTTGGCCTGGATTTCCTGCCCCTCCATTTCTCCTTTTGCCTACAGGCTGATGGGTACACTAAGAGACCCCGACAAGCTCCACTAATGTGCAGCATTCCTTCCACAGTCAGGTTCTGCTTGGTTGTTTGAAAATGCCCAGTGATTCTTGTTCCCACCATGCGACTCTCCATGTTAACACGCATCTTAGCAAGACCCTAAACACTGACTTCCACACCGCCGCACTTCAGCGACACGCTCCTATTTCCTTTTTGTTTGTTAGCTATAAAACTGAACAAATGGGACCAAGGGACTTTGGCATGGCTCCAAATCAGAGTGAAACGCATCCCAAATTGGCCCTTTGCCCAAAGGTATGATTTTCAGCTGTGAGTTGCCCTTAATTGTGAAAATCATCTTTGTAGCTTTAGATTTTTCAGAAGCATAGAAGCATTGTGTCTGTTCTCCAGGCAACCAGCACTCCGAATCAAAAACCCACAATGTCTTGCTTTCTCTTTGCAACAGCTTAGACTACTTTAGCTAGAGTATTCCACATATTAAACGAAATTAACGTGTAAATGATAAAAATACATTGTGCTTGCTGACTACCAAATTCTCAATTGTGTGCAGATTTATTCACATCATTTGAACTTGAAACACATTTTTCTTTCCAATTTGATACCTGAGATATTTTAAACTATATTTCTCTGCCTTTGTGAATAATTGAAGTACTTAACGTCAGTTTCAATTATGTTGGTGTAAATAAGAAATTATTCTGTGATTAAGGATAACAATTGGCAATATACATATTTGGTAAACATGAGTGCTAGTGTATCTAGAATGTCAACAGTATGATAATGATGTATTTTAGTATAGACACTCTTCAAACCCCAAGTTGATTTTTTTTTATTACTCTATGAATATGTTTTCCATGTCTTAGATTCCTTCAGACAAATGATTTTGGTCCCAATCAACTAACATCTTCTCTTCTTTGAGGAAACACTAGCTGTAAGAACTTGAAGAATTTTTATGGTGGCCATATTATTTTTGCATATTTATCAGGAGTAAGATGGGCTATTTTTCTGTTTTACCAAATTCATCTTCTATCCTGCAATCCAGTTTAAGAACAAAAATAATCTGAATTCCATCAACTAATCTTATGTAACTTTTACCCCACCCCCAATTTCAAGAACAAATGTAGATAAATAAGAAGTCTAACATACCTTTCAAAGTATTAGTTGTGAGACAAATACACATCTGGATGTTTGGAATCAGATGTACCTGTTCTTATGCCAAAGTGAAGGAATTAACTCCATTTAGAAGAACAATAATATCTGCTAACAATATGAAACTTACTAGCTGTGTGAATCATGGTGTATACTCTCTGAGCCTTAACTTCCATATCCAAATTAGAGAAGAATCTTTCTTTTTTTCTTTTCTTTCTTTCTTTCTTTTTTTTTTTTTGCAGGAACATTGTGACAAGTCATAAGATAATATGTGACTAGGTCTAGCACAGGCCCAGTGAAATTCAAGAGTTTAATTACTTTTACTTTTTTTTCAGATTATGAAGGGAATACAAATTTATACCTGAAAATTGGGGAAAAAATAAAAGCAGAAAATTACCACCACTGTCACACCATCTGATATTTTTTCCTGGCCCTTTTCCTATCCTGGTTTTTGGAGTTGAGGTGTTGCACAACAGGAAAGTTTATATTGTGCCTCAATTCAATCTTCTTTATAATACCATCATTTTCTCACATTATTGCATGTTGTAAATAAACTTGTGTTTGTTTTCTGTGAACCATTTCCCTATCCCTGGATCAGTTGTTTCCAGAGTTGTATGCTGTACACAGTGCCATGATAAACACCTTGGACTTTAACTTTTGTATTTCAGATTATTCTCTCAGAATACATTAAGTTTGTCCCATCCATTCTTTGTTCCATGTTTCCACCTCTTCTGCCTTCTTTTGAATGAATGATATTTTTACAATTTTAGTTTTTATTTTATTGGCTCATTTATTTGTTTTAGTGAGTGCTCTGGTGTTTGCAGTATGAATCTTTATCACAGTCTACCTTCAAGCATCAAAACTTTATGATAGTGTACATCGATTTGTCCCCCCTGGCCTGGATGCCGTATTCGTTACCATCTACATATGTTAGAAACACCACACTATATTGTTTTTATGTTGGTTTTAGATGATAGCTTTTAACCAAAGATACTTAAAAATTACCCTCCCCCAATCTTTTATACTTAGCCACATTTCAGTTCTGTTACCCTTCATTCCTTTGTGTAGATCAGATTTCCTTCTGATATCCTTTGTCATTTTCCATCTGCCTAAAAACTTCCTTGAACATTTCTTGTAAGGCAGATCTGCTGGTGACTAATTCTTTAATATTGTATGTCTGCAAAAGTCTGTATTTTTTTAATAAGATTTTTTCCCATTTTTTTCCTTGCTGAGTGTAGAATTCCAGGCTCACAGGTCTTTTTCTTTCTTCTTTTCCTTTTCTCCCTCTCTCTTTCTTTCTTTGTTGTTAAATACATCATTCCACTGACTTATAGCTTGCATTGCTTCTGACAAGAAGTTTGTTGTCATTCTTGTCTCTCTCTATATACTGTGAATTTTTCCCTGGCTGCAGTTTAGATTTGTCTGTATTACTGGCTTACTGATTTCAAGCAATTTAGATATAATGTTACTTGATATAATTTTCATCAGATTTCTTGTGCCTGGAGTTCATTGAGCTTGGATGTATGCGTTTGTAGTTCTCATCAAATTTAGAAAATTTTTAACTCTATTTCTTCAGATATTTTTTTCTAAGCCCCTATTCTATCCTCTGGATACCAAGTTATATGCACTTTAGGCTGTTTTAAATTGTCCTACATTCATTGATTCTCTGTTCATTTATTTTAGTCTTTTAATCTTTGTTTCATTTTGGATAATTTCTATCACTGTGTCTTCATATTCACTAAGCTCTTATGTTGTGTGAATTGCTGTTCATCTCATCCAATATACTTTCATTTTAGACATTGTAGGTCTCATCCCAAGAAGTTCTACTTGGGACTTTATATCATTCATGTCTCTACTTTTCAGGCTCAATCTTTCTTCTATATATGGATTTCAGTTATGATGATCATTTTAATGTTATTTTTCTATTTCTATCACCAGTATCATTTCAGAATCTATTGCTGTTGATTAATTTTCTCTTCACCATGGGCCATATTATCCTTCTTTGCATGCCCAGTGATTTTTTACTGGATGCCAGACATTGTGAATTTTATCTTAGTAGGTTTTGGATATTTTTCTGTTTCCTTAAATATTTTTGAACTTTGTTCTAGGATGCAGTTTAACTACTTGGAAACCATTCTATCATTTCAAGTCTTTATTTTAAGCTTGATTTGGTGGGACTAGATCGTTTAGTACAGGTGTATTTTTCCCTCTCTACTGAGGGAAAAAATCCTTCTGTATGTAATGTCCCATGCATTATGTGGCTTTCCATTGTGGTTGGTGGGAACACAAATTATTCCAATCCCTACATTATTTGTGTGTGTGTGGGGCAACATTTTAAAAATTGGGCACCTAATATGTATGAGGCCACATAATATGTGCCTAATACATATGTTTTCTACAAATACTGATGTAGATGGTATTGTATATCTATTGTGTTGATGAACTGAGATTTCAGAGAGCATGTGACTTGCCTAATATCACACAGCAAGGAAATAGCAGTCCTGGGATTTAAAATCCTCCATTACTTTTAAATTTTGTAATCATTTTATTTATTTATTTATTTAATTTATTTATTCTACTTAGGTGTACATGATAGCAGGATGCATTTTGATTCATTGTACACAGATAGAGCTGAAATTTTCATTTCTCTGGTTGTTTGTGATGTTGAATCACATCATATATGCAGTTATACATGAAGCTAGGGCTGTGATGTCCATCTCATTCCACCATCTTTACTGCCTCCATACTCCCTCCCCTCACTCTCCCCTTTGACCAAAATTCCTCCATACTTCCCATGTCCTCTCCCTAATTATCAGCATCTACTTATCAGAGATAACATTCAACATTTGGTTTTTTGAGATTGGCTTATTTTGCTTAGCGTGATATTCTCCAACTCCATCCATTTACCTGCATATGCCATAATTTTATTCTCTTTTATTGCTGAGTAATATTCCATTGTGTATATATACCACAGTTTCTTTATCCATTCATCTATCGAAGGGCATCTAGGTTGGTTCCACAGTTCAGCTATTGTGAATTGAACTGCTGTGAACATTGAAGTGGCTGCGTAACTGTAGTATGCTGTTTTTAAGTCCTTTGGGTATAGAACAAGGAGTAGGATAGCTTGGTCAAATGGTGGTTTCATTACAAGATTTCTAAGGAATCTCCATATTGCTTTCCAGATTGGTTGTACCAATCTGCAGTCCCACTAGCAATGTATGAGTGTGCCTTTTCCTCCACAACCTCATCAACACTTATTGTTGTTTCTTTTCTTTTTTTTTTTTTTTTGGTACTGGTGATTGAACTCAGGGGCATTCGACCACTGAGCCACATCCCCAGCCCTTTTTGTGTGTGTGTTTTATGTAGAGACAGGGTCTCGCTGAGTTGCTTAGCACCTTGCCATTGCTGAGGCTGGCTTTGAACTTGCGATTCTCCTGTCTCAGCCTCCCTAAGTGCTGGGATTACAGGCTTGCGCCACTGTGCCCAGCTTGTTGTTTCTTGATAATTTCCATTCTAACTGGTGTGAGATGAAATCTTAGAGTAGTTTTGATTTGCATTTCTCTAATTGCTAGAGATGTTGAACATTTTTTCACATGTCTGTTGATTGATTGTATGTCTTCTTCTGAGAAGTGTCTGTTCAGCTCCATTTATTGACTGGGTTGTTTGTTTTTTATGGTGTCAAGTTTTTTGAGTTCTTTATATATCCTGGAGATCAGTGCTCTATCTGATGTGCGTGTGGCAAAAATTTGTTCCCAGAATGTAGGCTTTCTATTTACCTCATTGATTGTTTCTTTTGCTGAGAAGAAGCTTTTTAGTTTAAATCCATCTCATTTGTTGATTCTTGCTTTTATTTCTTGCACTTTAGGAGTCTTGTTAAGAAAGTTGGGGCCTAATACAACAGTATGAAAATTTGGGCCTACTTTCTCCTCAGTTAGATGCAGGATCTCTGGTCTAATTCCTAGGTCCTTGATCCATTTTGAGTTGAGTTTTGTGCATGATGAGAGATAGGGGTTTAGTTTCATTTTGCTGCATATGAATTTCCAGTTTTCCCAGCACCATTTGTTGAAGAGGCTATCATTTCTCCAATGTATGTTTTTGGTGCCTTTGTCTAGTATAAGATAACTGTATTTAAGTGGGTTTGTCTCTGTGTCTTTTATTCTGTACCATTAGTCTACATGTCTATTTTGGTGCCAGTCCCATGATGTTTTTGTTCCTCTCTCTCAAGAATCACTCTTCCACCATTTGACCCAGCTATCCCACTCCTTGGTCTATACCCAAAGGACTTAAAAAACAGTATATTACAGTGATGCAGCCATATCAATATTTATAGCAGCACAATTCACAATAGCCAAACTGGAACCAAACTAGATGCCCTTCAACAGATAAATGGATAAAGAAACTATGGTGGGCTCTACCACTCAGCAGCTCAGTGGTAGAGCACTTGCCTCGCATGCATAAGGCACTGGGTTCTATCCTCAGCACCACATACAAAATACACAAATAAATAAAATAAAGGTTTTTAAAAAAGAAGCTATAGTATATATACACAATGGAATATTACTCAGCAATAAAAGAGAATAAAATTATGGCATTTGTCAAAACATACCACTCAAATGGACCATGTAAACAAGTGGGGGTTTCCATCCTTATATCAGATAAAGTGGAATTCAATCCAAAGATAGTCAGCAGGGATAAAGAAGGTCATTACATATGTCAACAAGAACCATATGTCAACAAGAAATAACAATCATAAATATCTATGCCCCAAATAATGGAGCATCCATGTATATCAAACAAATCCTTCTCAATTTTGAGAATCAAACAGACAACAACACAATAATACTGGGGGGCTTTAATACACCTCTTTCATCACTGGAAAGATCTTCCAAACAAAAACTAAACAAAGAAACCATAGAATTCAGTAATACAATCCATAATTTAGAATTAACAGACATATTAAGAATATTCATCCATCTACAAGAGAATTCACTTTTTTCTCAGCAGCACATGGATCCTTCTCTAAAATAGACCATATGTTATGCCACAAAGCAAGTCTTAGCAAATACAAACAAGTAGAGATACTATCCTGAATTCTACCAGACCATAATGGAATGAAATTAGAAATAAATGATAAAATAAAAAATAGAAGCTACTCCATCACCTGGGGACTTAATAACATGCTATTGAATGATGCATGGATAACAGAAGACATCAGGGAGGAGATTAAAAAATTGTTAGAGGTGAATGAGAATTCTGATACAACATATCAAAATGTCTGGGACACCAAGAATGCTGTGTTAAGAGGAAAGTTCATTGCATTGAGCTCATTCATTACAAGAAGAAAAAGTCAACAAATAAATGACCTGATATTACATCTCAAAGCACTAGAAAAAGAAGAACAAATCAATACCAAAAGAAGTAGAAGACAGAAATAATTAAAATTAGAGCTGACAATCCCAAAAAACCAAAGGCTGAATGTTCTCTCTGACAAGTGGATGCCAATCCATAATGTGGGAGAGGGAATGGGAAGAATGGAGAAACTTCGGTCAAAGGGGAGAGGAAGGAAGAGATGGAACATGGGGGCAGGAAAGATGGTGGAATATGATGGACAACAATGCCCTAGGTTCATGTATGACTGCACATATGTTGTAACTCTATATTGTGTACAACCAGAGAAATGAAAAGTTGTGCTCCATTTGGGTACAATGAATTAAAATACATTCTGCTGTCCTGTCAACCTAATTAGAATAAAAAATATATATTAAAAAAATCAGGGCTGAAATCAATAAAATTGAAACAAAGGAAACAATTCAAAAAATTGTCAAAACAAAAAGCAGGTTATTTGAAAAAATAAATAAAATTGATAAACTCTTAGTCACTCTAATGAAAAGAAGGAGAGAGAAAACTCAAATTACAAAAGGCGAAGGGGCGGTTCCAAGATGGCGGCGTAGACAGTCCACTCTGTGCTAGGCTCTTAGGGACCAAGGCTGGAAGTGGTGGAGGCGCCGTTTTCCAGCCAACTTCCTGGCATCATTCTTCAGCTCAACATCCCACGCAGGAATTTCGCTCGTGTGTGTGAGTACAGGATCAACAGAAGGCAGCGGTAGCCGGGAGGTGTGGCTGCGGCGCCGGCCGCAGGAACGCGGTTGCAGCCCGGGC
>CM053407.1:79854480-79919516 GCA_028644305.1 Xerus rutilus
AAAAAAAAAAAAAAAAAAAAGAAAACTCAAATTACTAAAATTTGAGATGAAAAATGAAATATCACAACAGACACTGTGGAGGTACAGAAGATAATTACAAACTATTTTGAAAATCTATACTCCAGTAAAATAGAAAGTCTCAAAGACACCAACAAATTTCTAGAGGCATATGATCTGCCCAAACTGAATCAGAAAGACATACACAACTTAAACAGATCAATTTTGAGCAAGGAAATAGAAGATGCCATCAAAAGCTTACCAATGAAGAGCCCAGGACCAGAGGAATTCTCAGCCAAGCTCTACAAGACCTTCAAAGAAGAAATAATACCAATATTCTTCAAATTGTTCCATGAAATAGAAATGAAATAATACCAATATTCTTCAAATTGTTCCATGAAATAGAAATGAAGGGAACCCTTCCCCACTTGTTCTATGAGGCTAGTATCACCCTGATTCTAAAACCAAACAAAGACACATCAAAGAAAGAAAACTTCAGACCAATATCTCTGATGAACATTGATGCAAAAATTCTCAATAAAATTCTGGCAAATCACATACAAAAACATTAGAAAAACAGTGCACAACCTGGGTTTCATCCCAGGTATGCAAGTTTGGTTCAACATACAGAAATCAATAAACTGTAATTCATCACATCAATAGACTTAAAGACAAGAATCATATGATTATCTCTATAGATGCTGAGAAAGCATTTGACTTTGATGTTGACTGAAGGCCAACATCATCCTAAATGGAGAAAAATTGGAAGCATTCTCTCTAAAAATGAGAACAAGACAGGGATACCCTTTTTCACCAATTCTATTCAACGTAGTCCTTGAAACTCTAGCCAGAGCAATTAGACAGACGAAAGAAATTAAAGGGTACACTCAGCAATGTTGCTGGTGGCACTGCAAGTTGGTGCAACCAATCTGGAAAGCAGTATGGATATTCCTTAGAACACTTGAAATGGAACCACCATTTGACCCAGCTATCCCAGTCCTTGGTCTATACCCAAAGGACTTAAAAATAGCATACTACACTTCAATGTTTACAGCAGCTCAATTCACAATAGCTAAACTGTGGAACCAACCTAGATGCCCTTCAACAGATGAATGGATAAAGAAACTGTGGTATATATACACAATGGAATATTACTCAACATTAAAAGAGAATAAAATTATGGCATTTGCAAGTAAATGGATGGAGTTGGAGAACATCATGCTAAGCAAAATAAGCCAATCCCAAAAAACCAAAGGTAGAATGTTCTCTCTGATAAGTGGATGCTGATCCATAATGTGGGAGGGGGCATGAGAAGAATGGAGAAACTTTGGTCAAAGGGGAGGGAAGGAAGGAGATGGGACATGGGGGCAGGAAAGATGGTGGAATGAGATGGACAAAAATGCCCTAGGTACATGTATGACTGCACATGTGGAATAACTCTATATTATGTACAATCAGATTAAAAAGTTAAAAAAACAATTATGGCATTTGTAGGTAAATGGATGGCACTGGAGAATATCATGCTAAGCAAAGTAAGCCAATTCCAAAAAACCAAAGGCTAAAGGTTTTCTCTGATAAGTGGATGCTAATCCACAATGGGGGGGGGGGGCATGGGATGAGTGGAGGAAATTTGGAGTGGTCAAAGGGGAGGGAGGAGGGGAGAGGGCATGGAGATAGGAAAGATGGTGGAATATGATGGACATCATTACCCTAGGTACATGTATGATTGCACAAATGGTGTGATCCTACTTTGTGGACAACCAGAGAAGTGAAAAATTGTGTTCATTTGTGTACAATGAATCGAAGAGCATTCTGCTGTCATATAGAACTGATTAGAACAAATTAATTAAAAAAAATAATCACTGTCTTGTGTTGTTTGTTGTTCCTTATTTAGGATAATTTATTATTGGATCTTGACCATATATTTAGTTGTTTCAGGTGCATATGAGGGCTAGGGATGGGGTCAAATTTGGTTCCTGTTGTTCCATCTGGCTGGAAATTAAAATCTTCCCAGACCTGGTTCCTAAGAATTATAAAATCTTTAGAGACAAATATATTCATCAAGAATTCTAAGTATCAAATCAAGAGCATAAAATATAAATAACAAAATTCATTTTTCCTGCTTATTTGGCCATAGAATTAAATCTATCTAGGACCTATTAATGGCTCTCCACAAATGTATTCTGAACATAAAAACTAGATTTAGAAACGGAGCTCTGTGATGTGTTATGGTATGTGTTAATTTTCATTCTGAGTTTGTCTTTTAATTTTATGTTCTTTAGAAATTCATCCAGATCATTCATTTCATAGAAAAGTGAATAAATACTACCAATGTTTTGCCGAGCACAGTACCTGAAACTCAGTAGACACACAATAAGTAATAGTGGGAGGAAAGATGAATAAATATAGTCCTAAACACATGCATAATACAACTAAGTATAGGATGAGGGCAATATTGCCAGGTTTATACATCTATACATAGGTAGAATTCTATGTGATAGAATTTTAATACAATAAAACCTAAATACTTTGATTAATATTACTTCATAGTTTTGATTCAATCAAATGTCCATTTTACTGGAAGAGGGAACTATGTTAGCAAAAATATATTGGCAAAAATAGAACATGCTAAGTCATAAATTCTCAGTGATGACACTGGAAGGAATGAGTTTGCTGGGTGACTTCTGAAAACTTATGTTCTTCAAACGAAGCTTCATATGAACCCAGAACACAGTTGAAGTTCAGACCAATGGAGCCAATGTAGCAAATACTCAACTAAGTAGGCCTCACTTCCTAAAGCCATAGTTTCAGAATGCTGACTCATTATCATGATATAAAAATGATCAAAGATCCTAAGCAAATGAATTAGATAGTCACTAGTGAGGAAAAACACAGGGTCTCGCTTGCTCTGAAGGAGATGTAGAAAGCCTTAGGCAGCAAGGGCAAGGTGGCCAGTGAAGAGGTCAGGGCCGGGACAAAAGAGCATGGAAAGGGTCCTCTGATAAAGTCAACTTCCTGCTTGATGAAAGTGCTCGTGGACACAAGTGGGGGGACCCAATCGTACAGTCACTTCCTTACTCATGCTCCTAACTGGGGGATCCAATAGAAAAACTAAAAGAGATACGTGGACAGAGGGGGCATCCATCAATTATAGTAGGGAGTGTGTGGATAGGGGAGGAGATAAGGAAAGGAGGAAATTCCAGAGACCATAAAAACAACAGGCCAAAATTCCCCCACCAGATTCCCAGCTCTGGGCCCCATCTCTCTGGAGAAATCTGTCTCTGTTACTTTTGCAATAAACCTGCGGCTTGCTTGCTATCTCTGTGTCTTGTTCTTCAGTTCTTTGCTGAAGGGAGACAATGAACCCAACACCCCTAGATGATAAAAGCTCTACTTTAGGAAAAAGCCTGGAGATTAGTTGATGCAGTGATGATGAGCAATGGGGAAAGGACAAGGGCAGGAGGATGGTCCTCGTATTGTAGGAAACAGCGACTGTGTTGGGCAGGGCGGCCCAGGAGCTTCTCAGTTCTGCAATTTGTTTATCCAGATGTTAATGCTGCAGTTTCCAGGAGTTCGTATCACTTCCTCAGTTCTTGTGGTGACTGATACTGATTAAGACTAGGAGGTGCAGAGCTCACTTTCCTGGTGTCCTAGATCTTAAGGCTTACACTGAGGGTCTGGAGATGGTCGCAGCTTGCTGTGTTGACGGTGTGTTCCTTCATCCTGCTCTCAATGTCTGTAAGCTTCACAAAAGCAGGAAGAGAAAGAACAGAGCTGAGAAGTTGTTATACAGAGATTGTAATTATAAATGCTGAAAACAGTTATGTTGTGACAAGCATACAATTGATTAATTTTAGCATAGACTAAATATTTTGCTGTTTGATTAGTACAATGGATACCATTGATATCTCTGCTACTTTAAATAGCAAGTCAAAAGAACACATATCAATAAGAGAAATACAGAACTCTAGTAGGAAAAATAGAACCGACAGAAACTGAGGTAAATTCCTTTAATCAAATGGTTCTATGTAAATATCTTCACACGACAATAGAGGACAGAACCATCTTTTTATACTTCAATTAAATGAGAAGGTGCTATTTTTATAAACCAAATAGCAGGAACATCATTTCTTAACATATGGGAATCTAATCCATACGATAATTGCCCATGTTGGTTTAGTGCTTAAAAAATTGATAAGTCTGACAAAAGACTCCACTCACCATTATATGGCTGAGTCATCATGAGAACCATTATTTGTGCTCATTCTCAATAAATTGCTAAACATTTACCAATAATTTTTTAAAATTCAGTTCACTAACATCTTACAGGTATGTGCATTGCATCTGGTATTCAACCGCACACAGTGGACAGAATGCTTTACTATGTTGGTGAAGCCCCAAATTTTCCATGCATATTTATCTTTTAAAAAGTTGCCCAAACTGCTTATTTTTTATATGTCATTATATCTAACAAAATATGTGATAGATATACTTATAATTGATTGGATCAGGGAACTGTTCAAACAAAACCCATAGGAGCTTATAACCTCATCTTAAAGAGGTAAATCAGCTTCGACTTGGCTTGCCATAAAATTCTGTGAACCGCTAAATGGTGTAAACTCGTTCCTTCAGATCTTCTTTTTTTTTAGTCTGTTTGTCTGTTACATTTTTGCAGTGCTGGGAATTGAACTCGGCCTCACACATGCTAGGCAGGTGCTCTACCACTGAGATATATCCCCCACCCTCAGATCTTTTCTTTTCTTTTTTTTTTTTTTTAACAAAGCATAAACACCAAGGAATTTGAAAGAAATTAAGGTTAATATGCATCCTGAGCAACTCTAAAATATATTTCCAGGTCTCTCTGATAGAGTTTTCCATCTCACACTCTGAAGTATGTGGGTCTAATTGCTGAAGCCCATGCCACTTCATATTCTTGGTTATTCTTAAGTAATTACCTAGTATTAAGGATAATCTGATTATATTTTCTAAAACCTTAAGAGTATGGGGAAAAAACCTAACTTAATCAATACACCTATTCACTTCTTGGTATACTCAATATAGCAATCTTTGCGTAGGCTTCTTAAGCAAGATATGAACATTTATGATTTCAAGTGAATATTGAATTCCTATAGGGCATTAAGAGGGAACTTGATCACCATGAAGATAATTTTCAGGAACTAAGAGTAATAATTATAATAGCACAAAAATAGTTAAGGTATTTCCCATTAGATTCAAAAACTATGAAATGCTTATTGTTTGAAATATTCTGAAAGGTTTATGCAAATGTCACAATAGAAGAAAACAAAATGAACAATAGCAATATTGGAACAGAAGAGGAATGATTACTAACTACTGATATGATTGTATGATTATATACCTATAAAATACAAGAGTAGCTGTTTTAAAGCTACTAATAAAGCTAGCAGAATTTGTTAAATTGTTGGAGTAACAAAAAACACTCAAGAATGAATAGCTTTCCCATCTGCTGTCTATAGCCACAAAAAATAAAATTAAAAAATGAGCTGATTTATAATGGCTACAGAAATTGTAAGGTACTCAAGAATAAATTGAGTAAAAAATAAATAAAATATACATAGGAAAAAAAGAGCACAGCCATATCACATGCCCATTTATCACATACGTTAAATTATATTTAATCCTGTGTTTCACATTTCTGATATATAGATGTATCTATCAGATATCCATTTATCTATATATCATGATATATATTCCTTATTACTCTGCGAACATTTCTTCATTTTCTCATATTTCTTTTTGACCTTGACTCCTCCTAGCATCACGATATATATGATAGAGATATATCAGGAAAAAGACACACACACATACACACACACACACACACACACACACACGTTTATTTTCATTTTCATGCTAGAGTTTCCAAATGCAGGTCAACTCTTTCACTGGGTGTTCAACATAAAAAACCCCCAGCAATTTACCACAAGATTGAGATCCTAATTAGAATAGGATGTATTCCATGTTTGCATAAATATGTCAAAATATAGGGGCTGGGGTTATGGCTCAGCGGTTGAGCACTTGCCTCGCATACGTGAGGCACTGGGTTCGATCCTCAGCACCACATAAAATGAATAAAGATATAAAAAAAAAAGTAATAGCACATTAGTAAAAAAAAAAAGATTTAAAAAAAATACTCTACTGTCATGTATAACTAAAAAGAACAAATAAAAGAAGAAGAAAACAGCAATCTGTTTCAATGCTCTAGAAGAAACCGACTATGTGGATTTCTTATAAGATGTTACATCTGTATGCTGTTCTTTAGGGGCACTCTTCAGAATTTTCAAGGATAATTCTGACCATAAGCAATTGTCACCTCAAATGCTGGTTTTGGAAACCAGTTCCTGGGTAAGATGAGAGTCTACTGTGGTAGGCAATTTTTCCAAAAAACATAAGGTAAGATAATGTAGTCTTGGGGTTATAATATTATTAACCATTTGGTCCTTTAATATTAAAATAAAATGTGGAGTAGATTCAATAGAAGCAGAAAATCGCCAAGCTGCTCTCTCCCGCACTTATTACTGGAGGCATCCTAAGGCAGAAGGCTTGGAACTGTCAGACATCTGCCTTTCCTTACTGCTTTTTGTCCTGGCTAATTGAGTTACAGACTCTCCATTATTAAGGAAATGTGGCTGACAACAGACTACAGGACTCTTTCAGCCCCCTGGACATAAGGCTTGGTGGTCAAGGTGAGGAGTGACAGTTCCCCGGTGAATGGTATGCTCACACAGAAAGCGCAGTGAGACCTGCATTCTCTTTCTGGTACTGCTTGCATGCTTTGGTGCATGAGTGATGGGAAAGATCATGTGAGGTGCAGGAGTTTGTGAGGCTGGGATAAAATTAGAAAATTCCCAGGACAAAGAGTAAAGAAGGTTAGAGCTCTCCTGGGACCATGCTCCACCCTCCACCCCTACTGTGGGATGCTTGTGTATTGTCCTGGAAGAGAAGGCTACTTTGCTCCTTCTGTGTATCCTCTACCTTAAGCATAACTGAAGTCCCCCAAATTGGTGAGCCAACTGAATGTTATGCATATTGTTATGGTTTGGATGTGAGGTGTCCCCCAAAAGGTCATGTGTGAGGCAATGCGAGAGGGTTCAGAGGGGAAATGATTGGGTTGTGAGAGCCTTTACCCAATCAGTGAATTAATCCCTGATGAGATTAATTGAATGGTAATTAAAGGCAGGTAGGGTGTGGCTGGAGGAGGTGGGGCATTGGGGATATGGCTTTGGGGTATATATTTGAATCTGACAAATGGAGTCTTTCTGCTTTCTGATCATCATGTGAGCTGCTCCCCTCTGCCACAGTCTTTTGCCATGATGTTCAGCCTCACTTCAAGTCCCAAGGATGGCGCTAAACTTCTAGAGACTAAGACCTCTGAAACGGTGAGCCCTCAAATAAACTTTTCCTCCTCTACAGTTGTTATGGTTGGGTCTATTAGTCACAGCAGTGAGAAAGCTGACTAAAACACATATACTCTGGGAGCTGCCATTATAGGGGAAAATGCAGCCTGGTTGGCTATACCAGAAAACAATGTAATGCAAATATTTTTTCCCCCGGATGAATGTTGACAGATAATGCAATTGCAATCAGAATCCTAACTGTCCTTTCTGTTTGCTTGTCTTTGGGATTGGACAGGTTGATCTAAATAAGATAGAGAATTTTAAAAAGGAACTAGTGGGAGGTATTTACCCTATAGGCTATACATAAACACTAAAAATGCTATCATAAAAATTCTAAGATACTAAAGTACCAATAGCAAATAAATAATATAAATATAGAGTAAACACTTCCTTATAATCATTCAAGAGCAAATAATTCATGGGCACATATTATGTGTCAGATGCTATGTTAGTCGTTAGTTAGGAACCTGAATAATAATCACTGCCCTCATAGAGCCTATACTCTATGGTGGGTAAACTAAAGACAGAATGTTTATAAAGCATGAGAAACATCATGGAGGAAGAACAAAATATACTCCGAGACAGAACAGGTTGATAGATCTCAATGTGAACCCAAGAGAAACCTCCCCAAGATGCTGCTTTAAAGGATCACTGTCTTGGGTTGCCAGGCTAAGGAGGGACATAGTAGGAGGTCTTGGCCCAGTGGAGGTAAGAGCCCCCTATGGGAGTTGTTTGGTGCATTTGTTTCCATTTATTTTTATTAGTTTGTTTTTTAAAGGTTATGCAAAGTTTTTCTGCTTTATTTATTTCCTCAAAAAAGTTTTGCCTTAGATAAGAGTGAGGAAAATGGGGATTCTTGAGGGCAAAATTTACAGAGGCACCTAAAACTCAGTAGCCAAGATAAATACTATTTTCATAAAATATAAAAATGAAAATTAATGCAAAAAGCCCACAATGACCAATCAAACAATATTTTCAGTTAACCCGGGAGTCTAGTTCTCGATTTACATACCCTGCCTCACTTATAACCCTGGTTCCAATAAAACTTTCTTTACAAAATATCCCAGCTCACCCTGAGACTATATTTTACTGAAGAGATTTTAGTTTTGTGGCAAATATATTAGAATTTGACTTTCTTTGTGAAGAACCAGAGTTTAATAATATTTGTAACATTATCTTTTGAAAATTTTTAAAAAATATGTTGTTATTTACCCACACTCTTCCTAGTTATTTTTATTCCAAATTTTAGTTTCAGTATTGCTATTGTTTGAATTTCTCCTCCAAAATCCATGTGTTGGGACATTGTGCCTCACTGCAGCAGTGTTGGAAGGTGGGATCCAGTGGGAAGAATTTGGATCATGGAGGCAATCCTCATGAACTGCCACAGCTTTCCTCATGGGTTAACCATTCTGGGAGTTCAGCCTCCTTTTTTCTCTTGCATACTCACCCACATGCTGCTCTGCCTTCCTGCATGAGTTCAACCACCATGAAGCCCTCATCAGAAGGTGAGTGGTTGCTGCCATCCAATGTTGGCCTTCCCAGCCTCCAGAACCATTGCCTAAAATAAACCCATTTTCTTCATAAATTATCCAATCTCAGGCATCCTGTTATCACAATAGAAAATAGACTAAAAGAAATCTACTTTTACTTAGCACCTTTTACTTTAAGGCTTAATTATTATTAATAGCATTAAACTTCACAACTCCATTAACAATAATTATTTAGACTAAATTGTTTGTTTTACTGGTTACATTGCTCACAATTATATCTTCACTTGCCTTTTCTTGAGCTCTGTGTTCAGTGCTTTTCCTTGTTGTTGTTACTTGACTGATCGACTAAATGATTTTCCCTAGTGCTTTGACTTTTTTCAAAAAACTGACATAGGTGGTACATTTCCAGTCTTTGTTTAGAAATGTCATACTTTCCCTCCTCTTGTATAAATAGTCTGAATGCAGAAACCTAAGATATAATTCATGTCTTCTTATTACTCTGTGAACATTTTCCAGTACTTAGTGCAAAGCTCTTCTGGCTCACTTGTCATTTATCCTTACAATTTGGAAATGTCATTATGACATAACTAAAATGTGGTTTCAACATTCCTGCCCAGGACCTTTGAGATCTGATGACTCAATTTTTTTCTCATCTTTCTTTCTTATTATTTTTGGATTTATTTTTCTCTATCCATTCAAATTGAGCTTTCAGGAACTCCAGTTACATGGAGGATCTCAGCATGTGGTTGTAGAGTTTGGAAACATTCCCCTAAGATGGGCCTCCTATGGCCATATGTGTGCTTTCTTACCTTGACTCCTCCCAGCATCCAGGATTAGTCACCTGACCCAGGCTGGACCAATCACAATCATTCACCAGGACTTCCTTTTTAACTAGAGTTAAAGGAAGCAAGTCAGACCTCCTGAGATAAGAAAGAAGAGAGCAGTTAAGTTTTTGGCTTGTATCTGACTATGCTTTCTACCATGCCAAGTAGCCCCATCTGCAGTGAGAAAGAATCAAAGTACATGAAGAAAGAAAACAAGATAGTAGGATTTGAAATTCTGCTTCCTGATGTTTCATTTTTAAGTCAAGGAGAGGGCCTAACTTTCATTTTAGATAAATAGATTGGCACTAAAAGGGAAAGACCAGGAGAAAGGAAACAGGGAACCTAGTCAAGGGAATATTTTAACATACTCTAAGAATGCTTTTTGAGGCTTTAACTAGGGGATGAGTTGAAAACATCTATTGCTAGATCTGGTCATAGATCCGATGTGAGAGTGGGGAGAGCAGATGATGCCTAACCTTTCCTTTGACTGATGGATATAAATGAGGATGAAATCAATGCCACAATGTAATAATAAAGTTGAATGAAGGAAGCCAGACACAAAAAAAACATATGTGCAATTCAGTTTATGTGAGCACAGCACTGAGCCAAACCAGTCTGCAGAGTCTGAAATCAGTATGGTAGACAGGGTACCAATTGTAATAGGTCCCAAGGTGGCTTCTTGGGGTGCTGACAGCATTCTGATTCTTGATCTAGGCACTGGTTACATATGAATGTTCACTTTATGAAAATTATGTTGAGTAATACACATGACATGGACAGCAAAAGAGTCAGAGTGGCAGACTTTAGAGGTGAAGGGGATGATTGCTGTTTAGAGTATCTGAAATTGATGTGTCCATAGTATTGTAGTTCTCAGAATGTGGTCCCCAGAGCAATATTAGCATCACCCAGGAACATGTTAGGAAAGCAAATCTTGGGATTCCATTTCAGAGGTGCTTTTTAAATAATTTCTGGGCCAGGGCCAGTAAGCTCTCAAGTAATTTGAATATACATTAACATTTACAAAACTACAAGATATGTGTACATAAAGGGAAAAAACAATAGATTGCTTTTAAAAGCTAAAAGGTATCTTGTAACCAAGATATGTGTACATATCTTGTGCTACAAGATATCTACACAGATATATTAGGTTAGTGGCTAAACATGGATCTGAAGTTGAGTAAAAAATAGAAGTAGTTTTCGTGAGTTGCATCATTTATGTGAAGTGATTCTTGAAGACATGAGCATAGGTGAGCTCCTTAAAGGACACCAGAGATAGTAAAAAGAAGGAAGGGCCAAAGTATGCAATCAATCACTGTCAGTGGATGGATAGATGAGGAAAACGTGGCATACATACACCAGGGACTACTATTCAGCCATATATAGAATAAAACTTTGACATTTGTGGCAACATGGGTAGAAGTTAGGCTAACTAAAATATGGTAGGCACAGAAAGATAAGCACTGTATGTTTTCATTCATATTTGGAAGCTAAAAAGTTTGATGTCATGGACATAGAGAGTAGATTTGTTGTCACTAGAGGGCAGAAAGAGTGAGTAGGTGAGAAATAGACGGAGGTTGGATAAGGAGTATTGTTTTAGTCAGCTTTTTCATTGCTGTGACCAAAAGACCTGAAAAGAACAATTTTAGAAGAGGAAAAGCTCATTTGGGGCTCATGGCTTCAGTAGTCTCAGTCCATAGATGGATGACTCCATCGCTCTGGGCCTGAGGTGAGGCAGAACATCATGGTGGAGGAGGAAAGCAGCTCAGGACGTGGCAATCAGGAAAAAGAGAGCTCTGCTCATGGAGGCAAAATGTAATCCTGAAAAGCATATCCCCAGTGACAGACATTCTTCAGCCACAACCTACCTGCCTACAGTTACCATTGAGTTAATCCATATCAGTGAATTAGTCCATTGATTAGGTTACAACTCTCATAATCTAACTGTTTCGCCTCTGACTGTTCTTGAATTGGTTCACACCTAAGCTTTAGGGGGATATCTCACATCTAAACCATAACAAGCACCAAAGTACAGTTATATAGTACAAGATATCCTGCTAAGATTCTACAGCATCATAGGATGACATAGTTCACAATTTATTCTGTATTTTATAAAAAACTACAAGAGTTCAAAGAGGAGTTTAAAGAGAGGGAAACACTTACTACCCTGAATTAATCAATACACCTTCTACACATGTATTGAATTACCATACTGTACCTTATAATAATGTGCAACTATTGTGTCAATTTAAAAATTCTCCTGAAGAATAGAAAGAGTAGCTAATTGAAAAATAAACAACCTGAAGCAAATGGGACATAAATGTCAACAATTGTTAAACCTATATGATGGATAATTTTGTAACTGCTAGATTATCCTGTTTATACACATTTGTAGTATATCATGATAATAATTATTTATAAAATAATTTTTCAAAGGAAAGGCCAGAAAAAGACCTGTGGAAAACAGTAATATTTCAGGTGTAAGTATGGAGGAAGATCCCTCTCGAAATGACTGCATATCTGCATGACGATTATTCAGCTTTTAAAAGTGTTGGAGAAGAATGTTCACATAGAAAGTTTTTGTGATGTATTTTAAGTGAAAGTAGACAGATAATAAGAGGGCTCAGAGCTGACAATCACATATGCCTGCATGAATTGTCTTGGAAGTATGCAATTAAAACTAGATTTTTATTTTCTTTCTTTTGCTTGTCTGCACTTTCTATTTTTCCCAAATATGAACATGTCTTGCCTTTTGTAAATAAAGGGAAAAAACAATAGATTGCTTTTAAAAGCTAAAAGATATCTTGCAACCACCAAACTAGATAAAACAGATATGCAGAAAACACAATTTTGAGATTTGAAAAGTATATATTAAGATGAACAGCACAATCGCCAAATTGTAAAATGTAATAGAGCCAGAGAATTGGGTACTTTAGAAAATTGAAGTAGTACATTGGAAGATGAGTTTTGTAAACTCTTTCAGAATGTGAAAGAAAAGAATAAGAAACAGAACTTAATGGGAGTAAAGATAAACTATGTAAATCACAGACCTCAGGGACTGCTGTTTAGGAAATCCCGAGGTCAGCCACTGCATCTTCCCTATTAATGGTGGAAATCAGATCAAGTAACATCCTGCTTACACCCCTTCAGTAACTTCCTTCTGCACTTTAGGTAAAGTACAAACTTGGTACTGGCTATAAAACCCCATGCCCTTTCCTCTCCAGTCTTCTATTTTCACCCTCCCAACAGGCTGCTCCACTGGTATCTTCCTGTTCTTTTAGGTTCAAGTTCATCTCAAGGCTGCCGGGAGCGCTGATGCTTCCACTAGCAATGCTCTCAATTCTTTTCTTCCTTCAGGTCACAGCTGAAATTTCTCCATGAAATCCCATGCTATGCCTCTCTCATGGTCTGAGTTGTCACATGTGGTTGTCATTGATTTGTACGGCTTCCACTATGGGGTGAACTTAGTGGGGGCAGGGGTTCATTCACCCCCGTTATACTGCCCATAATATAGTCCCTAGCACATAGTAGGTGTTCGATAAATATTCATTAAGTAGCGATTGTTGCAGATGGTCTCCTGCTTGCATGTGTTTGTGGTTATTTTAAATAAAAGTTGGGAAATGGATTCCCTTACATCCACGTTCCTGCCTCCATATTACACAGAGACTGCCAGATGCAAGTATTTAATTGCAGCTCCTCCTAGTATATAAACTAATTTCTAGAAGTAAGCTAACCAAATTTTAGAAGCTGTGTTGTCCATTTGGAGTTTCTGAGTGAGGTATCCAGATGGTCTGAAGAATGAAAATGGCTTCAAAACCTGCCTTGCATAATCTCAGTGAGTGGTTTATGCATGGCTAGACTCTAGTTCAATAAACGGCAGGGGCTATCTTTTAATTATGTTGTTTTCACTCTGTCATCTAAAACATTGCTGCATAAATTGTAGGTGTCTTATAAAGGCTTATTGATTTAATTATAAGTTAATAGATGTGTTTTCCTGCAGAATCATAGCTGAGCATTTTCTAAGTTTTATTGATCATTTCTTGTCATCAAATGGACCTTTCTTTCGTACCAAACTGATTAACTCCTGAAATAGGAGGGTTAACTCCTTATTGAAAACAATAATTGAAGATGTGATGTTTTCAAAGGTCTCTAAAAGGTTGTTTTGTCTTCCTTTTTAAAAAATAATATTTGTAGTAGTTATCTATTATGTATAAACAAATCACACCCCAAACACAGCAGCTTAAAACAACAAACACATATTATATTATAGTTTCTATAGGTTAGAAATCTAGAACAGCTCAGCTGGGTCCTCCTGCTTGAGTCTCCAGTAAGGCTATGGTTATTCAACACTAGACGCAGGTAGAATCCTCTTCAAATCTCATTCACTAACTGTTCACAGGCCTCAGTTCCTCCTAGCTGTTGGTTAGAGGCCTCAGGTTCTTGACATTTGGGCCTCTTCATAGGACAGCTCAAAATATGGTAGCTCGCTTTTGGCAGGGGTGAAGCATGGTTTAAAATTATGAACTCCAACCACAGTTTTGAAAACTAAATAAAGAAAAAATATTTTACTAATAATAACAACAAACCACCAGGTACATATGAATAAACCTAATAAAATGTGTGCAAGTCCTGTACAGAGAAAGCTATACAATTTTGTTAAGAGGCACTAAACAAAGTAAAGTAAAGGGTTAGGTAGTCCATGTTCATAGATAGGATGACATAATATAGTGAAGATATTCTTTCCAAATAAATTCAATTAATTTTCAGTCAAACTCTTAGGAGGATTTTCTATAGATCCCAAGAAAGCGATTCCAAAATTTATCCGTAAAGTCATAGAATTACGAAAAGTCAAAATATTATAGAAGAGATGGAAAGAAAACCTTGCCATTCTTGACATCAAGGTTTATTACAAAACTGTGTAATTAAGACAGTATAGTATTGATGCAAGAATAGACAAACTGGTTAATCAAACAGAAGAGGGAACCCAGAAATAGCCACAGGAATACATGGAATTTTTATATATGGCAGATGAGTGTCTTAGAATTTGGGGGAAAAGGAAGATAATTCAGTAAATGATAGGGAAATGGCTATTTTTTGGTAGAAGAAATGAGGATAAGTCCTCCTTTATATAATGAACAAAAACCAATTATTGGACTTACATATAAAAAGCACCACAATAAGAATTTAGAAGAAAATACTTAACTATCTTTTTCATCTCAAGATAGGGAACAAATTTTTAGATATAGTACTAAATAATGTCTGTATTAAAATTAAGCATCTATTCATAAAGATTATAAAATGGGAAGACAATTTCTAAATTTAAAGATGTGTAGAACAGTCAACAAAGCAATATGTGTTTGTATTTTTATCAAATATTAAGAAAAAAACCTTAAAAACTTTTAAAAGCTTTTTATAAAAAATTGGTGAACAAATATATGAAGGGATCTTCACCCCATTAGTAACTGGGGAATTGCAAGTTAGTATAACAATGAGATAGTGTTCACTAAACTGGCTGACAAATTACAGTGCCTAACAATGTTGAGTGTCAGAGAGGATAGAGGGCAACATGACTTCTTACATAATGGTAGCAGGGGGTGAATTTGTACAGTCAATTCAGAAATAAATCTGGCATTATCTTGCAAATCATATTCCCTAGAGAAATCTCTTTTGCACAAATGCAACAGAAACTATTCACCAGAAAAAATGATCTATATCACAACTATCTATATTAACAAAAAACTTCTTAAAAGTCCCAGATGTCTGTTGCCAGTTTGGGTGTATCAGCTACATTATATTAACCCGTTAGAATATTATATTGCACGGAAAATCAGTCAAGCACATGTATTCAACAACAGTGATGTTTTAGGATTATAAAATAATCATAATCACTAGGATTCTTATAGCATCATATAATTATTAGGATTATATGATTATTAGGATTCTATATATTGTTAAGATCATATAGTAGGATTATTATAAAACAATCCTGTGGAAAGATCAAGCTTCTCAGTATTTTCAAATTCCTCACATATCAATCTTTGGGATTCAGGAATGTGAAAACAGAATTCCCAGGATTTCTTAGAAATTCCTGAAATCATGGTTATTCTCAAAATAGTTCTAACAATCTTTATGCTCTGTTTTATTATTCTGGTTAATATTTGCTTAATGAATATACTACCTGTGGTAGCACTTTCAAAGAATGATAGCCTATTGGAGAATATTAAAAAAAATCAAAAACACTAGTGAACATTGTTGAGTAGCATTCAGATAATTTAACATTTAGATTTCCCAGTAAGATCACAATGCTTCATGGAATCACATGTCCAAATGCCCATTGAATGACTTCTTTTGCATTTAAAACATGTCATTCCTTGAAACATCGTTCAAAGGCTTTATACAAAGTGTACTATGTATGTGAACATGTTAGCATTTATTGTATTTTCAAGAAGGACTCACTGCTAGGGGCAGACCAACCATATGCAACCATCAGCAGCAAGGCCGGCTTGGTTGAATCACGATGCTTCCCTCCATGGCGCTATCACCCTCCACCCTTCCTGAGGAAGTCCCCAGCTTCCTCTCTATTGGCCTGCTCTTCCTGCTTTTGCTTTATGACCAGACTTCAGCAGATTCCTTCAAGCCAGTATCAACTCTGGGTGGATTGTTAAACTTTAATTCTCACAGTATTAATAGCAAGTGCTGATTACATGAATCAGACTTGACTTTCCTATGATCATATATGAATACACGACCAATGTAATTACACATCAGGTACCATCAGTAGTACTGCATGTATGTATAACATGTCAAAATACATTCGACTGTCATGTATAACTAAAAAGAACAAATTAAAAAAGAGCAGAATATGAGCTAATGATGATATACTCTTCCCATTTTTTTCTGATTTCCAGGCTGTCTTCTCTCAAAATTCAGGATTCAGAAAAATATAAAAATTTTTCTAAGAAATGTTGAGAAGGAAAGCCTGCATGGAAACAGTGCTGGAAGTCTATATAGCTGAGAGACATTTTTATAAATAGCTAAAATTTAAAAAGGAAGCACATAAGCACAAAATTATAAGAGTAGTTACTTTTTTTTTTTTTTGAGGTGCCGAGGATCAAATCCAGAACTTTGCACATGCTAGGCAACTGTTCTACCACTAAGCCACATCCCAGCCCCTGTGGCTCCTTCTTGACGAGGGTGGGGTGGTGGAAACCAGCAATAGAATGGGAGAAAATAGGCACATGGGTGGATTCGGGTTGTTGATTATGTTCTGGTTGGGAAGTAGAGGAACAGGTGTTTGGATTTTTTTCTATGTAATGTATGGATAGGTTTTAGATATAGCATGCATCTAATATATTGAAAAGATAGTTAAGGGAAAAAATAGAAATAAAACAGAAACAGCATCACTCCAGAAATATCCTTCTTTTTCTTGATGAGGTTTAACCAAGAAGTGGTAAGTTAATCCTTACCAAACTGAAATTAAAATTGCATATAACTTAAACCACACCCACATATGTATTCAGTGGTACAGTCCAAGCTATCTGTTGGGGTTGGCCCATCTTCCTTACTCCTTGTGTTTCCACAGCTGAGGCTCAGCAGCTGCCTGGGACCTGGTCAGAGCTGCTCATTCTCCGGCCTTACCCCAGACCCACCTGGTGGACTGTCTCGGGTGGGGTCAGCCCTCTGGTTTTAACACGACTTCTGGGAGATTCTGATGCAGCCAGTCTGGGCAACACTGCTCTCAAGGTTGAAGTTACAGAACTCAGGGGGACCTGACTTAGTTAACAATGGTTATTGTCAAAATACTTGATCCAAAGCCAGCAGACCAGGTCAATGGCCTTCCTCATAAAGCGGACACTATTTTTTAGGCAGTCGGACTTAATGTGACAATTCTAAACTTTCTTATAGCCCAGAATTCTCCTGTCCAACTGTAGGAATGAAATACAATAGAAGCAGGAATGAGTGGTAACCAAATGTTTTCTAGACAAGACCTTTTTTCCACCTGGTTTTCCCTGATGTGAAATGAGTAAAGAGTGTCTGTCATTGATAAGAGCACTCCCATGGGCTTCTTTTGTTTTTCCTTTTTTTTTTTTTTTTTGGTGGTGGGGGACAGGTACTGGGGATTGAACTCAGGGGCACTTGACCACTGAGCCACATCCCCACCCCTATTTTGTACTTTATTTAGAGACAAGGTCTCTAAATAAAGCTTAGCACCTAAGTGGCTGAGGCTAGCTTTGAACTTGCAATCCTCCTACCTCAGCCTCCTGAGCTGCTGGGATTACAGGTGTGTGCCGCCACGCCTGATGACTTTTCCTTTTTGTTTTTGTTTTGTTTTCATATAAGAGGTACAGTGTGATTTTTTTTTTCTCATAGGCTTCTCTCAGTGTTATGGAATGGAATGTTATTTCTAGTTTCATTTTTCACAAAGACTGTAGAAAATTATAGATGAAATGGCATATTGCTTAAATCTTATAATTTGACCCACTTTATTATTTTATGAGAATCCACATTAAAATGTAGAGCACAACTCAAAACTCTAGATCATTTGGGAATAGCTTTTCTTCACTGTGGTAAAATATATGTAACATGAAATTTACCGTTTTAACTACCTGGAAATCTACAATTTGGTGCCATTTAGTACATTGACAATATTGTGTAGCCATACCCACTGCTGCCAGAACGATTTCATCATCTTAAACAGAAACTCTGTAGTCATAAGAAATGGTTCCCAGTATCCTTCCTTTCAGCCCTTGCTAATCTCTAGTTTTCTTCCTGTCTCTATGGATTGGTCTGTTCTATATACTTATATTTAAGTGGAATCTTACAATAGTTGCCCTTGTATCCAGCTTATTTCACTTAGCATAAGTTTTCAAGTTTCTACTTCTTGTAGCATGTATCTTTTCATGGCTGAGCAATATTCCACTATATGTATACTCTGTTTTTCTATTCATCTGTTGATGGACAGCTGGGTTGTTTACACTTTTTGGCTATTCTGAATAATGTTATTACAGACATTGGTCCAAGTATCTGAGTCCCTATTTTTAATTCTTTTGGGATACCCAAGCGTGGGACCTGGTGGGTCATATGGTTTTTATGTTTAACTTTTTGAGGAACTGCCAAACTGTTTACAGTGGCTGCACCATTGTACATTTTAACCTGCAGTGTGAGGGTTCCAACTGGGAATACCTTTACGTGTTACCGCATGTGACTTTAGAAACAAAAAAACGAAGTATATAAAGATCAGCTTTCACCTACAGGTGAAAAGCAATAGTTAAATAGAGAGCAAAAGTAGGAGACATTAAAAGCTAAGATTTGTGGCTCTCCTCTTGTTTGGTGAACTTTTCCAGAATCCACCAAGTGTGGTTGGCACCAGCTTCTTTGTCAGTAGGTAATGTGAAAATTGAATTTGTTGTTGGTGATAAAGTTCACGTCTGCTTTCTTTGGGGGGACATTGATTTGGGATTATAGTTTACTGTAACCCGGTAATTTCAGTAATGCGAAGGCAACAAAATGTTACTTAAAAACAAAACATAAATTCAATCGCGGGTGGCGAGACAATTAAGGGGAACTCTCTCCATTTGGTTGTCCTTCTGGGGCATTATGGCAGCTGCAGCCAATATTGAACAGGGAGCTGCAGCTGTTTACAGATGCATTAGGAAGGCGAGGCTTTGGAACTAAGTTACAGAATTTCTCCTGTGCAAAAGGAAGGCCAAAATTGTTGGAGAGGGAGGAAATCTAAGGGATATAAGTAAATTTAATTTTCAGCAAGAGCTCAAGGTGCTAATACTAAGCGTGACTCCTACAGAAAGTCCGAATCTAGTTTCCAACTGCTCATAGGACAGGTGGTTTATGTTGAAAATAGATCACTTCTTTATTTCTCAATGCCGTGGTTACTCTTACAGAGTGTCCCACATAGGCACAGTGCACAACCTTTCTTTCTTTTTTTGTGGGGGATGGGGGAGACTGGGGATTGAACTCAGCGACACTCAACCACTGAGCCACATCCCCAGCCCATTTTGTATTTTATTTAGAGACAGGGTCTCACTGAGTTGCTTAGTGCCTCACTGTTGCTGAGGCTAGCCTTGAACACATGATCCTCCCTCCTCAGCCTCCCAAGCTGCTGGGATTACAGATATGCACCACTGCTCACAGTCACAAACTCTTTAATTGAGAATATTTATAAGGCTCAGCCATGCTTAAGAACGGTTGAGGTTTGAGTTGTCTGTAGGTTACAAGGTGTCCATTTTCAGATATACGCACCATGATAAATTCAGGATTATAGGTAGGTTCCAAAACATCAAGTATTCTGATACCTGATTGTCCTTATCCTAGAGCTTTGGTAATTAAAAGCTTTTTATTCATATATGAACATAGGAAAGTTATGCCCCATTTGTTCTATAGGCGACCAGTGTAACTCCACATCATGTACAACCACAAGAATGGGACGTTACACTCCATGTAAGTCTAGTATGTCAAAATACATTCCACTGTCATGTATAATTAAAAAGAACAACTTTTTGTTGTTGAAAACAAAATAGCTCCCAATTGGAAGTATAAGAATCAAAGAAGCCGGGCACAGTGGCACACGCCTGTCATCCCAGCACTTAGGGAGGCTGAGACAGGAGAATCGCGAGTTCAAAGCCAGCCTCAGCAATGGCGAGGCGCTGAGCAATTTAGTGAGACCCTGTCTCTACATAAAACACAGAATAGGGCTGGGGATGTGGCTCAGTGGTCAAGTACCTCTGAGTTCAATCCTTGGTACCCCCCCAAAAGAAAAGAATCAAAGAGGAAGATTCACAAACTCAGGGCTCTTGGTTTGGCCTTGGGGCTGGACCATGAACAGGTGGGCTGCCACTTTGCCTTGCCACGCTGGTGACCTCATCTCTTGCCGAGATGTTGAAGCTAAACACACGCCCAGCAGAGCAGGAGCTACCTCGCTAATTCAACCAATTATATTTACGGTCTCATCTGGCTGTACCCAGTTGCCCAGGAGTATGACTTTTGGTCATTACTCTTGGCCATATATGTGGTTGTCATGAGAAAAAGCGAAACAAAACAGTCACAAAATCAATTTGTTGCCTGGGAAGAAAGGGGGCTTCAAGGCGAGGAGGAAGACCCCAATCCCCTTGGGGGGAAAAGCAGAAAGGTCAATTTGGTTTATTAAAGAGCTGATCCTTTTAGGTTCAGGATATAATATACTTCCTTAAATGCCATCTAATAGGAAACCAGAAACAGCCTAAAAGCACACTATTCCCTTAGGAGGAGTCGACACAAAATTAGTAGCACCAGACCGAACTCCAGCGCTTTGCGCTGCCTTGAGCACAGACTCCTGCTATGCAAATGTCATTTTAACTTCTTGGAATCAAATTGAGGGCCCAGTGTATGGAGGTGTTCTGGCAGGCACATGTATCTAAATGAAGTAAGGGCAAATAAAGTGTACTTTGGAATGATCTGGTAGGTTTGTGTTATGGTCTAAAAAGCACAAAAATGCATGTTTCCATAAACACATCCGCAAACATACATTAATTAGGCACTTACTGTATTGTTCAGCACTGCTAGGATAGATCAACTGGGAAGATTCCTCAAGGGAGAAAGAATAGTATGGTGCCAAAGTAGGCCAGGGTAGGCTAGGAAGAACTTATGTAAGAGAGGCACCAGTCAGATGTATGGTCAGACATTTGACAGGGAAGACCACGGTGAGAATAAAATTTCAAGTGCATTGGAAGAAGGGGCAGTGATTTGAATCCAGAGTGATAAAGTTCTCAGGAAGGGTGAGAAGGGCAGGGGCCTCTATGCTGCTACCAGCTATGCAGGAAGAAAACAGGTACCAGGGCTTCTAGGAGCCAAACAGTGTCTGTTAATGGGGAAGATCCAGACATGTGCAACACACGGTCCTCGTCTCAATGGGAAGACTATCACGTGTGAAGCAACAGAGCAATTCAAAATGCTAAGTACTTTGGAAAGACCACACAGTAGGCCTCTGACCATGGGAAGTACAGAGAGTGATCAGGGGAATCTTCACAGAAAAGGGAGCTTGAGCAGCCTTGATAACCTTAGGGGAAGAGAGTGGGATTGGAGGCATTCCAGGCAAGGGACAGAGTGCTTGAGGGTCACAAGGTCAAAGGAACATGGTAGGGGACTGCATGAATCAGAGGAGACTGACCTGGTGTGAGCAGGGTGCTGTACAGACCAGGGGAAGCTGAGCCCAGAATGCACATGGAACACCGCCACAGCCTATGGGAAATGAATCTGGCTGGGTAAGCTTGAGGGCCAGCCAAGGACCAGCTACAACAGGAAACAGAGAGCCCTGGGAGTCCTGTGCAGGGAGACTGGAGCCGGAACTGGAGACATAAGAAATGAGATCTGAGGAACTGTACAGGAGGCCAGAGAAGTGGCCAGCCATGGTGCTTAGTTTAGAACCCAGCCATGGGACTGGGGAGGAAATGATAAATGGTAGAACAGTTTAGAAGAAAAATCTATGGATTTTATATTTCAATGGGACATGAAATCTGAAGAGAGAGAAAATTTGAGTATAATTTTAGAATTTCAAGTGTGAGTGAAAGGGAGGTGGGTGGAAGAGGACTTTCCATGTGAACCTAGTTCTGGAGATGAGTGAGGTCACACCCATGTTAAAGGGCCCTTCAAAACATCTGAATGGGAATGTCTAGTTAGAAAGATGCCAGTGGAGCTAAGATAACTCTATAGGACTGGAAATATGGACTTGAACACACACAAGATAATTCTCAAGGAGTCCTAATATTCATGTTATGACCTTGAGTAAAATAGTTCTCTATGTTCTACATAAAATGTGAAGTCGCATTCTCATATTGGCTAAGTATAGTTTTCCCTTTCTCAGAAGTAGTACAATAAAACAGTCTCCTTGGTACCAGAATGGGGAGGAGAAACATCAGTTCCCATGCAGTCTATTAATCTAATCGTGGACTTGGATCAAAATTTGCTTTGAGAGTTGAGATTCCATTACCATTATTAGGAGGTGAAGGGGGTATGATCAGAATGCTCCTAACTCTTTAAAGTTGCTATTAGAAAAACTCCATGTAATGCACTGGCAAGTAATTCTGTTCCACTGAAGCCAGACTCATGGTCTGAGTGTCACTTCTCTTAATGAATGGAACGTCTTTAATCTAAACAGGTTGCTTTGTTTCCTTAGTGAGATGTTCCTCTTTGAGAAATCTGTTGTTTAGTGTATACAGGTTGATTTGGTGGAATGATATTTGCGCACGGTGTTATGTAAATAGAGTTATAGCCCATCTTTCTGATAGTAACGTGGGCTGTAATTAGGATTATGGGCAAGTAAGGAGAGGGGTGGGTGTTCGTGCACACGTGCATGCTGAGGGCCATGGGTGGGGAGGAGTATAAGCGAGCCCGTGTTAAAGTTCTTGATGTAAAGAAAGTCGCCAATTCACAAAGGAATTTGATTACCTCTATCCATTATACACACACAGTGAGTGAGCGTGCTACTCACCATCTGTCATCTATTTCATTTGCATCACCAGCACCTGGCCTGTTTATCTGCTACATTCGTTTCTTCACCGAATTCTTACGCTGCTTTAATAAAATACAGAAATGTTATTGTTTAAAACCAATTAATTTACAATCCTCCACAGAGATAGTATTACTTATAATTCAATTTGGCTTCTAATGATCTGCTTTCTTGCAAAATGACTTAATTCTTGTGTCAAAGATTAGTTATTAGATATTACCCTGCTGCTCCAGCCACGTACTGCTGAGGTAGGCAAAGCAGCTTGGAACGTCCCTGGCCATTAATCAGAAGTCGGAAATGTTTTCTTGTTTAACTCCTTCAAGAACCTGATTGCAGCTCTTAACTCTTCCCCTGGCCAAATGTTCCCTTCACTCCATTACGTCTGCACAAGGAGATCTGGAATTTTCAGAGAAACTCACTTTGTCTTTCATTTAAAAATTTGAATAAACACACAACTTGAGATTTCTTTCCAGCTCCATGGATCCCTATACACTTCTCTCTGACCATTACAGAATTTACTTTCCTGGCTAACCATTTTTGTTAATGAGATGAAAAAACTGCCCCCTTTCCTAAATCTAGCCTTTTGTGGCAAATGTGGTTGGAGCACCCACACAATGGCGGGCGGTTGTCACTCGGCTTTTTCCTGCAGTATTGTCTGCGCCCATCACACGGGCCGACCTGCTCGCTCAGAGGCAGTCTGGCAGCCCCCAGCCACTTGTCCACACATTTCACAAATGGAATCACGAAACATATGGCCAGAACCAGCACATTTTAGAAACATCAGCTTGGGCCAGAGGTATCAGAGAAAATTTATTCTTACAGTTTGAAAATTCTTAAATGCCTTAAAATATTTTTTTTTCAGCAAAACATTCTCCAGCTGCCCATGTCTTTACTTTTGAAACCTCTGATGTAACCCAGAATTTAGTATGGGAACTATTATTTCCTTTCCTGATTTAATTTTCATTATGTACTCACCCGATGACACATATCCTAACAGTGGGAAATACAGATGTGATAGTTTTTAATTTCATATTTCATATATAGAGAATACAAAATGTAAATATGCTGGTATTTATAAAATAATTTTTATTTTAAATTGTGACTATAAAGACTAGGTCCTATCCTGGGAAACCCAATTAATTGCTATGATAAATATGAAGCCTTGAAATAATCACTGAAGATTAGTTATACCTGAGTGAGAATACTTTGCAAATCTTGATATGACTCAATTAGTTGAACTTGATGGGGCCAGAGAATTAAATAATACAGACAGAAAGCAGAGCACCATTTGGATGTGAAAGGAGGGGATCTTTCCTGCTAATGAACTAAAAAGACAGTATTCTGCATTTACAAGATGGATTTTTTTTTAAATGATACATTCGTGCTGCCTACACTTGCTTTTAGTTTTATAAAGTGCAGTTGCTGCCAGCTCGAAACATGTGCTCATGTTAAAACTACAGGGAGCTACAAAGGTAGCGGCAGTTCAGTTTGACTTCCTTGGATTGTGCCACATTAAAAGCGTGAGGTGCTCATTATTTTCCAAAAGCAGAGAAACCAGCTCCGTGACTAGGGGAGAAAAACTTGAACAGCTGTCCTAGAAAAAGCATTTTCTTTTTTGTACATGATACTATCAAGGGAACTGTGCCTAGCACCCCACACTCCGTTTTACATAACAGGTTTTCTACAAATGATCAAACTCATTGGTAAACCCTAAAAGATAATCTTACTTCAGCCATATGACTCATCCTGATGGCGCTCTCTGGTCACCCAACAAACTATAGGTATTATTCGAAATATCTTGTCCTATCTGTTCGTACACATTTTTATACTCTTCAGCCAGTACAACTTAATCCAAAAGATCATCTCTAATAGGAGTCTGTCCTAAAAATTGGGAAATTTCAAAATTAAGTCTGATGGAGCCAAAGCAAGAAAAGTATAAGCAAATGGTCTTCAAATCTATTTCCTGATAACAATGGCTCAGATTGATATGATTTAAACTTCTTTTGGAAAAATAAATAGTTCACATTCCTGAATCCTTGCTCTACATGCAAAGTAAGCATGGGAACCTAATACACCCACATGTCTCCAAAAGAATAATCCCCAAATAAATCCTATTTTTCAAAGTTGATTCTTCACAATCACACAATGCATCATCAACCCCAGAAATAGGAGTAGAGCCAAGCAAGCTGCCATCTAATATGGAAATGTGGTCCTGAGCCCGGTACTGTGTCATTCTTCTGAATGGGATCACCTGCACCCATTCCTCCTAGGAGAAAATTTCAAACAGAGTTAGCTCCTTAAACCTTCTAATTAAAATGAGAAATCCCCAGGCTTCCATGACTCAGCCTCAGAAAAAGATTATTAGGAATTTAATAGGGAAAATATAGCAGCTCAGACCATCTGTGACCCAGTGCTCTGTGAGAATTTAAAGAAAACTGGAGGGAGGCAGACACACTGCGATGCTCGCTCGAGGAGTACTTTGTAGGAACTGCAATAAATCAACATAGTTAGAGTACAGCCTTTTTCAGATTTAATTACTGTTACATAATTATTAGCAAAGCATTCTCCTCTGAAACTGTAAAACTCATTACATCAAAAATCCCCAAGCTCCTGATGGAATTTATGAACTAGTTACTTTCTTTCTAGCTTGGGGAAAAGAGTGGAACAGAGTCCAGATTTGTCTTCAGCTTTTTAGAAGCAGAGGGGGATTTTGGCCCCCCATTTTGCATCATTTAAATAGGTTTCTGAACTGAGTTTTCTATGGGTCATTCTCTTAAACATGCAGCACTATTCTTGCCTAAATGTTTAAATGATAAAAGTTCCATTCCAGTGGTAGAGGGCCCATGCTCACTAGGAGCTGGCTAATTTTCAAAAGAGTGAAAGATAAATCGTTTTTAGTGTTTGATTTTCTGAGGGTCCATGTGGGGTCAGAAAAATCACAGCAGGTAATGAACAGGCTTGTGTTGGAAGGCCGATGGCAACAGAGGGGTGATCTGCAGGCGGGAGTGTTTTGGACCTGGTCCCTATATTGCCTCACATGTGGTGGTGTTACATAGGTAGCTTGAAATTGGCCATGGTGAAAGTATTTAAAGGACAGAAATTGGCAAATGCTACAATCTAAGGTTTCCCCTGCAGAGCCAGCTGTGAAGCATCTACCAGCATAGCACTGTTACTGTGTCCACCAATGACACAAGTGTAAATGCCACCACAGTTGCCTACACAGCTCTAACAGACATCTGAGGGTAAATCTCCCCCACAGATGCACTATATTGGTAGGATTTGGACAAAAAACAGGTTTATTTAAATTCTAGCTTGGGCAGGTGTTGGCTCCTGGAAGCTGGAATACTGTGGGATGGGATTCTTTTAGAAGACAGGGGAATGCCCTTGCCTGTGGCTAGGTAGCTCCTCACCATCTAGTGTTACTTAGCCCAAGCTGGGGTATGCTTTCTGATGTGGGTCAGGCAGCTTCCCCAGATCCTCAGCTCTTTACCTGCAGAGAGCTGCAGCTGCTAGAAAGCGCTTCACTCTTCCTCCTGCACTGAGAATATCCAGCCAGATGTTTTCTGTTGTATTTGTAGGCTCTCCTGAGATTAGCTCTCATCAGAGTGAGAGAGGATAAAGGCAGCTGAGGCTTAAACAGTCAGCTGCCTTGAACCTGCTCCCTCGGTTACTGCACTGCCCAGCTACTGACTGTTTGCCAGCCCCAGGACAGCCTCAGTTTTTCCCTGTACACCTGCATCATCTCCCATTGTCCTCTCTGCTCAGCAAATTCCACTGCAGCCAAATCAAGTGGCCCCTACACTTGAACACGCCCCTTATTCTTCATGCACCCCGCCCCAATAGAAGAGACATCCACTAACACTGCTTGAACAAGGTTCAGGGATTATGGTTCAGTATTCAGTGCTGTACCTTTTGCACTTCAGACTGTTCAATGACGTTTTTCTAGTAATCTATCTTTAACTGACAAGAACTGTAGCTTCATTTTTTTTTGTAGTAGCCTGCTCTTCATAAATTTGTGAATGTGCTAGCTTCACCAATCTCTTGCAGAGTTACATACTAAAAGTTTTTGGTGTTAATCTGTGTTCTCTGGGTATGTAGTTGCTTCTGTTTGCTAATTATTGGTTCTCTTTCATGCTGAAGTTTTTCCTGAGATATTTGGCAATTCTTTGTGGTCTGTTCCCAGCATAAAGCATTGAATTTCAGCACTATTGTGAGGAAGGGTTATTTTGTACATTCAAGTGAAACATTTTGGCATCGGTGAGGAGGATGGAGGAAGTGGACATGTGGTGGAGGAGGCTGGGCTTTCTTTTCAAGAGCACAGGTGACTTTTTTCTGGGTACAAGGACCAATTTCTTAGTGGCCATATGTGTGTTAGAATGCTTCCACCTTCTACTGCCCCATGGCAATTATTAAAAGTCACAGAGGTCACAATTCTTAAATCAGTTTTATCCATAAATACCAGGTTGGGAGCACAGAAATGAGATGTGACTACTCAAACTTTTTTTTTCAATTGCCATTTAATTCGTTCACTAGCTGCCATGGCTGCAGTTTTCTGTTGTGTTTTCTCTTTCTGCTAGAGATTTGAGAGATTATGTCTGGTTCTCCTCTGCCAGTGCTATAGTTTCCAAATTTCTATTGCTGCTGTGCTATTAATTTTTTAACCTCTTCCTGTGTTTTCAGGGAATTTCAGAGGAAAATGATAACAACACATGGTCTCAGCCATCTTAACCCAGAAATCTTCCTCTATCCTTTTTTATAGTATTGTTTCTGGGTCAATCATTACTATTTATAGTGTAATTTAACAAAACAGAATTTAACTGCAGCATTGTGAGCATTTTGTGTCCAGTAGCCTGAAAAACCATATTTGATAAAATAGCATTAACTAAAATACTAGGAATTTATAATTAGGAAACTTGACATAGATCCGTCCATCCACTTCACACTTCTTGACTCAACGTTGAAAAAAAGGTAACTTTTATATAGCTTATTATGGGATATGAACCATTGAAAAGAACTATCTAATTTTTGTCTGTTCTTTAGTTTTGAACACGGCCTAAATTATTCTATTAATTTCTTTTGTATTTTAACAGGAAATTGTTATTAAAAAATCTATGAAAGCTTATGGAGCTAATAGTCATTTTAGAAATCTCTGTGCAATGAATACATTATTCTCCAGACAGCCATTGAGTGTGAAGCTGAAAACTACTAAGCATTTTACATAATAGTGGTCTTTATGTTTCTTTTTTCTAAAATACTATTACAGTAGACCCACAGCTAATTTTTCATGTGAAGGAATGAACTGTAAATATGAAGAGGAGAAATACTAGTATTTTCTTACTTTGATTAGCTAATCTGCAATAGAATTACATTAGAGCAGGAAATTCTTAAATATTTATTGGTGAATAATCAGTAACAGAACTGAGAATCTTATAATATGATCACGTGACAAATCTATTTCAGTTTTATTGCTATGACAATTATCCACTTAGAGATTTATTCTGTTCTTGTAATTCTTTTCCTTATTTTGTCAGGTGGTTGGAAGATGCTCAGTGTAAAAATCGAGAATTCCAACATCTGACTGCGAGAATAAATGCCGTGCTTTAAATTGATCAGCACAGCAATGCAGAGAAATCCTAGAGGGTTCCAGATGATATCAATCACTTGCTACACTCATGGCTAATTTAATATCCTGCTTGCCATGGTCTCCCATCCGTGTAACACTGCATGACCTGTCAGAGTTTCCGCCACAGTGTGACTAGACTAGAGACAAAGCAATTTGTCCAGCCAAACTTATTTGGCTCCCATCTGATTCAGGGTTGGTAGTAACTCTTTCTGGCTCGATCGAGGTTCATCATGTCACAGTCTGTAAGAAAGGTGTTGGATGAACCAGTGAGAGGTAGCATGAATTCAGCCCCGACCCTGGGTCAGGCATCATTGTCTGGATGTTACATGCATTATCTCATTTAACCATCACATCAACCTTATGAGGCAGGTGCAACTGTTAGGTGGAAGACACAAGTGAGAAAACAGGTCAGCAAGAGTGAGTCACCTGCTCCAGGTCACAAAGAGGGTGGGCAATGGAGCCACGGTCTGCATCTGCACAGGTGCATCTAGAGTCTATGCTTTTATAATCTCTTGCCTTTAAAAAAATGATAGCTTTGTTTAGAGTTTTAGGACCTCACTATTTCCATGCAAAAATAGTTAATGGAGCTGGGTGTAGTGGCGCACAACTGTAATACCAGCGCTTTGGGAGGCTGAGACAGGAGAATCGGTGAGTTCAAAGCCAGCCTCAGCAAAGGCGAGCGCTAAGCAACTTAGTGAGACCCTGTCTCTACATAAAACACAAAATAGGGCTGGGGATGTGGCTCAGTGGTCAAGTGCCCATGAGTTCAATCCTTGGTACAAAAAAAAAAAAAGTAAATGGACCTAAATAACAAATGGATTTTTTTTCTTATTTATCAACTGATATATCTGTGTGACTGAATATTGTATTGAACTAATTCAACTTGTTTGTGGGCCTGAAAGAAAATAAAACACAATCCGATTAAAAGTATCTGTAGCTGAAATATTTTCTAAATTCACAATGACTTTTTTCTTCTATTGCTCTGAATACATTAGTGTTTGGTCAATGTTCATGACTTCTGATATGAATTTAAAATACTTTGCCCTATCTGTTTAAACTGTCTGGTTGTCTGTCTGCCTTTTTGAACTTTTATCCCATCTGCAAGGTTTGGGACCACTTGCTTTAGCTCATCTGTTTCAACCCTGTACCCAGAGGCAGAAGCAGGTCTGTGCAGCCTGCAGCTTCCATGATTAGTGGGGAGGGAGATCTTTAACAAAAAGAATGCAAAATGAAAACTACAAAATTAGGCCCCAAATGAATATTTTCTTAAAGTAAGAAAAGAAATCCCAACATAGTATAGATATTTTAAGAACTGAAAAATACTACAGATTTTGTGAAGTCTAAAATGTGTGTGTACATAATAGTTTGAATAATTAATTGACAACTTTAAAATGACTTTTTCCCCTACGTTTTCTGGCTGCATAATAATTCATCATCTCTTCATATGACAATTCTCTTTGACAATTTTTAACAGAGAAGGAAAGCCAGTCTTTTTTGCTACCATAGCTGATCACAATATTGCTTTTGTTTAAAGGCTCATAATTTTTATCTGCATTTTCTTGTGTGTGTGTGTGTGTGTGTGTGTGTGCAAATAAATTTAATGATTAGTGAAGAAGATATACTTCACATATGTTCAAATCACAATCTGGCAGTTTTGCACTTGCTTTATTGAATATTCCAAAATGTTTCTACAAATGACTGTTAAAATGGTATTTTGTTTTTAGCTTTGTCAAATATATTGTTGCATCCAAAAGGAGAAAACTGTTGCCCTTATACTTGGATTTGCTGCCTTATTAGTTTTATTCCTGGTAGGAGAGAACTTCCATTGGGCCAGACGTGGATGCGACTGAAAGTCCCCTTTTCAATTACATAGTCTGGTCCTTGGAAAAACTCCTTGCTGATGCTGCTTCCCAGCTTGCCTTTTTATGTATTTATTTATTTTTGTACCAGGGATTGAACCCAGGGGTACTTCATCACTGACCCACATCCCCAGCCCTTTGCATATTTTATTTTGACACAGGATCTTGCTAAGTTACTTAGGACCTCGCTAAGTTGCTGAGGCTGGTTTCAAACGTGCGATCCTTCTGCCTCAGCCTCCTAAATTGCTGGGATTACAGGTGTGCACCACCATGTCTGGTTAGTTTCTAGCTTCTTATCTTTCTCCATTCCCACACATGCCAGGTGCTAGAGGACACACTCCTATGACAAATTTTGGTGCTATAGCTTCATCTCAGTACAGGGTTAAGTCGGCACAGGTGGTGGTAGGACTCTTCTAGGCAAGCCATTCCCAGCTATTTAAACCACTTGGCATTCTTATCTGTGTTATTCTGTGTTATGTAACACATATAGAATAATAATAATGTACCAAGAGAAGCTACAAGTAGTATGACCCATGTAAACATACTAAATGTATCTCCTAGTCATCTTCTCTTAATCATGTCCCCAAAATGTCATTTGTGAGTTATGGTCATATAATAAGAGAAAGGCAGAGGAGCAGAGGGCCAAGGGTAGATGTCTTCCTTGAATCTGGGCATATACACTGAACTGAACTCCAGGACCAAAAATTCCAGAATTCCCTTCCTGAATATCTTTGAGGATGATGTCAGGGCTCCTGGCTGCTGGGTCACACTTCAGAGTGTGGAACTTGCTTATTTAGGCTAATGCAATGCTCCAGTGGAGTCAGGGGTAGGAATACCAGGGGTGCAGGCCAGTACCTATGGTGCCAGCTTCCAGGAATAAACTCCAAGCTGTCAGGTGTTCTCAGCTTGAACTTGGCCTGCCTTTGCAGTCATTCTGAAAGCACAACTGATCAAAATAGGATAAGATATATTTTATTTAAATTTATTGTCTAGATGCACATAAATTTTCTACAATGAGCATGCAATACTTTTACTATTATAACTAATCATGAAAAACTAAAACACGTTAACCAAACACCACTTTAAAAGTCAAATCTAGGTCATGCCCGTAATCCCAGTGTCTGGGGAGGCTGAGGCAAGAGAATCCTGAGCATCCCATTTAGGACTTTCAGGAAAGTGCACTAGAATTCATATTTGCCCCAAATCCTTGCACTGTGGGAAGAAGAGTTGACAGGACTTTGGCACCAACAGCCAGGATTCCCAGAGTCCCCATGCCTATGGGACAGAGAAAGCCCAGGGGATGTTGTCCAGCTTGTAGAAAATGAGCCTGATAAAACAGATGACGCACTTGTGGCTATCAAGTGGAAACGCACCTCACTGCTCAGGATGGCTGGTGCCTGGTCAACACAGCAATGCTTGACAACACCACAATCCAGTTCTGCCCCTGAGCAACTAGCAAACCTTGAAGATATCACAGACAAGGCCATCTCCAGCTGGTCAGGTGGGACATGTAATATGCTCACGGTCCCAGGGCCAGAATGTGTGGTATTGGCAAAAATAGATCATTCTCCATAGAAAATTGATTCTATTTGGGAAGAAAGGAGGGTGACTCCAAGCAGAATGGGCAGGGTTTTTTTGCACAACTGATTAGAACTCTAAATGCTATTATCTGTGTGATAGGGCACTTAGAGAATGATATAATTATAACACATTCTTAAGAATATGATCACGTAAGGGTGTGGTGGCACATGCCTGTAATCCCAGCGGCTCTGGAGGTTGAGGCAGGAGGATTGAAAGTTCGAGGGCAGCCTCAGCAATTTAGCAAGGCCCTAGCCAACTTAGCAAGACCCTGCCTTAAAATAAAAAATGAAAAAAGGGGTTGGGATGTAGCTTAATGGTATAATACCTCTGGGTTCAATCCCTAGCACACACACAGACCCACACACAAAAGAATCTGATCGTGTGAACAATCAGATACCTTCTCGCTATTCTTCAATCGTAGCCAAGTAATGGCTGACAGTACCCCTCTTAATCTAACCTGCTTTCCGGGTCCTACAGAGACCTGCGTATAAAGAGTTGAATGTCCACAGTTTTAAATTCCAAGAGTTCACACTGAACCCCTGAGTTTTACACAACTCTGACCCGCAGTCCTTGCGGATGCTGACCTTGCCCCGCCCCCTTTGCAATTCAGTATCCCCGCCCCCATCTCTCACCCCACCCCACCCCTACCCACGCAAATGCCCACCCCCACAAATGCACAGCCCTGTCACTCTGCGAAAGGGGAATGGGCTTGGCATTTTGTTTCCTCATGGTCACGTGGTTTCTGCCCCACATTGCTTAGGATAAGCTGGAAGCGAGAGATCAGAGCCCTCCAGGGCTCCTCTGTGTGATTCCCTCCTAATGATCCCTTTCCAATCAGATGGGAGTGATTCTCCTCCACCTCATTATTTTCCTGCCTAGCTTTTTGCCCTTTGAAGCTGTTTTTCCGTCCATTAACAAATAACTAGGAAAATGTACTCACAACTACTTCTTACCGAGATCCTTGTAGTTCATAGAGTGACCTAGGACCAACCTTTGACTTCAGTGATTACTTAAAGGGGCAGCACTTGCCATTTTCCAAACTTATTAAAAAACATGAAAAGAGATGTTATCTCCTTCTGGGGTCCTCTGCAGAAAATGATTCATATGAAATATAGCTATCTTTTTATTCATGCTGTGCGGCACCTTTTTACCCTGTCTATATGTCAGACTCCACGTGGTGTCCTGGATACTTGGCATTCAGAAACCAAGTAAGAAATTAGCATTTCAAACTGATACTAAACACAAATTAGACTCATCCTCATCTTCTATGACAGGATAGCACTTGGTAAACCCATAGGGCATTTTTCTGGAGACAATATCAATGGATTTGGTTATACATTTATTGAGCACCTACCATGTACTAAAGATTGTGTTGGATGCTATGCTGAGTGCCACGTGAGTCAACACTGACTTGGATAGCAAGCATATGGCTTTACAAGGATATTTACAGAATCTAAAAGGTTCATAAGGTGAATAAATGCAACATAAGGAGATAATGAAGTAGATATTCCAGCAAATCAAGAGAGGGGTGCATAAAGCATGTTCAGATTGGAAAGGGCAAAGAGAAGCCATGGTTCAGACTTTCTTTTCCTCCAAAGTTTTATTAACCAGTATCTCTTGCCAACTCCTATAGTACGTGACCCAAATCTGTCAGTGGCTCTTAGTTCTCCTTCCTCAGCCTCTCGACTAGATGGGATTACAGGGTGTATGTGTGCAGCCTTCATAGACTGATTAGAGAATGATATAATTATAACACACTATTAAGAATACAATCATGTAAGGGTGTGGTGGTGCATCCTGTAATCCCAGTGGCTGTGGAGGTTGAGGCAGGAGGATTGCAAGTTCGAGGGCAGCCTCAGCAATTCAGCAAGGCCCTAACCAACTTAGCAAGACCCTGCCTTAAAATAAAAAATGAAAGGGGTTTGGATGTAGCTCGATGGTAAAATACTATTGTAGACTTGCTATCAGCTCTGCTTTTTCTAGCCTAGGATCAAAACACTAAAGACTTCTGCAGAGATGTGCACCTTGGCGTTACTTGGAGAACTACAGCCTTTTGGAGTTGTCTCTTTTGGCTAGCCTTGCTTCTTTTCTAGTACAACATCATTGTTTGATACAAGTCAGAGCAAAGGATTATCGCCTTTCCGTGTTCCCAGCTCCCCTTTCCTTCTCTCCATCCCTCTTGAGGAGAACAGAAGCAAAAGGCTGAGATTGCCAGATAGAAATTGAGAAGATAAAATTTTCCCCTGAATCAGAGGTTTCCTTTGTCAGTTTAACTTTGGGATGTGACAGCAGAAAAATTTGACAAGACTAATAGAGTGAGATGTAGGGACTTCATCACAACCTTCATTGGGGCCCATCAGAGATGCAGAGCAAATTCTGGAAGAAAAATCTCTTGAGGTGTTTGGCCTGTTCTTCCAGCCTTCATAATGAGAAAGTTGCTTTCCTTACACGGGAAAGCAGCTGCCCTTTCTAAAACACACTGTCAGGGACACGGAGGTGAGTGAGGGACACAGAGGTGACAAGGGACACAGGGTCCCCCAGAAAGCCAAATTTTAAAAGCAATCCTCATTTTTAGACCTGAGAAATGAAGAATAACCACCATGTTTATTTCTCTTCTAGAATGATGCAGGGAGTGTGTCTCTCGTTCCTTTTGGAACATGAACTTCTTTAAAATGGAGGCATGGGATCTAGCTATGAAGCCCAACCTACAACACATTATTATTCTGGCAGGATCATGAAGATGACAATGTAAGCTCTCAACTATTTATTTATTTATTTTTGGTACCAGAGATTGAACTCAGGGCTACTTAACCACTGAGCCACATCCCCAGCCCTTTTAATATTTCATTTAGAGACAAGGTCTCACTAAGTTGCTGAGGCTGACTTTGAGCTTGAGATCCTCCTGCTTCAGCCTCCCAAGCCACTGGGATTGCAGGCATGTGCCACTGTGTGCAGCCAATTCTTTTATTTCAAACTTCTTCAATGGGGGGGGGTGTCTTTTATTTCTCCTCCTTTACCTTCTAAGGGAAAATAGTAAAAAGAAGAAGGAAATTGGGGACCAGAAAAAAATAGAAGTGTCTTGGCTAAGATTATATTGGAGATTGAATGCTTTTGGTTTCATCCCATCAAGGAATTTCTAAGTAATAGTCTATAGATTTAAATATATATTCTTGTTTAAAATGATAAAAATAAGAAATAAACCAAACCTTCAATGTCCAGTTTAAAGCCCATGCCTCACATTTTGGTTAGGTCAAGCACTCCCTGACTAGACATGCTGGGCTATTCTGTAAATGATTCAATGGAGTGACCAGAAACCTAAAATTGAAGCCATATGGAAACTTACTGTGCATATTAAATTGTGTGTAGCAGTGTTAACAGCATCTTGATTTGTGGCTGCAAGTAATAAATGAATTATATTAATTTTGTAGCTGCAAGCTAATTTCTCCAGAATTACTTTTTAATAACCAGCATCATGTTCACTGGTAAGATTTAAATACATTTAGGAACAAATTTGTAGACTTTTAAGTAATGCTAGATTATCATTTTGAAAGCTTAAGAGTTCATTTGCTATTTCCCCTAATGCCAAATTTTTAGAGAGGAAACTCTTGCTCAGACTGAGTAACTTAGTTGATAAACAATGGGTGTGTTGTTACCCACAATCAGCATCCTAACACAGTCAGGTGGAACTGAATTGTGTCAAGAATTTTTTTCTCTTCCTTTATAGGTAATTTGTCTTTATCATATAACTTAGCATTTTCTCTCTCCTGCTGAGCTGAAGCTAATCATGCTTTAATGTCAATGTGAAATTTTGAGCATTATGGTTGATTCTCTTAAGTTAGCTAATTCAGATTGGAGGTAAAGTGTATGAGTTCCAGAGGTGACTCTCTTGGATGGAATTTTCATTCCACTGTTACTAACCATACAGGTCTGGGCTAGTTTTTGTGCCCCAACGTCCTGATGGGACTAATAACAGTATATACCCAAAATGTTGGGAGAATTAAATGAGACTATATACATGAAGTTTTTAGATGTGGTGCTATGATTTGGATGTGGTTTGTTCCCCAGTGGCTCATGTGTTGGGAGTGTGGTCCTCACTCTGTGCCCACATTGGAAGGTGAGACCTTTAAGAGGTGAAGCCTAATGGGAGGTCATCAGGTTTAGGGGTGTGCCCCAAGAAGGGATAGTGAGACTCCAGTTTCTTTCTTTTTCTCTTCCTGCTGTGCCATGTGATAATTTCCTTTTTCATGCACTTACACCATGATGCCATTAGGTGCACACCAGATTTTCAACCTCTGAAATTTTGAGAAAAAAGAAAATAGCCTCGGGGCTGGGGCTGTAGCTCAGTGGTAGAGCACTTGCCTAGCATGCATGAGGTACTGGGTTCGATCCTCAGCACCACATAAATATAAGCAAATAAAATAAAAAGTATAAAAAACAATAACATTAAAAAAAAAGAAAATAGCCTCTTTTCTTTATAGCTATCCTACCTCAGGTATTTCATTATAGTAACAACAACAAAACAAAGACTAACACAGGATCTGCTTTGGAGAAGTCTCTTTACATGGGGCATACTATAATTCTCTGAGAAACCATGTTTCATGAGGTGATTGTGAAGTTGTTAGTCCATAGACTGAGCTTGAGTTCTAGATCTACCATTGACACTGTGAGCTTGGGGAAATTATTTCATTGCTCTGAAACTTACTGTTTGTCTGCAAAATGAAATTCTTATACCACACTCATGTCTCAGAACTATTGGAAGAAATACATGAGGTGAAGTTTGAAGAAGTCCATGTAGTGACAGTCTTTCATAGCCTTAATATTTATACATTAATATTCATTTTCTTTTTCTTCCATGGGAAGTAACCTTACCTCTGTTAGGTCTCATTTAGGTCAAATGGCCCATCTCCCCTGCTTCCTACTTCTAGGTCAAAGAAGACCTCTAACAACAGTGAAGTGAAAAATCATTCACAGAAGATAAAGAAAAACATTCACAGATAACATAGTGTTTACTGTATGGATTTTAAAAAAAGTCTATATTTGCATAATCAGAAATCAAAGACCTGATGTCATAATTTTTCTTGGTCCATTTTCCATTGCTACAATGGAATACCTGAGATGGTACACTTTATTTAGGTCACATTTGTGGAGACTGGAAGTCTAAGTTTGGGTGGCCACCTCTGATGACCACATCATGACATTGTACTGTGTCATGACATGATGGAAAGCAGGAAGCGTAAGTAGGTACAGAGGGAAGAGACCAGCACGCGGGGCTAGGCTTGCTTCATAACAACCCATGCTCAGGGAACTGATCCAGTCCTTAAAGAGCAGCATCCATTCTTCTTGACAACCTAATCATTTCTTAAATGCCCTACCTGCCAGCACCACCACAGTGGCAATCAAATTTCAACATGAGTTTTGGAGGGGACCAACCATTTTCAAGCTATGGCATTGCTGATGGCACAGCTCCTAGAGTAATTCTGGGAGGAATCTCAAACACAGAAAGCCTCTCCTGTATACAGTGAAGAGGAGCTACATTCAGAAACCCTGAGAATCAGGCTCTGTTCTGAGTCCTCTTTCCTTCTCAGGCCCTGCACTCTGAGTCCAAGCCCATCCATGCCCCTGTCTACAACTGCAGCCCAAGCCTCTCTTTGGACTTCCAGACACAGAGAGCTGCCATTCAGCCCCCTATTTGTAACCCAGCCAGGACGTTCCATAAGGTACTTAATCTAGACAAGCTCAAACACAAGGTCCTAATAACTTTATGACCCCAAACCTACCAGGTCCCAGCTGCAGATGTAAAGCTATTATCCGACCTTTCTTCTCTTCCCATTTCCAGATTCAGCTTGAAGTACTACTGTTTTTCTGTACTTATCCTCGCATAAGCCTCTCCTCTCCCTTCTATCATCTTTCATTGAAGCCATTTTCCAATTGCTTCCCTAGGTTAGGGTTGTAGCTCTCACTTTGCCAAATCTGCTGATGTGTTCTCTGCATGAAGTCCTGACTCTCTGGGCCTGGGAGGCACTCCTTGTATGGCCCCTGGCCAGCTTCCCCAGGCACCTCTTAGGCGAATCTCTCCGTTCCTCCAAACAACCACATCATACTGAACTTGTAAGTCTTGAAAGTGATCTTCCCTCCCCGAGGTAAACATTGCTGCCTGAAATTCCCTGTTAGAGTCTTAGAGGAGACTATAGGTAGCATCCCTTTCTCCCCTTTGAAGCCAATTGCTTAGTAAGATAAGAAATAAGGCAGGTGGAAGCAAAGATCCATTGAAGTCAGAGACAGTCCCTTAGAGTGTGAGCTCAGTGTGTTCACCAGCTACACCCTGGAATTGAAGAGCCCATTCCCCCTAATCACAGAGGATGCTGGACCCTCTGTAGGCCTCCCACCATTCCTTAACTTGGAACTCTTGGGCACACATAGGAGCAGCATGGCTGGAAATAAGGAAGAGCTTAGTCCAATTTTCTTTTCTAATATCTTTCAACTAAAGAGAGAAAAGGAGGCTAGGAAATGTCACATCTCCATCTGGAAGGAAATAACAAGAAAAATAACCTGGAAGTCACTTTCCCACACAGGCCCACCTGTGACATGTCCCTGACCCACCGTGGCTCAGCTTAAGTGTATATTCCTCCATATAACTCCTCTCCAGGCCCAACAAGGGGCCTGGGGGGCTGAGCAGGTAATACCTCTGCCATGTCCCCTCCACTAAAGCTGTAATGGTGTGAATGTGTGTGTCTCTCTAAAATGCATGTTGAAATTTAATCTCCATTGTGGGGTTATTAAGAGCTGGGGCCTTTAAAAGATAAATAGGTCATAAATGCCCCTCCCTTGTGAATGCAATTAAGTCCTTTAGAAAAGAAGCTTCAGCTGCATCGATGTTTATAGCAGCTCAATTCACAATAGCTAAAGTATGGAACCAACTTAAACGCCCTTCAGCAGATAAATGGGTAAAGAAAATGTGGTACATATACACAATGGACTATTACTCAGCCTTAAAAAAGAATGTAATTATGGCATTTGCAGGTAAATGGATGGAGATGGAGAATATCATGTAAGCGAAATAAGCCAATCCCAAAAAACAAAAGACCAAATGTTTTCTGATATGCGGGTGCTAATTCACAGTAAGATAGGGCTAGGGAAGAGTTTCTTTGGATTAGGCAGAGGAGAGTAAAGGGAGGAGAGGGGGTGTGTGGGTAGGAAGGATACTAGAATGAATAGCTCATTATTACCCTATGTGTTTATATGGTTACACCACCGGTGTGATTCTACATCATGCACAATCAGAAGAATGAGAAATTATACTCCGTATATGTATGATGTGTCAAAGCGCATTCTACTGTCATGTATAACTAATTAGAACAAATTAAAAAAAAGAAAATAGGCTTCAGAGCTGGGGTGGAGCTCAGTGGCAGAGTGTGTGCTTACCATAGATGAGGCCCCAGCTTCAGTCCCCAGCACCTGTAATAAAAAGTTTTCACACAGTATTGGTCCTTTTGCACCCCCCACACACACACTTTGCCATGTGAGGACACAGCACCATCTTGGAAGCACCCAGTGGCCCTCACCACATGTTCAGTGCCAGTGCCTTGACCTTACACTGCTCAGCCTTAAGAGCGATACAAAATAAATTTTTCTTCCTTTTAAATTCCCCAGCCTGTGGTATTTTGCCATAGTTGCACAAATGAGTTAAGACAAAATTCCTTGGTTTAATAATTCCGTTTTTTAAAATATGTCTGTCTCACTCCTGTCTTGTATTTCTTGTCCCTGGATGGTGGCATTTCATTCCTTCTTTTTTTGGAGGGAGGGGTACTGGGGATTGAACTTAGGGGTACTCAACCACTGAGCCACATCCCCACCCCATTTTGTATTTTATTTAGAGACAGGGTCTCCCTGAGTTGCTTAGCGCCTCGCTGTTGCTGAGGCTGGCTTTGAACTCTCAATCCTCTTACCTCAGCCTCCTAAGCCGCTGGGATTACAAGCATGCACCGCCGCACCTGGCTGTTTTCCTCATGTTTATATCCACTCTCCCCAGTGCAGTGTGTGAACTTGTAGATGCATATTTGTTGAAAGAATGTGTGCTCTTTCCTTCTCACCAGCAAGTCCGCCCACTCCCCACACCAGTGCAGCAGCCAGTGCAGAATATGGGAAGCAGTGTGCCCACAGGTGAGAGGACACAGGCATCCTCACCACACCAGAAACTTCACAACACAGGGCGTCGGCCACCCCCTCTTCCTTCCCTGTTTCTTCATGCCTGAAGCAGAGGAGTGCTAATCAGCACAGGGACTCGAGAAATAATTGTTGAATGAAGGAACAGTTCCTTTCATGGATTCTTCCACTTTTCTCCTCTCTGTTGAGATAGAGGATGGGAAGACCAAGATCCATTATTTTGAAAATTAATTAGACACATGAAGAAACTGCCAAAGTATTGCTCTACATTTTTTTTTTTTTTTTTTGGTAAGAAAGGTATGCCTATATAGCCCTGAACTATCCACCTGGAATGTGAGCATATTTCTATTTTGCCCCAAATTTCAGTTCCCCAGAAGGTGCTAGCCGTTCACATTCCTGCTAAACTCTTTTTAAAAATTGCTTATTTGTACCTTTTGTTATACATGACACTAGAATGTATTTTACCATATCATACATACATGGAGTATAACTTCCCATTCTGTGGCTGTGCATGATGTGGAGTTACACTGGTCATGTACTCATATATGAACATAGGAAAGTTATGTCTGATTCATTCTACTGTCTTTTGCATTCCTATCCTCTCCCTTTCCCCATTGTCTCCTGTTCAACCTGGTAAACCTTCACTCCCCCTGACACACCTATTGTGAGTCAGCATCCACCTATCAGAGAGAACATTTGGCCTTTGGTTTTTTGGGATTGGCTTATTTCACTTAGCATGATAGCCTCCAGTTCCATTTCCATTATGGCAAATGACATAATTTCACCCTTCTTTATGGCTGAGTAATATTCCATCGTGTATATGTACCACATGCTAAATTCTTTTTGATGTGACATGGGATCCCCTCAAATAGTCACCTAAATTCACTGGAGGGGATCTTGTAGACCATAAGACCAGTACTTCCATGATGACAAGCACACAAGCTTAGTTGATGGCCTGTGGTCCTTCCTTTATGGCACTCCCATGAAGTTGTCTGCATAGAATGTTCCCAGGGTTACAGCACATCTGGATTTCTCCCTCACAAACAAGGAGTGACAGTCCCAGCTCATGATCTCCCAATATGTCTCCTGGTAGCTCAAGTCCTATCTCACACAAAAACATAAAGATCTCTCATGACTAATGCACTTCCCTTATATTTTGAAGAAATCATGGAGTGTTCAGGAAGTGGGATTGGAGAGTAGACACATTTGAAAATCGAGCCTGGAAGAATGTCAACATTGTTGAGGGTCATTTGCTCTCCAATGACAGATCCCAGGGTCTTTTTTTTTTTTTTTTTTTGGTACTAGGGATTGAACTCAGGGCACTCCACCATTGAACCACATCCCCAGCCCTATTTTGTGTTTTATGTAGAGACAGGGTCTCACTGAGTTGCTTAGTGCCTCGCCATTGCTGAGGCTGGCTTTGAACTCGTGATTCTCCTGTCTCAGCCTCCCTAAGTGCTGGGATGACAGGCTTGCGGCACTGCGCCTATCTCCCAGGGTCTTTGACAGGTATCTCCAATTATTGATGAGGACACTGGCTCCTCAGACGTGAGAAGGAAAAACAGCCATTGTGTCCCAGCACAGCACACACCTGTGGCTGCACTCAGCCACTGATGCTCATGTTTTGACTCCACTCTCTTGTAACAAGTACTCAAGGGCACCTGGCATCCCTCCTAACACAGAGGTGTTCTTCCCCTTGTCTTCATCAAATTACCTCACTAAGAGCTGAGGGTCCCCAAGATTTGCTATAAGGCATTGCATATCTCCTTTCACTAATCTTCATCTGTCACTCTCAAGATTGTGTTCGATGTTCAGGGCTATGGTTTGGATATGGAATATTCCCCAAAAAACCCATGTGTTGAAGGCTTGGTCCCCAGCCCCTAGCACTGTTGGGATTTGGTGGAAACTTTAAGAGGTGGGGAATAGTGGGAGCTTTAAGGTCATTGAGGGTGTGCCCTTGCAGGAGATTAAGGGAACCCAGGCTCTTCCTCTCTCTTTGTTTCCTTTTCTGGCCATGAAGTCAGCAGCTTTGCTCTGACATGCACTCTCACTGTGATGGACTGCCACAGGGTCAAAGCAACAGGAACAACTGGTCTTGGACTGAAACCTCCAAAACTGTGGACCAAAATAAACCTTTTTTCTTTATAAGGTAATTTATCTCAGGTATTTGTTACAACAACAGAAAGATGACGAACACTTTAGCAGTATGGAATACATCTAGTGTTGGCATTCCAGGCATGTACGTGGACCACACAGTGAAGGAGCTGAATGATTCAGTAGGTGGAGGTGGATCCTGAGAACTGGCTTTCCAAAAACAGATCCCTGGGTGATTTTTGATGCCCAGGAAACCTTGGGAATCCTAATGTTCCCAGGATGTGTTTGGATTCCTGCAGGCACTACTGAGGCGTCCTTCTAACCTTTTTTGATTTTTTGTTGTTGTTGTTCTTGCTTTAGACTTCAGTGTAAGATCTCTGAATTTCCTGCATCCTCCTCTCCTCCCTAATGTCAAAAGGAGAGGAGGATACACCAAGTTCTTCACCACCTTCCCCTCAGAGTACTTAAATGTAGTACTGCCTTTTTCAAACTATAGAGAGAAGTAAGAAATAAAGACCCTGGCTTAGTACTGAAAGGGCCCTGCTTCTTTGCAAATGTCATCTTGGGAAACTGGCAGGTGATCCTATAGAGTATTCTCCCAAGAATTCTCCCCTTTCTGGTATGATAGAGTGTGACCTAAGTTACAGTGCACTTCAGAAATAGAAGGGCAGGCAATGCAGAACCTGACCTCTTAGGTTTTTTGTACATTTAGTCCACCACAGGTATCTTCCAGATCAGTGGTTTTCCAAATTTTTGACATTTGACATCATACTACTGTGTGTGTGTTGTGTCTATGTGTGTTTCTAAAGTAGTTTCAGATGAACTAGTACTGATACTACATGGAAGAGACTCCAAAATACACCGACCCCATCCACTAGACCAAACTTTGTCTTGAAACATGCTACCTGGACCTAATCCGTGCTTTGAAAAATATTGCCACTCATTGTTCAGATTCAGCAGGAGCCCAGGGTGTGGATCACATTAATCATAGCAATAGGAACTGGCCTCATGGATGGCTTCGTTACTTTGAATCTGGATGTAAGCTAAGTATTTTTTCACAAATGATTTTGTTTAATCTTCACAGAATTCCTGTGACATATGTGTCGTTCTTCTCACTTTAAAGGTGATAAATCCGAACCTTACTATGGTTGCTCAGCGTCAACTGTTGTTGGATGTGACAAGTTCATGCTGCTTTGCCTTTGAATTGAGATTATTCGCTAATAAAACCAGAGCTTATATCCCTAATTACAATCAATGAATCAAGAGTTTAACAAGGGCAGGCGCTCTGGAGGCACAGAGAGGAGGAGACATTGACCTTGTTCTCCAGGAGCCAATAATCAAGTTAGATCTCTAAGTTAAATAGCAATATCTGACCTAAACAAGATTTTACATATCACGTGGTTTAGTCAGTAAAAGTTTGTTGATAATGCTGGGGCTGGGACTTCTTAGCAACAGGATGCCACTTCAGGCGACAGAGACCCTGGAGGCTTCATGTAGAAGGTGATCTTGAAGCACACATGAATTTGAGAAGTTAGAGAAGAGAAGAGAGAACTTCTTACACAGGTGGCACTGTACAAGACAGGAAGGCGGACAGAGGCAGTGAACAGGTTCGACCTCAGGGGCATGTTCCTGCAGAAGAGAAGTTGTCTAGCCTTGTTCCTCAGAGACCACGGATGCTGGGCCAAGGTGGGGGCATCTTCTTAGTTCCTGGTTCTCCACACCTGTTTTCACTGTGATCAAAAACATTTTCACACACACACTAACCCCTAAGATACTGTCTGAACAAATTGACCATTGATAAGGGAGCGAACTGAGGGGTTTTGAAAAGTTGCCTGAGTGTGACAATCTGAGGACCCAGTTTGTTCAACTGTGAAATCATGCTACATATTTTTGTTTTGTTTTGTTTTCACCCATGCTTCTTGCCTCAACTTCCTTTCCGAGGAGAGCTGTAGAAACATGAGTTTCTCTTCCCCAGGGTGGGTCACAGACGCTCTAGTCCTCTCCCCGCCTTTCTGTCTTGGAGCTGGCCCTGAAGAATTCTCTGAGCTACCCTTATGGGATAGCAGGTCCTAGGACCCTCCTCATTCCTAAGGGTCCTGCCCATACCCTGGAGGGAAGAGAGCTGTATGGAGAGGCGAAGAAAGGTCTGAACAGATACGCCTTGCTGGGTTTCCTCCCCTAAGGGCATTAGGTCATGTCCCTTTCATCCAGTCACAGTTGGACACAGTCATCCATGATCCAATCAGGCCTGTGTAATGAAGGCTTTACAGAAACCCAAAAGGACAGGGCCCAGGAGCTTCTGGAGAGCTGAACACGTGGGGGTTCCTGGAAGGTGGCATGCCCTTCCCCCAAACCTCACCCTATGTATCTCTTTATCTGTACCCTTTGTGATATCCTCTATAATAAACCAGTAAACATGAGTCCCCTGAGTCCTGTGAGCCACTTTGCCAAATTAATTGATCCAAGAAGGGGTTGTGGGAATCCTGATTTAGAACTGGTTGGTCAGAAGCACAGGAAAACACAACCTGGGGCTTGTAATGCATCAGAAGTGGAGTGGGGGCAGTCTTGGGGACTGAGCCTTCAATCTGATGCTATCATCACAGGAAAATAGAGGACAACCAGCTGGTGTCCACTGTAGAATTGCTGGCTGGTTGGCTTGCCCTCACACCTTCTAGGGTCACGGAAACTTTCTGTGTTGATCATGGTATGGGGATAGATGGAAAAACAGACACTTTGTTCTTCCAACACCACAGCAAAGTCCATAAGCTCTGTGCCTATGGGCAAGTGACACAACTTTGCTGATTCTCTGTTTCTGATCAAATAGGGATCATAAGAATTATTACCTTTTGATGATGTTCTTAGGACTAATTAGGGTGACTATATACAAAGCATTTTGAACACTCTGAAGTATTGTATGATATGAGCAACTGTTTTTCATTTTAATAGGGAAGATTTAGATGGATGAAAAATTAAGATACACTTTATCATTTATCAGGTACAAAATGAGAAGCATGAAAGGCGTTACTTCAAGGGATTGTTGCATTGGGTGTTTTAGGAAGATTAATTTGGCATTGGGAAATGGATGGAGCAGGGGAAATTAGCTTGCAAACCAGTGTATTGGTCTTTATGTGAGTGACGAGGAAAAACCAATAGGTCCTGAGACTAACTTCAAAGGGGGTGGCCAGGCCAGGTGCAGTGGTGCACGCCTCTAATCCCAGTGACTCAGGAGGCTGAGGCAGGAGGATTGTGAGTTCAAAGCCAGCCTCAGCAGCTTAGCAAGGTCCTAAGCAAGACTCAGCGAGATTCTGTCTTAAAATAAAACATAAAAAAAAGTTGAGAGTGTGGCTCAGTGGTTAAGTGTCCTAGGTTCAATCCCCAGTACCAGAGAGAGAGAGAGAGAGAAAGGGGATGGCCAGAAAGAGAAAGCAGTGGAAGAAATACTTAACATTTATCTTTTACCAAGGGCTATTCACATTTCCAATTTCATTTACTCAAATAAGGCTCAGAGTTTTCTCACAAGGAACTGCAGAAATGTTCTGGAAATGGCTAGTAAGAGGAAGTAGAATTTTGGAGAAGGATTCATTGTAGACATGATTGAGTTTAGGGGATAGTGAGATATCCAAGTGGTTTAATAAATAGCTCTGCTAGTCTGGTAGAAGGAGGGGACAGGAGAGGAGAAATAGGGTCTTCATGACAGTGGAGAGATGCTCAGAGGGCTGAGTGTTGAAGAGAGGAGGAGGAGGAAGAGCTAACCCAATGCTAGATTGGGAGGGCAGGTTTAGCCAGAGAGGGAGCAGAGAGAGTCAGAACTGAAGAACAGTCATTGGACTTTAGAACTTGTTCCCTCCAGTGATCTTTATTTTACTGGAAACTGAGAGCCAACAATGTTGGTTGAGACCTGCAGCCTCAATGAGGTGGAAGGACCACAGGAGATCAAGAGATTGCTCAAAAAGTAGAAGCACTCTGTGCCAGGTATTCATTACAGAACTTTGGTAGGAAGGAAAAAGAATGAGAAGCTAGATTGGGCTCTAGGATGAAAGGGCAGGCTAACAACTTTACCTTTCCTATGCCTCTGGTATGTAGCTGCTCAAGGGAAGAACTTGAACTTTGTCCGAAATTTGAGTTTTGCTGGGAGCCTGCCTAAGAAATAGGGTCATCGTGAGAGGGGAGGATATCCCATATATAAATAGAGAAAGTGTCAGATGGAGCAAGGCCAGCTGGCAAGTGGGGGGCTGAGAGGAAGCAGGCTGCAGTAGCTCCAAGTGCAGGATGAGGCTGCACTTGAACTCTCCCTGACCCGGCTCTCTGGGGTGGCTGAGCATCCAGGGAGCCAGTGAGCTGGGTGACGGAAGCAAGAGAACTTTATGGCCAGCAACTTGAACACTCTGCCTGCTCTCCAAATTAAGAACAGGTCTTTTCTAATAGGTCAGAGACTCAGACAGGTGATGTGGGAGGGGGGCGGGGGGGAGAGATATTGATTGATTTCAAGGAGAAATTTCAAGGCCCAAAGGATGATGTTGGAGTTGAAAGTGGTTGGTGTCCACCATATCAACCCCATGGTGTTTTACTGAAGGAAAACATGGGCAACCTGGGCTTGGAAAGAGTGACCAGGGAAAGTAGCAAGGAGTGGTAGATGAAACTCTCTCCTTGTATAACCTTCAAAACACAGGACGAGAGGCCTGGGGCTGTACATTAGAGGGGAGAGAAGACCTGGATTTAAAGGTAGACCTTAGAACCAACAAGTTGGGGGAGCGTAAGAGACAATTTGATAACACAAATGTATGTGATCAAAGGGGAAAGAGTAGAAGCAGGAGGAGAACGCTTGGAGGGAAAGTAGAAGGTTCCAGAGAAAGGAACTGGGGACATGGCAGAGTTAAAAGACATTTTCTTCTTCTTTCTTATTGACAGGATCTGATTTTATTCCAGGTGGCAAAATACTCTGTTATAAAGGTTACTTCTTAAATCTAGAAGTGGTCAGTGAAATCTAAATAGAAATCATTCCATGGAAACCCCATGGAGTCTAATCTGGTGAGTGGGATACCCTTTTACCACCCTCTTTTCTTCTTTTTAATTGGAATGAGGAAACAATGGCTAGAACTCCAGCAGCCACCTTGGGCCATGATGTGACTTTGACAATGGAAGCCCCATGATAAGGAGAATGGCATAAAAAGGTAGAAGGAACCTAAGCATCTGGTTCCCCTGGAATGGCCATACCAGTCCTACCTACCACAAAAAACAAATACGTATGTGTGCCTGTGCATAAGTTGTAAAAGGAAAATGGACAAGCTGATAAAGGACGAACTCCAGGAAGGTAAATATAGATTCATAACAATTCAGCTCAAGATGAGATGCCTAGTTAATTTGAAAGATAATAACCACTAAAAGAGTTCAGACGAAGGGAAATTCTTTCTTGCTTTACAAGTGAGGAAAGCATGACATCAGGAAAACAAGGGTTCCGTCTACACCTGACACGAAGCCTTCCTGATTCTAAATGCACTCTTTGTGCTATACTGTTTTTCTTCTATTGGAGTGTATCTTAAAAAGTACCATTTTGCAGCATGTGGAATCTGTGATATTGGTGGGAATGAATGGCTCATGATTTCTCAAGATTTCAGTCAACAGGGAACAGAGCGAGCCCTGTTGAGGAAGAAAACTGACACATGGCCACTGATGACATGTGAAAGGGACCGGCTGGGTGGTTCCCCTGCCAGGGCTCATCAGGGACATCTGAAGGATAAGGGATGAGTAAGCCCCAGGGATTGGCCTAACACCCTACTCACACATACTTTAAAAAAAATTGTTTTATTTGTTCTTTTTAGCTATACATGATGGTAGAGTGTATTTTGACATATTATACATACATGGAGTGTAACTTATTATAATTAGGATCCTATTTTTATGGCTGTACTAGATGCTCACACATAATACCAGCAGTGTCAGCCGTCAAGAAGGACTAAGTACGCACTGGTTTTGTGCATCCCAATTATGAGAAGAACCTTCCCATTCGTGGGTCTGCACCTGAAAACCCCACTTTTACTTGAATTTTTTTTTAAACAGAGAGAGGGGATCAGAAGCTTCTGTGCATTTTCTTCTTCCCATTTCAGCCAGCTGCTTCTCTTCTTAGCTCTCCCACTCGCCAGAAGGGAGACGGGAGAATAATCTTCTGTTGAAATCTCTCCTTCCAACAAGAATTCGTGACCCTGGAAAGACTGCGGGTTTTCAAAAGCTGTCTGAACCAAGATTCTAAGCAGGTGCAGCGCTGTTCTCAGGCAGCGGATCACCTTGCAGCAGGGATAGGGGAGACCACACCTATTCTTCCAGGGACTTAAAAGGCATATCTTGGGGTTGAGGGGAGCCAGATTCTTTAATTTCCAGATGTTTCCTCACTTTCTTGTTGTCTTGTTTGCTCAGTTGGGGCGCACAGTGACCGGGCTCTCAGTGTCTAAGGGTTCTTAAAGAGGCCCGGGAATCCTGGACAAAATCCCAGGGAGAGCAGGTTTTGTGCGCATATGGGAGGGAAGCAAGCGCGAGTCACTTCTGTGCCGAGACAGAGGGGACAGAAGGCTCCCTACCTTGAGCAAACTTCTCTCTACCCTGGGAGGACACATTTTCTCTTCTTCCCCTTTGCCCTCGTGGGATTTGAGTGAACAGGTGCTCACACCCTGGCTTAAACGAGAGCTCTCATCACCCGCCGAGTCCCGGCCAACAGATGCTCGGCCTTTTCACCCTTCGGTGTGGCCGCTGCAGGCACCAAAGCCTCATGGACTCAAAGCTGGGGGAGCTGAGGAACAGGGCGCCGCCGCCCTCTGGAGACTGAGACGCACCAAGTTTCGCCAACCTGGGAGGGGCAGGACAGGGTCAGTTCTTGGCGGCACTCGGACAAGTTGGAGCTGTCTCTGCTGCAACCCACCTTGCAGCAGACGGGGCGGGTAAAGCGGCTCTGGTTGATGCTGGTTGATGCTGGGTCTCCAGTCCCGCGCTGCAGTGCGCTCTCCAGCACCGCCAGCGGAACAGCCCTTTCTGTGATCCCCGGGAGGTCTGCGGGGAGGCGGCCGGCAGGGCTCGCAGGGAGCGGCCCCCATGCCCGCAGGGCGCCCACTGCGGGCGGGACACGGGCAGTGCAGCTTGTGCACCGCCGACCTCGGCGGGGGCGCGATGCCACCTGCATCCTCTCCGCGCGCTACCCGCCAGGCCCTGTCGGGCCTGCGGTGGTTCTGGATGTGCCCGCGGGGCGCACGACGGGCAGCGTTGGCGGCCTCATCCCAGACCCGCGCGGTGCAGCCACCACTGCAGCATTTCCAGCTGCCCTGGCCAGCCTGCGCAGCTGTCCACTCTCCTCCTCTGGGAGGCAAACCTGCACCAGAGGGCGTCTTAAGAGAGGTCGTGGCCAACTTGCCTTTTATTCCAGAAGCGACTCAATCCTGTTTTAAGAGGGTTAGCTCCCCAGACGCTATTAAACTAAGTTTTAGGTGGCCTTTTGTCAGAAAACTTTTAATCACACAGAATTTAGCTTCTAATCGGCCAGACATTTAAACTGCATGGAGTAAAACCTTTCGTTTTTAACATCCACTCTGGTGTTTGCTGGAAATTTGCCACCGAATTTAGGCTCGAGTTGAAGGTTACCAGGATTTATTATTGTTTCCCCAGGATGTTTAACCCTCATGGGCTCCTTTTCTTTCATTTCAGATACTTAAAAAAAAAAAAATTCTTGTAAGCGCTTTGGCCGTTTAGTTTAAGAAATTTGTTTTAGCTCATATGATTTTGTAATCCAGAAATATTTCTGAAATGGGGAGGGGGGCGTTGGAGACAGAAAGCAGCTGTGTACCAGGAAATAATAAGTATCATGCAAAAATATCACAGCTAATCGATGTCCTTTATACGAGTGGAAATATCTATGTTTAATTGCTTTAAAAATGTGGGGTGAAAAACACAATTATACACTGTGATAACAAATCTGTACAGATAATTTCTGAACAATACAAAACAAGTGCTGAAAACCTGTTTTCTTTATGATTGAAATAATTGTTCCCAAACTGTGATACCACCTACCCAAATATCACATTGTCCCATCTGCTAATACTTGAAGAGGAATAGCCACCAATTGAATGCATGTAGATTTATCCTTAATAAACAGAAAATTGCATAGCTTTTTATATTGTCGTACATCCTCAAATGCATCTTCCAATATCACTGCTCAGCGTAGTGATATTCTTGTTATTTTAAAATTTCAATTTTCAGAGATACATAAATTTCCCAATAATTATAAACACATCATTTTACTCATCTGATTTTAATAACATGCATTTTTATAATTACTGTACAACCAAAATAGACATTGAGTTATGCTGTGTGCATGTCTTTATTCAACAGTATATTCTTAGACACCTTGTTCAAACAAATGAAGTGAATTTCAAAGAAAAGAAAACAAGAAAAAAAATCCTGCCAGTAGAAACAGAATCACAGTGCCTTACAGACAAAAGGAAAGGAAAAGAAGTTCTCATACGAAAAGAGATTTATTATTACATAGAAAATTCTCACAATAGTTGAAACCCACTTCAGAAACTAGTAAACACCTTAGATAGAGTTGTGCCAATTACTCAAGCCCATAAGCATCTGCTTTGTCTTAATTAGACGGGGGAGGTGAATGACCACTGTTTATTTTCATTTTCCTCATTAATTATGAAAAACTGCATTTAATTCATCTTGCATGGTGAGAGATTGGCTGCGCAGATGTAAGTCGTAAGGGAAGTGGCTGTCGGTGGGCAACCTGAACATGGCACCCTGCCCAAGGGGACCCCTGGGTGGCACTGCACAGTAATGCATGCCGTAATTGTAATTTTTGCCATAGTCCAAGGTTTCTTCTTGCTTCAGGGAAAATATCCCATTATAGTTAATTGGGGGAGGACTTAAGGGACCTTCAAACTGAGGGCTGGCACACTCAGGGGAAGTACTTTCATAGAAGGATTCATACGCACTGCAATAATTGTAGGGTTTCATGGGCTTGGAATTATCAAGAGTCCCATGCCCTGGGGGAGTGGCGAGCTCAGGGCTGTGGTAGGGTGGGTAGAAGGTGGAATAGGGCGACCTGGTGTGGTGTGCAGCCTCCCCACCCTGACCCATCAGGAAACTCCTGGCGTTGAGCTGCAAGCAGCCTGCCACCAAGTTTGTAGTTGGCTGGGAAAGACCTTTGCATAAGTTTTGGACGAACGTGAGCAGATCTGGTCTCTTGCCGATTCTCAGAATTTCAGAAAGTGCCCAGATGTAGTTTTTGGCCAGCCGTAAAGTTTCTATTTTGGACAGTTTTTGGGTTTTAGAATAGCAGGGGACCACTTTTCGTAAATTGTCCAGAGCGTCGTTGAGGCCATGCATCCTGTTCCTCTCCCGAGCGTTAGCTTCCTGTCTCCTGAACTTGACCCTTTCCAATCGGAGCTTGGTGGTCTTTTTTTTCCTAAGACCCCTCCTTCTGGGCAGCCCGTTTTCATCCTCCTCTTCTCTATCTTCCTCCTCTTCTTCTTTCTCAGTTTCTTCTCCAGGGGCCCTCTTGATGCTCTTTCCTCGAAGGACAATTTGTTTGGAAAAGCTTTCTGGTTTCTTAATTTGCTTCTGGTCCTCGCATTCTCTAGAAAACTTTCTGCACATCTGGGATTCTGGCATTACAACAGACTCATCAAACGGTAGTGTTAACATGGTTCTCTAATCTTAAATTACCTGAAAAAATGCCAGCACAATATTTAAAACGTTTTCATTTTTTAAAGTTAACACACTTAAAACACATTTGATGACAATCAGAATAGTACAAGAATATATGAAAGAGACTGATTCCAGGGGTAATTTTTGGGCATTAAATAAAATTTTTGAGTTTGTGCAGACTAGTAATTATAAGAACATTGATGCATGCAATGAGATTAATTTATACAGGCAAATTATCAAAAGAAAATAAAATTGCAAGCATTTACTATAATCCCACCACAATCTCCATTTCTCTTTGATTTGATACTCGATTTTAATACATGGAAAGGATTGTGCAATTCAAGAAAATGCAAAACATGATATAGCAATGCAGAATTTCATTAATTCCAATTCCCCTGAGAACAAAATACAACAGAAACCAGTTTATAAAATGAAAAGTGCTATTTCTCCATTAGCTGACAAATTTGTGGGAATTTTTAGGAAAAAAAATCCCTAACTTTATTTACTGTTCTCATATAACTGTGAATTTAGATAAATGGTTATTAGAACATACAGATTTAAAGAAAAGATTAATCAGATCAGTTTTAAACACTAATTTTTTTTCTGATCAGTAAAGAGTTGTGTAAAAGAGCACTGTTTTCTCAGGCTTCTAAAAGAAAAGGGGATTAGGCTAATTTGGAAAAAAGCAACTCTACAAATATATGAAAAAAATAAAATATCTTTGGCAGTTTTCTAAATCAAAGAAAATGTTGAGACTGCTTTTACGTTTAAGATTTTCTCAAATGTAATTGTCTGATTACTGCTGTTCAAATCACCCTGGACAAAAACCACTCTCGCAGTGTTTTTGTTCTACGAGCCACAGAAGTCTCCCTCTAGCTAATATCTGACGGGAACGGTCCAAGGATTCTGACTGCAATTGTGCACGTGTGTTCAGAATCCCAAATGAAAGGGGAAAATAATTTGTGTTTCAAATGCATTTTTGGTTTTTGTTGGGTGAAGCAGAAAGTATTTTCATCGAAAGTCTTCAAACAAATAGGCACATTAAAACAGAGACTTTTCAATGTAACAATCTCCAGCCCTCTCAGCACACACACACACACACACACACACACACACACACAAACTCTCAGTAATGTCCACATACTTGCAGTGTTACATAATAGCAGTGAAAGTATGTGATAATTACATCATAAGAATGAAATATGATAAGAAGTTATAGATGGCAAAGAGCATCCAAATACTCTAAGACAGTGATACTGTATCTTTAAATACTTGCATGCAAACCCAGCATCAATTGAAGTATATCTTTATTTATATTACCTTAGGTTTTAATTTCATTCAATAATCAGTTTTCATTTTGGGTCTTCCAAATCTTTTCAGGCTGAGTGTCGCATCGTCTCCTGGAGCCTCTAGATCTGTGTATATCTGCACTATCTCATTGATCTCTAAAAAGTGACATTGATGCCAACTGCCAGAGCTGGTACCCATGCCATCTGCTAGTGACGTCACAGGGCAGAGAGAGCCATGTGATCCTCTCTCTTGGGACCTTCATTCTGCACTGATCATCTGGCATCCCTGTAAGTGGGTACCAGCATTCATGCATCAACACAGAAGGTTAGACTGATAGGAAAAAAATCTGCACCAGCATTTCACATACAGTAGGTGCGTTTCTCCTCGAGCTGCTTCGGTTTCACTGGCAATCTGTAGAAAGACTGCTAGTGCTCAGTTTCGCCCTGCCAACGGTGCAACTGTTAGGTAGTCGTTAATATTCCATTCATTTGCAAGGTGGGCTTTTGTGTGAACGAGAGGTTTTTGTTGTTGTTGATGATGTTGTTTTGTAAAGATCACCATCTCCTTTGTGCACCTGGGTACCCAGGGAAAGAGAGCCGTAAAAAGGAGCTGGAAGCTTGTCTTGGGTGCATAACCAAACTAAGATTAGTGTCAGCAAACAGGAGTCAGCGAAGGGCTCCTGTTTCCTCGTTTTGTTTCATGGCATGGGACTTGTGCGGGTGTGTCTGTACATTTTCTTAATATGTAAGACCTCTGTGCTTCTTAGGACTTCAAAATGAAAGGACAGTTTTTCTACTGGGGTCTGTGGAAGACATTCTGCAATGTTTCCCTTCCTGCAATTGCCGGTATCTTTCAAGAACTTTTCAGAGGCTACATGTATCTGTGTGTGTGCGTGTGGGTGTGTGTGTGTACACACACATATATTATATATTATGTATAATACAGAGACACTGCACATCCACTGTTAAGGATTTCAAACTATACAGTATGTCCTCCACCAAAAGTCACTAACTTTACTCTTTTATTATCCCCTCTCTCTCCCAGTATTAGCTTGCTTCTTCCTTCTCATTTAAGACAATAAACATAAAAATGATCGCTTAGGTTTCTGTCTTTCTCTCCCTAGCATTCTGCTGAGTATTTTAATCAAAGATCAGCTTTCCTGTGTTTTTGAGCTTCCAGTTTTTTTTTTTCCTCTTAAAAATCTCCTCCCATTTTTGTTTCCTGCAGAACAACATCCAGTTAAACATCGCCCTCTGTTAGTGCCCAATAGCTTGTCCCTACCAGGTTTATTACATGTTATCTTTTTTCACCCTCCACCCACTTTTGGTTTCTTTTTCACAAAAGCAGGGTGCAAACAGTTAAGCAAAGCTGGCTCAGCCTGACTGAGAAAAGGGACTGTGGAGCCAGAGGCAAACTCCACCTTCCTCTCCTGTGCTCCCTGCTTCTTCCCCTCTGCCAAGAGGACATTTGATTTCAGGAATGCTTGTCAGTAAAGTACAAAGTGAACTTAAAAAAATAAAAGTTTAAAGATAAACAAATAAACACAACCTTTGTTGTTTGACAACTGAGTAATCTCCTCTAAAAGTGAGAGAGTATGCTTTTGGAATTAGACTAATCCCTGGCAGGCTGCAACTGTTGAATCTGTGTTAGCATTCCCCTTATAAATCCCAGTTTTGAAAGGTTTAGAATTCTGCTGCTTTAATGCATTTTGAATCCAAATTGGCACCAACGGCTTCAAACCGAATTCAGTTTTGCTCCTCTCATTTCACACTCATTTCCACCTCCTTAAAAAGTTACTTTTCCTGGATAGTTCTAGAAAAGATGGGGGAGTGGGCAAAAAGGAGGATCATGTTAGGTAAAGGTGGATAGTTTCTCTCCCCAAATGGCCCTGTAAAAATGCAAATTTAAAATCAGAGTATGATTATAAATTCCTGTTAAAATAGGTAGGTTCACCTAATTCGTGTTTTTTAAAAAGATCTGACATACCAACACCATTTTAAAATATGTACCTTTAGGGTACATTATTGGTAACAAGGGCACTGAATGTATTTCATGCAGCTTTTGGTTCAAAAACTGCACACACTTTTTATATCAGCATTGAGAAAAAACAGTTTCAGGATTTTTTTTTCCTTCTTACATGTGGCTTAATTTTTAAATATAAAGGAATGTAAGTGTTAGAGACATCAGCCACAAAGCAGCCCACAGTGCCATGAATTTTGTGCATTCCACTGTATTCTGAACATGCAAAGTCTCTAGGAGCTGCATTGAATTAAGGGCATCACAAACATGCAAATAAAAATCCAGGGTATAAGTGAAATGATATGTCAGGAGAAAACTATCACCAATATAGTTCATCGAACGGATTGGTTTTGTATTTTATTTTTACATGTGCAGGAAAATGAGAAAGTTGATCGGTGAAAATGTTTGGGTCTGTTCTATTCCTGTCTTTGAACATGAAAGAAAGACCCTGGGTGATGAAGAGGTGGGCAGGCACAATCTGTGTTCAGGTCTTCTGACTATTAATCTATTGTTTGGACATCTGAGCTTGTTATATATATATATTTTTTCAACTAAAAAGGGGAAACAAAAAGTTGTTATGTCAAGATTTTGCAAGGATTGTATGTGTTTGTGTTTGTACAATAGTCTTTCCAAAGAAATTTTGTTATGCATTTTCTACTATAGTTCCAGATATGCAAATGTCTGTGCTGTTAATATGCATTCATACCATACACCACAGCGGCTGTTCTACTCTCGGCTAAGAAAGCATGTTAACACCAAGATTCCAAACTAAACTGCATCCTGACTTATAGACAAATGCTCAGAGTGTGGGGAGTGTATTAGCAGCATCTCTGTAATATATTTTCTCATTTTATGACAGTCGCTGCACACCCAAGTTCACATCTATAACTCAAGTCGATCCTGGTTTAACTGATACCATTTTTGCTTCTGGGACCATGAAATTTTATAGATTTTTAAAAAGTGCCCGATGTCTGTCTGTCTCTTGCTTTCCCTAGGCAAATGCTCATATGTCATTTACAGAAAGGAGCCACAGAAAATTTAGACATGATTTTGACTCTATTGCCAGGCAGTGGAAGCCAAAAGTCCGAATGAAGGCTTGAAGGCTGTTTTCTTGAGGTCTTTCTGTTAGTTCCTGTGTCTTAGCAAATGGGAACTCTGTGGACTTGCTTTTTCACAGTCCTCTCATCATTTAAGAGATTAGTCGTGAACGTGACAGACGTTTTTCTCACCTCTCCAAGAGTCTAAGTCAACAGGATATAGTCCAGGACAGGACTGGGCAGCAAAACCCCAGGACCAGAGGTTTTATTTATTTTTTATTTTTCTCTCAGATAAGAGATAACTTGTTAAGATGTTGGGCCGTTTTTTTCTATTGCTCTTCTTTTTATCTTTTTGCTTCTTTTTCTTCTTTCTTTCACTTTTTTTTTTTTTTTTTTTGGCTCTTAGACAAATGCTTTAGGGCAGTCACATCTTGTGAGCAAGCCCAGTGCTATGAGCTCTTTGAGTTTTAACTCTGTGATCCCGGTTGACTTGAAATAGTTTTACAATTGTGACAGACTTTGAAAAACAGTCCTTGGAATTTAAACAAAGGTATTTAAATTATGTGGCAAGGCATAAAACATCCCTATTTCTCTACAAATCCTGTTTGAGGGCTTAAAAATATAATTTAGACTTAGATAGCTGCATGTTTTGTTTATCTATACCCACGAAGATTACTTAAACTAAGCTGATAATCTGACCATGATCTGAGGAAACCTCTGGACTGCCTTTTTAAACTTACCCCAAGGTGGAAGGCCGGGCTGAATTGTCTCACTCTGGTGCAATAAATCATATTGATGTTCACGTGCTCTGAAAAGTCCTTGACCTTCAGTCTTCTGGTCTAGCCTTTGCATAAAACAGCTCTGTAGCTCTTTCTAGATATACATTTTATTATTTTCCCCCAGCAGAGCATGTTTTTGATTTTATTCACCAAATTGCATTTATTAAATTCATTTTTAAATTTGTTATTAAATAAAGGCATCGAAATCCACCAATGGAAAACTTCTACCAGTAGGAGAAAACTGGTATTACTGGACTGAATGGTTATAAATCAGTCAGAAGTAAAGAAATGATGCTTTATGAACTTTGTGATCTGACTATAAGAGAATGCATAGTTTCCTTTTGGCTTTAGAAAATATGAAGACGGATTGGTTGACCCTGATTACTGCTTTTAAAAACTACTGAATTAAACACTGTTATATTCTAATACATGCAATATAGTGGTTATTTTTAAATATAGAAAACAGAAATACACTTTTCTTTTTTCCCCTCATCCATTTTGTGAGATCGAAGTGGGCACTTTACAGAAAAGGTGTTTTTAAAAAGTTTATGTAAACTGATTTTTTGTACATCAAATCTTATGTCAGATGAAGTGCAGGCTCTGGTATGGGGACTCCTGGATGCAGTGCAGGAGGCCCTTGAGCTTTCTGAGACTGTGTGTAAACGTGGCACGCCTGTGCACATGTGCATTTTTCTGAAGACATGCCCTCTCTGTCATATTCCTAAAGGTTAAAAATGACAGTATTTTGACATCTTACTTTTACTTTAAATCTCAGTCCTGCTGTTTAATACCTATGTGTCGTTCATTCGTCCATTTCATTCATTCATTCATTCAACAAAGGTTTGTTGAACATCTGTTTTGGATTTATTCTTGACTTCTCCTTATTTCCTCACACCCTACAACAAGCATGTCAGTGATTCCTTTCAGTTTTATCTCAAAATTATATCCAGACTCTGACCCCTTTTCAGCAATCCTAGTACTTCCCCCCTTGGTCCAAACCATCGCTATTGTTTCCCTGGCCTACAGGACATCTGGGCTTTCACTGTCACCTCCTCCCAGTTCATAGATGTTTCTCTGCTTAGCAGCCAGAAGCATCCTCTTGGGCCATAAATCATACTGTGGTCTGCACTCAAAATCCTCAGGTGGCTCCTCCTCTCATTCCAAGGAGGAGCCACCTCTCTGATGTCGTTTTCTCCTACTGTCCCCTCCACTCACTCAGCTCCAGCCACTGACCCCTCACACAGGCACTCTCCTGCCCTAAGCCCATTGCACCTAACTTCTGCTTGGAAATTTCTTCCTGGAAATCCTCATGGCTCATTCTCACATTCTCCATCCAAGTCTCTGCTCAAATATCCACTCTCAGTGGTGAGGTCTCCCCTGAGCACCCTAATTTATACTGTGTTCCTGTCCCTTCTACCTTCCCCAGCCATCTTCCTGGTTTTCTTTTCTCCACCGCATTCACCGCTTTCTTTTTGTTCAGCATGTATATCAATCTGCAATTCCAGCGCCTGCACATGAAAGGTAGTCAGTCCACAGTTGTTGAATGAAGAAATTGGTTCCAAGCACCAGGTTAGTGATAACCATTCAGTGGTGTGGATCACAACCATGGCAAGACTATTAGGGAGTTTGCAGTCTATAGGGAGGGGCAGAAAATAAACAGGTAAGCATACACATGTGGAACCTACTCATTGGAGACTACAGAGAAACCGGGAAGATCTATTCAAACAAAGCATCCTGGAGCCTTCTCTGGGCCAACCCTTAAGCCAAGAGGTGAAGGGCACAGCAGAGGCCAGAGCAGATGTGATGCTCCCAATGTCCTGGGAAGACCATCAGCAGCACAGTGAGGAGGCACAGTGGTGCAGGGCATGGTGAAGCAAGTGGGATTTAATCCAAAGGAAGCCACCAGAGGGCACAAGGCCATGGGGTGAGCTAGTGGTAGAACACATGCTAAGTCCACACAAGGCCCTGGATTGCTCTCCAGCACCCAGAAGAAAAAAGTAAAAAGAAAAGTTGACTATGGATGCCATGAGAAGATTGAAGAGGGTGAAAGGGGAGGAAAGTAATGGGGTTCAGGAGGCATAACCCCCAAAATATGCCATCTTGGCATGTTGAAGCTGAAGGAATTTAAGAAAACTGCAGAAGCAGAAAGGTCTCTCTAGCCTTCCCTCTTTTCCTCCCCTGAAGCGAGTCATCAGACCTTCCTGGAAGAGGTTCACTCCCTCTACCCAGAGGAGAGGAGCATCCATGTCTTTGAAGACACACAGGCTCAGAGAAGACTCTCAATGAATAGGCCTTGGACTTCTGTTTTTTACCATTGATTTACATTCTTTGCCCAGTTGTATCTCTCCACAACTCTTCCTTCTTCACCAGAACTTCTACAAAAATTACCAAGGTTTAATTGTTTCTTTGAGTTTTCATTTTCTTATCAAAGCTCCCCTGTTGTGTAAAACTTATTAAATAAATTTGCATGCCTTTCTCTTGGTAATCTATTTTGTTATGGGGGCCTTATCCATGAAAGTGAGAGGGGTAGAGAAAAAGAACTTATAAAGCCTGTGAAAGTGGACAGAGCCAGAGAGGGACATCTGTAACCTAGTGGAGGCATTGGGAATGGAGAGGAGAGGGGCATAGAAATGTATTTTGTGATAGAATCAACAGTTCGTTTGCATGACTATGGACTGACATGGGAAAGTTACTTAATCTCTGGTCCTGATGATAATGATTGTGGTGGTGATGGTGGTGGTGGTGAAAATGGTCACAAAGTCGTCATTTATATGCAATGTCCCCCGCATCAGGCTAAGTGCGCACAGACATTGTTTCATTTGCTCCTTGGAGTAAGGTTGATGTGATCATCCCCATTGTAGAAGTGATGAAGCTGTGGCCCAGAGACCTCAACTAATGTACCAGTGACCACTCAGATTTTAAATCAGAGAATTTTAATTTGAATGTGGGTTTGTCTGAATCCAAATGCTACCTTCTTAACCATTACCCTTGTTACCTTAAGAATGACATAATCAATGTCAATGAACTGCCTAGGAAAGTTTCTCATACTGTTGAATAAATAAATGTTGAATGAATAATAAATATTAGACAAAATAGGAAAATTTAACCATGAATCTTTTCACAAAGTGAACAATTGTCTTATTGTATCTAGTGACTTCAGATTGGTGCTACACTTTCACCTTTTGGATCATTGTGCACAGGAAGGTCATAGACTGTGGTGGATGATGAGATCATACAACAATGCTCACAGTCCTCATAACAACCCCTGCATGCCCAGAAGGTTGAGGGTTGAGGTGTTCATTTATTTCTTCATTCTTTTTTCATTCATTTAACAAAACACTTAGATATTATGAGGGAAAGTGAAGGTAAAGGACAGAGTCCAGGCCCTCAAGTAAGTTAGAGTTGAATTAGGCGCATGAAATACATCCACGATCCTCTAATTTAAAGCAGTGTAAGGTCACTGTGAGAAGACCCCTTATCATAGGATAAAGAAAACACTGTCTTGCAAGAGTAGGGAGGATTTTTTTCCATTTTTAGTGTTATTCAAAATATAACAGAGATTGAAAAGTAAAAATGACAGTAAGTCCACAACTCAATTTTAATGAACTGAATTTATCTGTGCAGTAGGATTTGGATCAGGAAACAGAACATTACTTATTACCCAGGAGTATTCTCCTTGCCCCTTCCAGGTCCCAACCAGCCTTTGCCTAAAGAAACCATTATTCTGACTTCTAAAAGCATTGATTATTTTTGTCCATTTTGGTATAATTCGGTATATGCTGTTTTGAGTCTGGCTTCTTTATCTCAAAATTTAATCTTGTAGTTTACCCATGTCATTCCATGTGATTATAGCTCATTTATTCTCATGGCTGTATAGTATTCCATTGTAACTATGCCTTAATCTGTTTCTCCATTCTATTGTTGATGGGCATTTGTTTATAGTTTGGGGCCATTATAATTAGTCCTATAGATATATTAGTAGATATAGTAGATGTAATTTGATGAACATAGTATGTTAGGTGTATCTTATTCCTAGGTGCATATCCAACAAAAATGTACATATGTGTTCAATATTAGGATTTTCAGGGAAATTGAGACTAACGCACTTTTTTTTCCTGGTACCGGGGACTGAACCCAGGAACACTTAACCACTTTGCCACATCCTCAGCCCTTTTAAAAATTTTTATTTTAAGACAAGGGCTTACTAAGATGGCTAAAGATGGCTTTGAACTTGAGATCCTCCTGCCTCAGCCTTCCGAGTTGCTGGAATTATAGGCGTGGGTCACCATGCCCAGCTAAGAATAAGACATTTCTAATCTTTGTTAATTATCTACTTGAAAACCACACACTCTCTAAAAATCATTGTATGTGAACAATAACATTCTCCAAAAGCTATGGACTCATGGAATTCAAAGAAGGGTATTGATTACTGATTTACCAATACTTATTGAAGGATCCCTGTATATTAGGCTACTGTGTTTGATGTTGGAGAAAAAGAGTAGAAGACACAATTCATTCCTTCACGGAGTCTAAAGTTGCTGGATGGGTTGATGCTGGCCTGTGATGTCAGTGGCTCAGGAGGCTGAGGTAGGAGGATCACAAGTTCAAAGCCAGCCTCAGCAAAAGTGAGGTGCTAAGCAACTCAGTGAGACCCTGTCTCTAAAACAAAATAGGGCTGGGGATGTGGCTCAGTGGTCGAGTGTCCCTGAGTTCAATCCCTTGTATCCTCAGTACCAGGGATTCTAGACTCCCATTGAGGAAATAAGACTAGCAAACAGGAAATGTTGAGATGCACTAGGCCAGACTATGGTGGAGAATATTAAGCAAATTAATATTTTCTTCAATTATCTAATACCCTCTAGGAGGGCAGTGCAATCCTAAGATTTTGGAGTGGTTGTACAGAGACCACGTTTCAGAATAAGGAGTACTGTTAGTAGGATTTTAAGTTTCAAATACTATGGCTAAATTATTAAGACTAATATTTGAACAATGTTAATATCAAGACTGTGATTTAATATTTTCTTTGTGCCACATTTTATGCAAAACTTTCACAGCAGCTGTATGAGGATTATATATATAAGCAGACCAGTGCAGAGCTTAAGACATGACAAATGGAGCCAGACTCCCTGACTCTACCACTTTCTAGCTGGATGATCCTGGGCAAGGTCTCTATACTTCAGCTTCTCCACCTATCCACAGGTGATAATTATATTCTTATAAGTTGTTAGATGTACTTAGAACAATACTGATGTGTAGCAAGTATATTAATGTGTTTTCTGTTGCTATAACAAATACCTCATGGTGGATGGTATCACAATGGTGGATGTACATATGAGAGGAAAAGATTGTATTGCCAGATGGGAAGTCTCAGTGCAATCTTGGGGTCAGGCTTACTTTCATAACAACTTTTTCTATGGAGAACTTACTCAAGGTCCTGCAAAAGCTACCTTAATTCCTTCTGAGAGCAGCACCTTCAATGCACCTATGATCTACCACAAGGATCCACCTCTTAAAGTTCTCACCAATAGCCACACTGAAAACCAAACCTCATGATCTCTTGGGGAAAAAAATCACACCCAAACCATGGCAGTAAGCATTGTATTATTTGCTCTGTTATTTTAAAACAAAAAATTGAGGTAGTGTAAGAAAATTGGATGTAAGACCTTTATTCATATGAAGTAGTTTCTCAAGTCTTTGTGAATTTCTCACTCTTTGTGCTCATGTCTCCAACAATGTCCTGTGATTATTCAACCATTCAGGGTGTAGATGGAGAGAACATGTTATAATGTCAATTAAATCAACTGTTTTGAAAACCTTACAGACTTCCACTTTTAATTTTAGCACTTGGACCCTGAAATATGGCAAACTCTTAAGGACAAATGACGTCTTAGTTAAGGTTGCACCAGGCCTTTTCGGAAGTTGACTTTCTTTGTTGTGCATTTATGCTACAATTCTTTCCTAAAGAAACATTGAAGTCTTTGTTCTTTATCTCTACATTTTAATCTCTAAGTGGTTTTTTTTAAATGATGTGCTATTATTGTTTTATATCTTTATTTATTTTATGTGGTGCTGAGGATCGAACCCAGTGCCTCACGTATGCAAGGCAAGTGCTCAACCACTGAGCCATAACCCCAGCCCCTCTAAGTGATTTTAATGAAAGAAATACATTGTGCACCCTGAAGATAAACAGACAGAAAGCATTTTCAGTTTTAATGTTGATGTGCTTGCAGACATAAGCCAGTGAGATGATTTTAGAAACTAAAGCACCGAGTTGAAAGGCTAATCTTGCAAAAGTCACACATTCAAATGCAAACAGGCAGGAGTCAATCAATCTCAGGGGAATGCATTTATTTGTCTTGAGACCTGCCATAGGCAGGTAGATCTTACAACCCCTTAGATCACTTTTTAAAACTGTTATGGTTTGCATATACAGGAATAAAATAAGCAGCTAATTCTAAACAAAATGAAAAAGCCCAAATAATTATTTGTCTGTTAGTATTTTGGACTTCTGGTTGGTTTTCTCTGTTTTGTTGGCAAATCTCATCTAATTAGAATATATATTTTCATTTGTGCTTCAAAATAGCAATCCTAACCCACTGTTATTATAACATATGTGGTAAGTTGTTGTTCCTGGGGTGGTGATAAATTTGAGGCGATCCATTCACATCCTCATGGGTTGGAATTAATCTTTCTCTTCTGATTTCCCACTACACTTTGTGCTTCTATTATTGTTCTTAGCATAATTTGCTTTGTAGTGTAGCTATTTGTGAATGCATCTGTCTCCCCCACTAGATTGTGAGGACAATTTCATTTTGCTTTGCCATACTTATATCACACAATACACTGATTTGCATAGGAGAAATTCAATATATATTGATGGTAGAATTGAATTGATCAATTACAGTTACCATATATCTGGCAGCAGAACACCTTAGAGAAATGAGGCCCATCTGTCAATCAAAGCTGTGATCTTTGCCTCATTACACCATGGCTAAGCAATGAGGTAATAAGTCAGTACAAAGAGATTCATGTCCTACATGCCTTCAGTTAGACTGTAGATTATGTAATTTCTTCAGCAGTAAAACATCCTCTGTAAAATAAGAGTTACCTAGTGCGAATAATGACCTATGATTTTATACAGTCTCACAGGAAGGTGGAACCCAATATTCTTCCTCCTGGCTTTTTATCCAAAAAGGCTGCTCCAGTGCTAATTATTTCTCTCCAAAGTTAGAGTAACTTTTTCACCCAGCAGTTTGTCTTTCATTTTGGCCACCAGTACTAGTTTAAGATCCAGTCTAAGACAGTGACACATGGCTTTGTATTCTCTTATTAGCTAGTGTCATTTTCTGGAGGAAACATATCATTATCTTTTCAATTCAAAGCATAAGCATTCCCCAGGCTGGATTGTCTAGCATTGGCAGGATGTCACTTAGGCTTGTTAGTGGTGAAGATAACTTGCCTTAGATTGCCTCAACTTTTTCTACTGCTGCTTTCTGTTCAGAGATGGGAGACATAGAAGAGAATGGAAGAGTCTGTGTTGGGAGCAAAAAGTCCTGAGTCACTTCCTGGTTAAGCAGGAGCGCCGAAAAACCCGCGGGCGCCAAAGCAGTGAACCTCCCCCTTTTGATACCACCTGTTTGCACTGACCAATCATCCTGC
>CM053407.1:79925310-79961429 GCA_028644305.1 Xerus rutilus
ACCAGTGCCGCGTGGTGTAGGGTAGAGGAGGAAAAACCTCCTTCACTCCTCGGTGGCCAGGTGTATTATTCCTCTGCCAAAAGCAAAATAAACACTGGTTAAACAAACCAAAGAACACAGATTAACAAAAGAAAAGCATAAAAATGTATTTAAGTTTTAGGTGGCACCGTAGCCTTCAGAAGTGAAGACCCAAAGAAACAGGGAATATGTGGTTTTGACCTTAGGTTGGTTTTCTTTTGGGGGGTGGGGGAGTGGCTAGCAGGGATTGAACTCAGGGGCACTCGGCCACTGAGCCACATCCCCAGCCCTTTTTGTATTTTATTTAGAGACAGGGTCTCACTAAGTTGATTAGTGCCTCGCTTTGCTGAGGCTGGCCTTGAACTCTGGATCCTCTTGTCTCAGCCTCCTGAGCTGCTGTCATTACAGGCGTGCACCACTGCACCTCGCTTGACCTTATGTTTGATGACTAGTGGCAATGTGGTAGGCAGAGGAGGTGTGCTAAGGATGACAACTATTGAGGCCTGTGTGTCTAAACTCTTCGGTGTCCCTCAGAGCTGAGGGTGCTCCTTTCCTCTGGGGGTAGGAAGCCCCCTCTCACATGAAGGTTTGGTGACCTGCATGGGGTGAGAGTGATCCTTCTGCTTCATTCAAATGCTGGCTCAAATGCCAAGGTGCCCTGTTTTGAGGTGAGGCATCCTGAGCCCATCTGTACAATCCTGGATGTGAGTGCCCAACCCCCTGGATTTCGGCTCTGGTGACTTGAGCAAGAGGGATTCCACAGGGAAGTGGGAGAAGTAGAAACTGCAGTCTCTATGGATGGTGGGACATGGAATGTAAGAGAGAAAGGGAGGGGACACAGGCGACACTGAGCCCCCCCCAGCAACCCATGCACTTAGTACAGCTCTTCCTGCCCCATCACCAAGTTTACCAGGGCACAGAATTGTCTTGAAAATAGAAACCCTCAAATAAACACAGAAACTGCAGAGAGATTCAGTTATGCAGCTCCAATCTCTTTCACTGCCACAAGGGTCAGGCTCTATATGTATATAAAGCTGCACGGTTTATGGTTCCACTTCACTGTGAACCAACACGAGTCTGGCTTGTCCTTTAAGACCGTTTGTAGGAAGTCTCAGCAGGCATGGGACCATGGGGTAGCATCACTGCATTAACCTGTTTTTGCCCTTCTGGAAATGGAAGGCTGCTGGGACCCTCTGCCCAATGAAAGCAGGGCATCAGCCATGCCCTTTGCGCTCCTTGGAGGCTGCTCGCCCCCCCACTGCTCCAAACTGCTGCTCCCCAAGTCAGTAAAGGAAACCCAGGCTTGTTCTTACCCACCCCCACCATCTCCACCCCTTCCCACCCTGCTTAAATTCCATTTTACAACACACAAAGCAAGATAGCCTTTGTTAAAAAGTTTAATGTTCTTAATTAGTTGAATCTGTTGGGCTAATTAGAATACCAATTAGAACTGGCAGGGCTATCCTTAATTTGAAAGTGCTGTGGTCTAGTGTTAATAGCTATTAAACCTTATAGTTTGTAAAAGATAGAGAGGGGATGAATTCACAAACTATGATTTTAAATGTGAAAGGTCAGCGGTCAGAAGATCCTGCCTGATAGTGAGTTTCCCAGGAAAGCAGAGACCCCAGAGATGGTGCAGTGGTGACTCACGCAGCAAGGGACCATCAGCACCCACTTTTCAAAGCATATTAAAAGACTGGAATGTGTTTTGCTAAAATAGCCACAGTGTGTAATTCACCTAATGGACTAATGATCTGGAATGATTCTGTAAAAAAAATAACAACAATCAAAAAAGGTGTTTAAGTCACCAGGGCACAAAAAAGTTTCTGCTCTTAGCAGACATCTGTGTCCCTTTTGGCTTACAACTTCCTGGGGAAAACCTTCATAGTTACACCTCTTTTATTTCTGATCATTGTTTGAATAGGAAACTAGAAACCAGAAATAAGAACAACTAATTTTTGTACAGAAGAGGTGCCCATTCAGGACTGAGCAGTGAATGAGTCTCCCTATTTTATGTCTTACTTGGAGATGACTAAATGGATAAGTGAGTCCTAATTTGTGTTTTCAGACAAGTATAAAAATCACTCTTCCTTGTTTTCAACAAGCAAATATGGAATGGACAATTATAGCTATTCTTACTGCACATTTTCTGAGCTAGGACTTTATTTTCCCTCTATTACAGTGATAAAGATAGAAGGTATTGCCATCCATTATTTCTGCTGGTATCTTCTCAATATATTTGTGATACATTTCCAGAAAATAACCATGCCATTTAAAGGAAACAAATATAAAAATATATTTCATCATATGTGTTATGGCACCGTTAAGAAGGAAAGAATCTATCTTTTTAGATGGTGAATTGCTTCACGAAGAATGTAAATATGTTCAATTCAATTGCTACCTCACATCTTCTTGGAGGTAAGTGGAGAATAAATTTAAAACAAACAGACAGACCAACAAATATATAAATGACTGAGTGACTATCGGTGGAGCATTTGTGTACAAAAATTGGCAGAAAGAAAAAAAGGATCTATTATCCCGAGTGTTCTCCAGATATGTTTTAGGAAATAGGGTGACTTTGACATCAGGAATACTAGGTTGAAGGAACATCGAAATGAGGCTTCAAGTAGCCTTCCTTCTCAGATTAGATTTCTTCTTGACCCAGTTCCAGCCACAGTGTAGCCACTACGCTAGAGGCCTGCCCTGGACATAGGAGAACACATGGTCGAATACAGCCCAGTTTGGATCTACCGGGGGAGAGTGTATACATAACAGGAAAGCAAACAAGAGACATTATATAACTAATCAAAATTTAATGACTAATCAAAATAGAGACTCATCTCCTCTGAGTGTGGCTTCAAATGCCACATTAAGCATTTTTCTTTTCTTTTCTCTTTCTTTCTTTCTTTCTTTCTTTCTTTCTCTCTCTCTCTCTCTCTCTCTCTCTTTCTTTCTTTCTTTCTTTCTTTTCTCTTTCTTTCTTTCCCTTCCTTCCTTCCTCCCTCCCTCCTTCCCTCCATCCCTCCCTCCCTCCCTCCCTCCCTTCCTTCCTTCCTTCCTGCCTTCCTGCCTTCCTTCCTTCCTTCCTTCCTTCCTTCCTTCCTTCCTTCCTTCTTCTCTCTCCTTACCTCTAAGTGTTTTTCCATTGGTTTTCAGACCTCCTCACCAGATACAGTTGTGTTTTTTTTGGTACCAGGGATTTAACTCAGGGGCACTTAACCACTGAGCCACACCCCCAGCCCTATTATTTTGTGTTTTATGTAGAGACAGGGTCTCACTGAGTTGCTTAGCGCCTCGCCATTGCTGAGGCTGGCTTTGAACTCCTGTCTCAGCCCCCCAAAGTGCTGGGATTACAGGGCTCTAGTTCTTTCAGGACTACTAGTTGAATGACAGCTTTAAGTTATGGTTAAAAATGATATTCAGGCCAGGCATGGTGGCACATGTCTGAAATCTCAGTGACTCGGGAGGCTGAGGCAGAAAGATCACGAGTTCAAAGCCAGCCTCAGCAACTTAGTGAGACCCTAAGAAACTCAGTGAGACCCTGTCTCTAAATAAGATACAAAAAGGGGCTGAGGATGTTGCTCAGTTGTTAAGTGACCCTGAGTTCAATCTTTGGTACCAAAAAAAAAAAAAAAAGAAAGAAAAAATGTTACTCAGGCTTCTTATTTGCATCTTATTTTTAACCTATGTTTAAAGAGTAAGTAATTGCTTTTTGTAAAATGACAAAATTTGAATTTTCAATATTTATTGAACACATGTTAACACATAACACGTTATTTATTGAACACATGTTAGGAGCCCAGGGGACTCTTCTTAAATAAAGCACTAAAACAGGAAATACCTCAAGACAAACAAAGCACAGACCTTAAGGAAAAGTTTGAACTGAGGACTATACTGATACACAGGTTGTTTTAATTTTCTCTCATTCTATTGAAAGTCATTTTCCTTGTGTGTATTTGGATCTGCTTTTTTTTGTGGGCAGATCTTTAGATAAATTTATTCTATAGTCAATCCATAAATCACTTCATTAATTCATTTGTGCATTGATTTAACAAAGATAATTTGTTCTCGACTATATACTAGATAGTGTACTAGGCTCTGAGATACAAAGATAATAATACAAGATAGATATGCAAAAAAAATTCTCAGTCTAAGAAGTGAAAAAATGATCATAATACTGTCTGGCAAGCATCTTGTCTGGGTCAAAACAAGGTTCCTAGGAGGATAAAGGATGGAGCAAAGAACTTATTATTTGTCCAGAGTTAGAGAGGTGAGGCCAGAACAAGGTTTGAAGGACAGGGAGGATCGTGTATAAGTCAGTATTACAATGCTATAATGAAATACTCAAGGCAGACTAACTTTTTAAAGACAAGAGGTTTATTTAGCTCACAGCTCCAGAGACAAAAAGTTCCAAAAGCATGGTGCAGGTCCCTTGATTGCATCATCTCATGGGAGGTGACAATGGATAGTTTGTGAAAAAAGAGGCCCTGCTGCAAAACTAGAAACCAAAGAGAGATTTAGAAGGCTTGCTATTTTAACAACTGGCTGTCTCAAGAGCTCAGGGTCTCATGAGAGCTACCATAATCCTTTTGGAGGCAGCTTCCCAAATAACCTAACCATCTCTCACTGGACCCCATCTCTTAAATGTCCTACTGCCCTGTACATTGCCACATGGGGAACTCCCTTTCAACTCACGAACATGTTGGAGGCATGCTTAAACCCGAGCAGCACTCTGGAATTGATATCCTCTGCAAGGTGCAATGCAGGTACCTGGCCTGGAGTTTGGTGATGGTGAAAAGCATTCAATGTTATCTGCACTTGGAAAATATAATGCAAAGAAAGAATGGAGCAGGAGTAAATGTGCAACTTTGATGCCCATACCACAAGGGCAAGTACGTTTTCTTTCTGAAAGCTGTCCAGCTCTGGAGGACAGGAGTTGGCCCGCCACATACTAAGTGCATGGTTTAGGAAGCTATTTCATTAATTAACCAGCCTCAGGTATTTGTTTTTTCATCTGCAGAGAATCTATAGCATTGAATTAGTATGTAATATCTTCAAAAATTTCTTTTATCATCTATGAGATGTATATAAACTTCAGGGAAAGTCAACGGTTAATTTCATTTTTGGAAAGAATGTTCAGAGAACAAATGACACAAAGTATTTCACTTTGAATATGACATTAGACAAAAAGTGTCCATATTACAAAAGAAAGTATTCGTAGCAGCCAGGCTCTCTCCTCTCCCTATGTGAATCCTTACTCTGAAAATTGATTGAGTCAAGTCAAATCCAGATACGATTTCCCGTTTCCCCTCAACCTCCCTGAATGTCTTTGAGCCATTCTTTCATTTTAACCATGGGTGCTTAATGGCTGTTATTTGATGTCTGTGTGTCTGTGCGTCTGTGTGTATATTTATGGTTTATTTGCCCTGTGTCATTCTGCAGAAATGGATTCACTCAGTCAACTGGATGTGAGAGATTTGAGCTCAGTAATCAGCTGGAGGAACAAAGAGACTGTAATCAGGAGAAGCCCCTGAAGGGAAGGTAGTCTACTCCCCAAGTCCCCTGGGGGTCCGCATCAGCACTAGAGAACTGTTTTGACAGAACCACTGAATTGGGTGCAAGAGTCAAATTCCTGGGACATCAAACCGGGACAGACTTTCTGTTCGCCCACAAACAACAGAGCCCCCTCTGCCTTGAGGGAATAGGAGGAGCTGATCTCGGGGGTGCAGTGGCTTCCAGGGTTGGCTGGAATGACTTGCTGTAGGGCAAAAGGGCAGGGAACATTGAGTAGCAGAAATGAAAGCAAATAATTCATTATTTTTTTTTAAATTGCAAACCCTGATGTCTGGCCCCAGATATTTGAGCATATTCTCCATTCTTCTAACAAAAGAAACACACATGCTTATTCCACCCTTTTCCGCCTCATCTGGCAGCCGCTTTCTGGTCCAGCAGACACTAACATCTAATGAGTCAAACTTCTCATTTTCAGACTAATCAGTCGGCTGCACTAATTGCAAATGCAAATATGCAAATTTATATTAATTAATTACTCTGCTAATTAGTTCTGCGGTCTTTTTTGGGTAATAAATCATTGTGCAGTGGAAGGGAAACAAGTCCTGTCCCATTTCACTCCACATAAAAATTTAATGTACTCATGGAAGAAAATATATAAAAAAAAGAAACCGTGAGCTGATCACTCTGCTTCCTCTGACGAGTCCCCTACAGAAAGGTGCCATTGTGAGGGGGCTTTCAGATCTTCAGCAAATGCCATCACTAAGGTGCCTGTTAGCAATTTAATTATCACATTATGAGCTTCAGAAAAAGCCAGTTTGCTGTGCTGCAGGCTGTGACATGGAGCTCGACAGTTCACCCACTTTGCAGCAAAACACTTATAAATAAAATGAGAATATCGAGAGGGAACCACATTTCTTTGCTGAAACACTTTAGCTTGGGAACAAATGTTTTGGGGGGTTTTGTTGTTGTTATTGGAAGCCCAAGTTGTCCTTTTGCATTCCATGCCCTTGAATTAGAAACCTTATCCTTCAGGTTCAGAAATGCACTGAAGGGGTGTGTCATGGCGGAAGAGGATCCAGGATTGGGGGAGGAAAGAGGGAAGGAAGCGCTGGTAGCAGTAGGGGACAGTCTTCCACAATGGCTAGGAGTGAAACACTCAGATTTGTTAGTTTCACACATTCCTATTGGAGACTCACTAGGTTCTCAGGTGCCTGTTGTGGGGACAGAGTGACATATAGGTGACACAGGAAACGCCTCTCCCAATTACACTGTGACTTCTTTGAGGATAAAAGGCTATGTCTGATTTATCTCTGTGTTCCCAGTTCTTTTCCAAGACTGAACATTCAGTAAGAATTTGCTGAATGAATGAATTAATGGTTATAGCCTCCAAGGATCTCAAGTCTAGTTATGTTGACAATAACTGCTATGTAAGTACAGCATCACCTTTATTGTTGGGTAGGTGCTGAGACTAGGCGATGGGGGGAGAGTCAGGTGGTTCAGCTTTAAATCCTCATGTGTTCAATGTGTCTTCATTTCCTTCTTCTCGACAAGAAATTTCTACTTTAATTCCTCGTGCTTTCTCCTCTCGATTATGCCATCCATGTTTGGGAGTTGATATGTAGACAATAAAGAGCAACTACTGTCATTGCAGCTGGGCACCTTGCCTTTGAGCCCTGGCTACCCACTTCCTGGTTTGGTGATCTTGGGAGTCACTTTCTGCATCTGTAGAAGTAGAAGTAGTGTGTGCATCAGGAATATCATGATGGACACCAGGACTTTGAACCTAGGCAGCTCATCATCCTCAACTGCTCTGTACATAGTTCTTTATTTTTTATTATTTATAAAAATTATTTACTCTTGATTTTTTAAAAAAATTGGTATGCAGGACATGAATACATGATACAATATTCCAAAAGTACATAAGATTATCAAAAAGTAAGTCTCCCTTCCCTGACCCCTCACCTCTCTGTCCCCTCCCCAAAGGCAACAGTTAAATTCTAGGTATCCTTCCAGAACTAGACAGCATATTTGCAAATAATTTATAAGCACCACCCCCCTGCACAAATGATAGCATGCCATGACTGTTCTGCATCTTACTCTTTTTACCTTATCAGTACCTTCAGAACTGCGACATGCTTTTAAAGCCTACGTGTATTTCATTATATGAGAGCATGCTAATTTATTTGGAATCAGGTCCCGATTGGTGAACATTTAGTTATTCCCAATTTTCTGCAGCTACAAATAATGCAGCAGTCACATCTGGTACATATAACATTTTGCCCTTGTGGAAGTAAACCTGTGGGACAGAAGCCTAGAGAGGGGACCACTGGATTGGTGGACACACTCTTCAAACTTCAAAATGCTGAGAAACTTCCTCCAGAGAGGACATACTAGTTGGCACACCTACCGTGACCATGCTCCCCTCCTGACACTCTTGCTCGGTCAAGTTCCCGAAATCTCAGTTCCTCAGTGTTCTCTGCCACCAAGTGGGGACGAGTACTTTCTGTCCTCACAGGCTAGTCGTGAGAACAGAGTGAGACTGCATGAAAAACCCTTCATATAGCTACACGTGGCTATGCTCAACATTATTGTCATGTTTCCTTTTTACCCTTCACAGGATCAGTTCAAGGGAAAAAGGAAAACACCGTGTGAGAAAGCTATGTACAGGGCTATATGAAAATTTGTCATTAGTAAAAACCCATTCAGCTTTTTCTACTGAAGAAAATCATATCCCAAGTTCATCCCAAACTGTGCCTGTTTGATGTGGATATTTTTGAGTTAAACGCAACACAAAGCTGCTAATGGAGGGACATCTCTGTGTATCCTCCTCCTTTCCCACCCACAGACAATTCTTTTCATCTCAGAGATGGCACCAGAAGAATCTGCAAGCAAGCCTTACTCCCTTGGTTTCTTACCCTGTATTAACCTTGCGGCCTCTGGAAGCCTGACACAGCTCTCCTTCAAATGTTAGTTCTCCACAGATTCAATGTTCTTTGTTGAGATGCTTTATAAGCCAAAGTTCTAGGCCACCTCCGTGAGTTACCTTTCACTGCGGTGTCTACCAAGTGACGTGTACCCACATGTTAATAAATCAGCTTGATTTTCTGTGCTAATCGTCTTTTGTTACAGAGGTCTGTCTCAGCTATGAATTTTTGAGGGTTGAGGAGAAATTCTCTTTCTTCCTCACCATCACTGTGTTTTCTCCAGAGGATTTGTGCCATGGTGGACTCTTTGGTGTTAAGCACAAAACACAGTTTGAAGGTTTTCTGAGGTTTCACGACCTTCCACATATGTATAATGCAAGTAACCAAAAGAGGACCAGTTATCAACTTGGATATCAAAGGAAAGAATGAGTGATGGAAAGTGAGAAGACAAACCATGGAAGGAGACAATAGGAACTAGGAGCAGGGAACACGAGGAACCAGGGCAGAGGCTGGTTGCATCATGTAGTACAAAACTGAAGGTGTACCAAGGTCCAGGACCATGAGAAGTTCTAGTGGAGGAGGTGGCTGAATGGGCAATCTACGCATTTTTTTGGTGCACAGATCCCTACCCCCCACCCCACATTCTGGATTATACTGATATTGTTTGTCTAGCAAAGAATCGCCACCACCACTTCTTTTCACTGCCCACAAGAGTTGATTTTGTGGCTCCTCCTTGCTCATCTCCTTAAATTCTCCTCCATGAATTCAATCTCTCCCCAAAGTCCCAGCTGCCACCTGCCACCTGGAGGCAACTTGGCATCCTGTTTCAGGTCACCTGCTGGCTCTTCAAAGCCATTCTTGAATGACCTATGCGTTTTTTGCAGCTCAACTTACCTGAACCCCAACTCATCCTCTCTGAAATGCCCTTTCCTTCTCATTATATTTCAGGCTGTGCTAATGAACTGTGGATAACTTATTGGCTTGTATATACCCGGTTTGCAAGGACGAGCTACCTAGTGATACGTTGCACCCTAAGTGCATGTTGGTTAATTGGTGGATCCAACAGTGTTTCTGGGTTCATGTCCCCATCTCCCTGTGGCAGTTCACTTCCCCCTAATTGTTATTTTGATATGAACACAATATGAAGATTATGTTCCCAAAGGAAAAACAAAATAAACATCTTTTGAGGTTTCCATGGCTTTGGCTAGATGACTAACAATTCTTGAGCATAATGTTCCAGGCTGCTAGTGCAGGTCCACATTGGGAAAGGCCTTGGAGAACCTTCTATGTGTTTATGTGTGTGGGAGATTCCCTGTCCTTCCACTCTGCAGGGTATATATCTGTGTACTCCGGAGTCCACAAGGGAGAGCTGGGGTGATTATTTATTTACCATCTGAGGCTGAGAGCGTTGATTGTCTTAGATCACAATTTGACTGATAGAAGTGAATCAAAGTCAGGAGCGGTGCCACATGCCTGTAATCCCAGCAGCTCAGGAGGTGGAGGCAGGAGGATCACGAGTTCAAAGCCAGCCTCAGCAAAAGCGAGGCACTAAGCAACTCAGTGAGACCCTGTCTCTAAATAAAATGCAAAATAGAGCTGGGATGTGGCTCAGTGGTTGAGTGCCCTTGAATTCAATCCCCAGTAACCGCCCCCCCCAAAAAAGTGAATTGTAATGCAGATTTTAAGAATATAACAGGGTTTGGCTAAAAACCTGGATAACTAAAACTTCAAATTTCCATTTAGAACCAAAGAATAAATGTCATTAATAAGTGCTTTTGTGAAGGTGAAGGGGAGAAATTATATATGTTTCTTCAGATAATTAAATTAAAAACCCTATGCCATGTCCTGAACATGTTTGTATGAGTCATGTTTTGCTAGCAAAAAACAAAAGTTATTTTCAATAGGTATTTTTCCTAAGCCTAAGTTTTAGATAGGAGACTCTTGAGTTTTTTTGGCACTAATGAAGTTCAATATTCTATGTCTAAAAATCATCAAATGGCTTCTCCTAAGAAGCTTGTGTTCTATGCGTCCACACTGAGGCCATCTCTTCTGAAAACATATGCCCTGGATATAAAAGGAAATATGTCAGGTTTACAGGAAAAGCAACTTAAAAATCCATGCCTTTTTAAAACATATGATTCATGTTTTCACATAATGAAAAATAAAAATCTCCACATTCATCAAATGTATGCATTTGTGAGGTATTGATGATATCTCAATAAAACTTCAAAAAATAAATAATAATTACCCTTAATCTTTCAATCCCAGAACAACGACTGACTACTGTGTTAGTCAAGTTTCCATCACTGTGGAAACTACCTGAGCTAATCAACACATGAGGAGGAAAGATTTATTCTAGCTCACGGTTTCAGATGGTTCCATCCATGGTCACGTGGACCTGTTGCATTGGGCCTGTAGCTGCTCAGTACATCATGGTGGGAGCACATGGTGGAGGAGGCCTGTTCACCTCATTATGGGTAGGAAACAAAGAGAGAGAGGCAGAGGAAATGTCTGGGATTCCAATGTCCCCTTGGAGGGGGCAGCTCCAATGACCTCCCACTTAACCCTGCCTTTTAGGAATTCTACCACTTCCCAATAGCACCACAGGCTGGGGACCACGCCTCTCATACATGTGCCTTTGGGAGACACTACCAAACCATAGCAACTGTGAACATTCGTGCTATATCCTTCCAGACATTTAGAGCTCTATGTGGAGGTGTATCTGCAGATTTGCCTCTGACATCCTGGGCCTGATGTGCTGATGCTCCACATGAACAGGTATGGAAGGCTCATTCTGATTAGAGTACTGTGATGCAGGTTGATACACTTTGAATATTGCCTGGTATCTGTTTAATCAAAGTGGAGTTGGTTTCTCCCTACTGGTTGGTGTGTGTGTGTGTCTGTTTTTCAAAATGGACATCAGTTTTTTCAAACTGCACATCCTTTCATGACTATAGTGTATTCAGTTGTGCTGACTTTCTATGAGTTACCCAACTGACCTGTGTTATGGGGCATTTTGAATCATTTCCTATTCAATCTTTTCTTTGTATTTATGTATCATGTACTTTATGTGTTTTGATCTTTCTGTTTCCTTGGCTATTTGTGTGGCTTACATTTCTTCCCACTAGTGGTTTGAAATTGTACACTTATTGTTCTCTAGAAGTCATTATCTTTTTACTGAGGATATTCAAATTGATTGTTCTCTAGCAGCACTAGGGTTCAATTTAACTGCTAATTTCCTCATCCCCATTTTTGTTTGAGAATGAATATCTCTGCTTTTATGATCTCCTTTCATCTCCAATTCTCTGTTGATGTTTAAATAATTTGGAGTTTTAGATTTATTTTTTGAAATACCACTTGCATCTCTTCTTTCAAGAATTGTGGCTGGGCACAGTGGTACGCACACACCTGTAATCTCAGCAACTCAGGAGGCTGAGGCAGGAGGATTGAGAGAGAGTTCAAAACTAGTCTCAGGAAAAGCAAGGCACTAAGCAACTTATTGAGACCCTGTCTCTAAATAAAATACAAAATAAAATACAAAATAAGGCCGGGGATGTGGCTCAGTGGTTGAGTGCTCCTGGGTTGAATCCTCAGTATCACCCTCTCCAAAAAAAAAGGAATTGTGTTTAGCATTTACATTGTTTATATTCATTTAACAATTGTTTAGTTATTAACTCTGAACTTTATGACTTTCATTACTCACTAACATTTCTTTTAAACAGCAATATTCATATATATTAATATTTTTGTCTTGATACCTTTCTCAGTGAACTCAAATACTTCTTGAGGACATTTTTTTTTCAGAAATGTATGTAGGTGATGTACATTTTTAGCCCTTGAACATTAGAATTTCACTTGTCAAGTGAAAACAAAACAAAACAAAATTTGCTTTAAAATTGTCTTCAAATTTCTTTACATCTCCCTCCACCCCCAACTCCTGCCAATTATTTTCTCATTTTGAACTTAAATCTGATTTTTTTCCTTAGTATATTATCTTTAAAAATATCCCCCATGCCTGGATATGTATTGTTTTCCTCTCTTGTCTTTCAAATACAAAACTATAACTGGAATCAGTCAATGTGTGAGAGCCTTTCTTCATGACCTTGTGCAAGAGAGCCATAAAGTCCAGGTTCATCCTGTACTTTGTTTCATCACAAGAATCTGTTGTTGTTCTGATGTTAGACAATCAAACTCTTGCCTGTGTATTTCTACCTTCTTGTCGTATTCTTCTCATCATAGTCATATCATGTCTAAAGGATCTGTCACCCACGTCATTTATCTTTCTGCCTATCCTGTGCTGTGTGATCATCCTCTTACCCTGAATTCTAGGACACGCTCTAGGGCTGGTCTTTGATTCAATGATTCTGTTTGCTTCCCTCTCTGTTCTGCTGTTTACTACTTCCTTTGTACTTGGACATTTGAAAATCCTGTTTTTCACCTGAAAGCATCCTTCCCTGGAAATAGATTCTTTTTTTCATTGATAGACATGCAATTCTGAAATATACTGATTTTACAGTGTAACTTCCAATGTACAATTTTTCAATTTCTTGCCATGGCTCTATATTGTTAGGGAAACTTGTCTCTGCTACTTCTTTTAGTCAACTGAGTCCTTTCATATGTCAGGTGAATTTTCACCTTTAGGGGTGGGAGCAGAGCTGGATGCTTGTTATTTTAAAGCATTATGTGATTTTTTTAGCAATTTTATAGATCCCTGTTCACGTGCATATGAATTCCAGACAAAAAAGGAATGAAAACAACTTACATTTTCTGTGATCTTATTTTTGGCAGAAAAAGGTTCCAGAAGCCTGAGAAGAGAGTGGGAAATTGAGCCAGAAATGAATTTTTTAAAGCTTTAGCTGCACTTACCTGATGATGGCTTTCCTCTGTTTCACTTGGTACCTGGAAGACAGGAGGAGAGCTGACGGGTCTTAGTTCATATTCTGTTACTAAAAGTTTCTTCCTAATTTTCCATTCTTACAGTATATAGAACATGCATTTCTCATCCCTCTATTCTCCATCTCCTCCCCTCCTTTTCCTTTTTCTCCTTCCCACCCCCCAGAGGTGGGAAGGATTGAACCCAAGGGCTCTCTACCACTGAGCTACATCCCTAGCCATTTTCATATTTTTTTTATTTTTATTTTGAGACAGGGTCTCCCTTAATTGCCTAGGCTGGCCTTAAACTGAAATTGGAATCCTCTTGCCTCCACTTCCTGGCATTACAGTCTTGTCCCCTGAGCCTGACTCCCACCCTCCTATGTTCCTGGCTTGGGGAGGCTGGGTTTCTTGTCTCCATTCAGCAAAGAATTGAAGAACAGGACACAGAGATAGCAAGCAAGCAGCAGGTGTATTGCAAAAGTGACAGAGATCGACTTTTCCAAAAACAAAGGCACCCTGGAGCACAGAATCTGGTGGGGAGTTTTGGCTTTTTCATTTTATGGTCCTTGGAATTTCCTCTTTTCCTTATCCCCTCCCCTGTCCACGTGCTTCTCACTATTACTGATTGGTATCCCCTCTGTCCATGCATCTATTTTAGTTTTGCTATTGGATCCCCTGCTTAGGAGAAAAAAAGCACAGAAGTGTCTGCCTGATTGGGTCCCCACTTGTGCCCCTGAGCACATTTGTCAACCAGGAAGTTGACCTTATCAGAAGACCCTCTCCATGCTCCTTTGCTCTGGCCGGGCCCCCGACCTTCTCACTCTCCATCTTGTCCTGGCTGCCTAAGCCTTTCTACATCTCCCTCACTTAACACATCTCTCAGGTTTAGGGCCACACCAGGAGATACCAGAAGGTCTCTGGCCTTCATTTGTGATTTGTTACCACTAAAACCTTTCACTCTGCGTCTTAATTTATAACGGAGTCTAAATTCATAATCTGCTGCTAAGTCCTTTCCTATTCCTTCACTTTATGGGTATAGAATGCACCTTTTCTCACCCTACGATCGATTCTTAATCAAATTGACCAGGGAACACCTAGAAGAGGGCACTAAGGTTCTCCACTCCTACTCAATTAAAAGCTGACCTCTTCCTTTGTTCTGGGAGCACCTGAATTTTCTCTCCCTCAGTCTGTCCTCCAGTTTTCCTTGAGGCAAAACTCTCCCATGAAAGCATTGCCTGTGTGTTTATACTCTGTCCTAATTTTATTTCCATTGTCATTGGGTCAAAAGTTCTGGTTTCTGGTGTCACCTGACCTGTCGTGTGTAGCCCAGGCAGCAGCAAACACTCATTGCCATTCCCATTCCCACTTCCTGAGCCCTTGGCAGGGCCGTCATTCATTCTTCCATAGCATTCTAGCTACTCCACATGAGTCCTGGGAGACAGCCCCCAACCCATCAGTCTCTTGATGTCATCTACCATTACATCACTTGGCTTAGCACTCTAACTGGCCAAGGACAAGAGCAAAGAGAGGAGTGTGGCCTACAAGATGCCATCAATCATGAGATTTGAGTTTGGTTGGTATGGCCCACCCTCAGCTCTAGCCCTTACTCTTGTCAGTCTAGGAGTTGGTGAAGCTCTGCTGGTAGTTGATTTTCTGTATAGAAAAAATGGTATCATTTAATACTGGAAATTTCAGCCTGAGCATCCTGCTTCTCAGGCTGGTGGTCAGCATGATGCCTATCATGTACTATGACATTCCTGGGCTGCAGAGCTTCATCATTTTAATGTTCATGGGAATTTGCATAGTTGGGGCACTTAATCAAAATTATTGAACTACTACAAAGGACACCCAGAGTTATGAAAAAATCTCATCGAAGAACCTTGTTGGTCTATAGGACACAGAAATACGTGAATGACCAGTTCCATAAATTGCCATGATATCTTGTCTCTGTGATGTGACATGTCTCCAGTACAAACAGTAGATTTTTAGGCTTCTCATTTTCTTCTTGACATTTGGCATCAGAAAATATATAGACAACATCCATGGATCCCAATGATCAAAAATCATTTTTCCCCAGGTCCTCAGACCCTTCAGGCAGAGGTGCATTTTAATGTGTCTGGATTGTTGCTGACCCCTGGGACTCTCCTGAGTATCTGTAGCAGGCCTGGAATAGCAGCTCCTATTGTTCTCACTCACCTCCCTTCCCCAGACACAAGCTGAGCTTTACAGTTCAGAAGTTAAGCACATTAGAATATTTATTTAAAGGCAATTGCACTTCCTGCTCTTTCTGGGTAGCTGGGCTCACCGTGTCACTAGACCCCCAAATGTGTATTCACATTAAGGTGGCCCAGCCTGCAGGGACATTGTCTCCCTGTTGCTAGCAAATGGTTTCTTCCACAAACCTTTAAACTCCACAAGTTTGCAACCATTAATTCTTATGGGTTTTGACAAATCTCCCCAGCTAAATATTAAATAATAAATATGGCCCGGATGGTAACAGTGCTTTGTGAAGTCTGTTTGAAGTGTCCTTTAAAATATTAAATTCAAATAAATGATTGAATCAGAACAAAGGCTATATCTTAAGACAAATTCAGCCAAGTCTCTTTAACCTTTGAGCTTTCAACATAGATTAGAAAGCCAGGGCAACACATGCTTTCATAGCAAATTGAAATGGGATTTTTGAAACAGTTCCTGCAAATACAGGTAACCCCTACCTAGGTTTGATCTGCCCTTGCCATTTTGGAGGAGAGATTTTGCTGCTTGTTGTTTGATAAGAGTGTGAATTTCTTTCTTTCTCTCTTTCTTTTTTTTAATGCTTATGTTCAAAGAAGCAAATCCTTGAAAACGCTTGCTTTGGGTGCTGTGTTTATTCCTTGTCAATGTCTTCCATATGAAATATGTTCTGCTTATAATATCTACCACAGTTGGAGCCTTGAAAAAAATCTGTTTCATATCTGCCCTTTGCACTCAGCTTATTTTGTTTTTTGCTTCCCTCAAGCTATCTGGCTGGAAGCAGTCTTGCTTCTACTCAGGCAATCCTAGGGGAGATGGGGAGATTGACTTGCATTTGAGGGGATCCTGAACTCCTGACACTTGGGCCATGTCTCGGGTGGGGAGCAGGTAAAGGAGAAGGAGGTGACCCCACAAGCTAGGAAGAAAAGCTAGTGAAGTCACATTCTGCCTCCTTCTAAATCCCACACCCCGAGCAGGCTGGTCCTGCACCCATTGGCTCTGCTCTTGGGTTTGTGCTCTGCCATGGCGTCTCCATCTGCTCCATCTGCTTCCTCTACACTACACTGTCTCCTAGAGCTCTTCATCCAGTCTGCCCAGAACAGTGACTCCAGAGGGCCCAGCTTCTCAGAAGCCGAGGATGACACAGTTGGCCACAGAGCATGCGCGACAGAGAAATCTTGTTGCAATAGGACATGGGATGCCCTTTCAGAGCATAAAGTTGACTTCGTGGGGGTTGAAGGACATGAACATGTCAAAGGCAGACACACCCATCAAATATCTCTTGAACAAATACTGTGGGCTGCAAGAGCTTCTGAAAGGAACAGAAATGAGATGGCCATTTTCTCAAGTTCCTTGTGGATTTTGTGCCCACTCTGGTGAGACAATGCTCTAACACACAGAAGGTAGCAACCTAAACTAAACCCTATAGTCTAAACCCTGTTTTGATTTAGGCCCGCCCCCGCCCCTCACCCCTCACTGATGCTCCATCTGGTGGATAGGGATCTGCGTCACTTCGGAAATAGACGAATGAAGCCATTGGTTGTTTCAGGAGAGGTTAGAAATTGTCCTAACCAGGAAAGGGAATGTTAAGATCCAGTCAGAAACTTCCCTAGAAACCTAGGAATAAGATGCTCCTCTTTCTTCCACAAGAAATAGAAGTAGCACCTGTGAGGCCTTCCCCTGGTTTGAGGATCACCCTTGGTGGAGCTCATGAAGCTCCCATGGCAGCCTTTCTGGGCTCAACTTCTGCAGGATCAGGGAGTGGGTGTGGCCCTTGCACCTCTCTCCTGAGTCCTGTCAGACTGTCCAAGGCATTGGTTCCTGTAAGTCCATTCTGTTCATGCCACTAGGGGTCGTCATTGGTTTGCTCAGGACAGAGGAAAAGGCAACTTTTCAGATAGAAACTGCCAGAAATATATTTGGTTTGAAATTCTTTGGGTGTCAGGCTGGGTGGTTTGGGGCAAGTCATTCAGAGCCCCTGGTCCTCAGCATCCTTATTTTTATCATGGAAAGAAGAGGTTGAGAGTGTTATACTTGTTGAAGACCTAGTATGTGCCGGAGACAGCTTTTATTTGAGTTGGGATGTTTTTTAGGAACAAAGCCTGAAATGAATGTCCCACCTCAGGGAGGGTCACTTCTGAGGGTAACATACTTTCCCAAGGAATGGAGCAGGCTCTGGGATAGAAGGAGAGACATGTTGTACACTTAAGTTAGGTACCTCTGAAATCAGACAGACCCCAAGAGATGTGATGCAGAAACCTGAATGTTGAATGATAAGCATTCAATATACAGATGGTCCTCCCCTTCCAATGGGCTCCCTCTAAACCTGTTATAAGTCGAAAATATTACTCATCGAAATGCACTTAATACACCTAAACTCCTAAACATCATAGCTTAGCTGAATCTACCTTAAATGTGCCCAGAACACTTATACGAGCTGACAGTTGGTGTTGAACATCCCATGTAATTTATTGAATCTTGCATTGAAAGTGAAAAACAGTGGTTATGTGGGTACACTTCTGCACGATCACCAAGTGGAAAAATTATAAGTAGAATCATCATAAGTCAAGAATTATCTCTTCTATATATACATATACAGCCTGCCAATGCATCCACAGAGAGGGTGGAAGGACTTAACACCTCCCAAGGTTGGGAACAGCATTTCATGTACTGGTCCTGACGGTGACGGATACAGGATAGAATTTTACAAATAGAAATCTGCTGTTTATTTGGGCAGAGGGAGGATAGCTACTCATACATCCACTTCCAAAGAACAGCTCCTTCTGCTGTAGACTCCTGTTTTGGGGGACATGAGATAAAGAGACCAGCCACCAATAAGTTCTTTGAGAGCTATTTAGCAAATCCTCCAGGTTTTAAGACCATCCTCTATGAAGGGTTGTTAAATGAACGAATATCATTGATAGGATTTCTCTCTGCTTATCTATGTAGGTGCAGGACCTTAAATATTTTTGAGATGACCAATGGAAATGCCAACAGACCGATAACCTTCAGCAGCATGTAAATTCCCCACAGAATGTGACTAGTACTACATTGATATATGTGTGTATGAACGCTTTACAATATCATCTGTACTGCATTCCACTGAGAAATACTTTTCCAAGCCTCAATTAATAAATAGTCTATGTTAAATGGACAGGACATGTGAACATAATTACTACTGTGCCTTTTCATTAGGAGCTTACTTTACCTGGACAGCATATGTCATATTTCTACTTAAGATTATCTGTACCTTGAATTATTTAAAATTTTTGCATTAAATTCTTAGATTTCTGAGAGAGTTCACCCACATCAGATCATCATTTGCCATCTCCTGTTTTGCTTCCTTCCCTTTGGAGTGGGTAACCAGCAAATGCTGTTTTTAGTAAAAATTTTTACACGCTCTATGCCAAAACGTACCCTTCTCTCTGTGCCCATGGGCACTCTGTTAGTTAAGTCACTCTCCACTTCCTCTAAATTATTGGAACCTTCCCTGTCCATCGTTCTCACTGCTCTGAAAGAACAAGTTTAAATCCAAGTGTAAAATCTTTCAATGGTTCCACTCTTTTTTTGAGAATAACATGAAAACTTAGTACCGCGTGTGGTTGTGCCCTGTCTACTCCTTCACTTCCGTCCCTGCGTAGTCCTGTGATCCCAGCCCCACAGGGAGCACTCCAGCCCTATGCACTCCATCACTGTCTCAGCTGGACGTAGCCTCCGGGAGGTCCTCCTTCCCTAATAAAAGCTTTATCTGTCTCTGTCCCCTCAGAGCCAAGACATTGCTCAGTAAATACTGAGTGCACACAATTGAACCACAAATAAAATAAAGAAGCCCATTTCTATGAGATGATTTTGTGAAACTCTAGCATGACAAAGAGAGGTAGGTGGTAAGCACTCTAGGCACTGATAAGAGAAATAAGTGAGATAAATTCTCAACTCCTCTTGCACCAGGTCTTCATCATGAGTTTTAACTCTTTCATTTAAACTGAATTCCTAAAGTACTAGACTTCTGCATATTAAAATATACGAACCTTAGAAGCTTCAGCAATTGCTATGTACACGATTCTTAGTTTTCCCACCACTTTATGATAATCCTTTACCATAAAGAATGAGATTTACCTGGCTACTTACAAATATTTCTGTGTTGTACCTAGTAAGCTAAAATTAACACAGACATTGTCTCCTTAAGACTCAATACAATAAGATTCTGCAATTTTTTTTTCTTCTGTGCAAGGCACAGAAAAAAATGGTTGGATAAAATGTCCTGAAGCTGAAAATCAACATGCTAACAGCTGATCTTGCTGTCAAAAAAGTACCTCTAACCTACAAAGAAGTATCCTACCTTATCCCAAGCTTAAATATTAATATGATTATTAAATATAAGTTGTGAATTATATTTGCTTTGTATATGAAATTGAAGCCTAACTTATATAACGGCGTATTAAGGTTTGTTGTTGCTTAGGTCCCTTTCTCCAGGTGTGGCAGGTCTGGGTGGATGTCACATTCCTTTTGAGAGCTATTTAAAAACATCTGCTCTTCATCAGTACACTGATAACACCACCATATCTTAACTCATTCATTCATAAATTCATTAATTCAATCCTATTTAAAATATTGGTGGAACATTTATTTTTTTTGTCAGGCCTCCCATTGGAAGGAACAATTTTTTCAGAGTTCATGTGACTAGCTGATTTTCACCCTTCATAGGAAGAGCCTTGTTCAGATTGTCCCTGAAGCCAGAGGTCTTAGGCAGATACTAGACAGAAATAGTTTCCATAAATTACATTTGGAAAAGGACCACCCAGCAGGGCCAAGGCCAGGAGAGGCAAGTGAGAGTCATTCAACTCAGGCTCAGTTTTAAGGGGGGCATTGTCATGTATGATGAACAAAATATCAACATTTATTTTTAAAATCTTGTACTAACATGTTATTATTTTGATTACTGAGTTTTTTCTTACATTCTTAAAGTTTTATTTTTTTAAATTTCTTTTTAATTGACAAATAATAATGGCATATATTTATGGAGTGTGAGGTGACATTTTGATATAAGCATATCTTATGGCATGATTAAGCCAAACTATTGACAAATCCATCACTCACATACTTACTTAGCTTTTTTTTTTTTTTTGGTTGTATGAACATTTAAAGTATAGATTGAAATATAGATTGCACTTGTGCAATAGATCTCAAAAAAACTTAACTCCTGTCTAACTGAAAATGTGTACCCTTTGATCATCATATCCTCTCTCTTCCCTTCCTTACAGCCTCTGGGAACAACCACTGTACTTTCTACTTTTTTGAGTCTGACTTTTTTAGATTCCACATATCCATGAGATCATGCATTATTGATCTTTCTGTGCCTGACTTATTTTACTTAAAATAATGTCCTCCAGGTTCATCCACATTGTCACAAATGGCAGAATTTCCTACATTTTTAAGGTCAAATAGTATTTCCATGGTATATATACACACCACATTTTCTTGATCCGTTCATCTGTTGATGGACACATAGAACTGATGACACAGACATACGAAGGATGGTAAGAGATTTTTATGAACCATTTGTGCTAGTAAGTTGAATAACTGTGCCTCCTTAAATTTTGCACCTGGAGAGAATGCGTCACTCTCCCTGGTCCTGATCCTGACACCAGATTGATCTCATGGTTATCTAGATGTTGCGGAAACTCTGGAATGGCTTCTCTCTCCCTGGTTTTCTGGGATCCTGTCTAAATGTCATTATTTGTCTAGGGATAAAACAATTCAGTCCATAGTAACGGGTCCTTGATTTAATGCATGAGGGAACAGATAGAAGAGTGTTTTATTCAAAAGTAAGTGGCTAATATCAACTCTTTTCAACAATCAAATTTAAGAGAAAGACAATGAGCAAAGAATGCAAGTAAGCACTTGTGCCCTAAGGTGGAGTGGTAGATCCAAGCTTGGTGAGGCAATGGCTGTCACTGCCATATTGTCCACAGAAGTACAGATGCTCCTTGACTATGAGAAATTTGCATCTTGATTGTAAGTGGAGAATCTTCTAAGTTGAGGAGGCATTCGATGCACCCAGCCTACCTACCATCACAGCTTAGCAACACAAACATTGCGGTGTCAGTTGTTTCCTTCCACGATCTTGTGGCTACCTGGAAGCAGCACCTCACTGTCAAGGTTCAGCATCTCAAGAAAGGATCAGATTGCCTATTATTAATGCAGGAAAAGATCAAAATTCAAAATTCTAAGCATGATTTCTACTAAATGTGCATCCATTTTGCAAAGTCAAAAAATGGTAAGTTGAACCACCATCAAGTTGAGGACCATTTGTAAATGATTTTCTTCTTGGGAGAAGAGCCATGGACATGGCTTTTTGTTTCCTTAATACAGCTCATTTTAACAGACAAGAACAAAGAAATTTAGAGGTAATGATGAACATCTGTCCATGATTAACCCTGGTTGCACTTAGAAATTAGAGGCCATCATACCATTTGAAATCACAGTAGTACCTTCAAGTGGAACTGGTCAGCCTCAGTATATTTTGTCTCCAAAAGAAATGCTAGCATACAGCTTTAAGTCCTCAAGTTTGTGAAAGCTATGTCTTAATAAATACAAAGCCTCTATTTTTTTTTAAATTGGGTGTTGTAATATTTTCTCCCTAAAAATGGAAAATAAATGATCTCATTGCACTCATTGTTTGATCAAAAGATGTACACCCAAGTGTATACTGTTTCCCCAGTGTAAATATGGAATATTTTTAAAGACAATATGATGATCTCTTGGGTAAAAGAAATTCTTTAACCTGCAGCTCCTAACATGGGCTTCAATGTACTAGGTCAGCAAAGATAGAAAACTGTGACACAGAAATCCAAGTTCGGCCTTTACTTCAAGATTGAAACCCATTTAAATTCTGAGAATAAGTAGCTGACAAAGATAATTTTCATAGATTAACATTTTTCACCTGGGTTTTATATTTCTGGAAGAAATATACACTGCATTGGTTATGCATTGATCAAACTTTTATTGTGCCAGCTGTACTTCATAGACCTGAAAAAGTGATTCAAGCAAAACAAAAGAGAACATAAAAGCACAACTATAATGGTTTTAAATCCCAAAGAGGCAATTACAAGTTTGATTCCAGTGATGCAGCTGGACTCCATCGGAAAACTAAACACCTTATCCATATTAAGTAGTTATGAAGGCTAGGGCTCGGGATGTAAATAATAAATTTGCACTGCAGTCATATTGGTAAAGTACATCCCTTTTAATAAGTGGAAAGAATATGGTAATAAATTTCACACTAATTTCTGTGCAGAGGCAAATTTTACAGAGTTCAAATGTGTTAAGACATGTAAAAAAATGTGAGGTATGAAATAACTAATCATGGAATACAACAAATGAAAAAAGATGAGAGTAATGTGCACAGGATTGGATTGTAACTCTTTAACCACTTGGAGCTGGGCTGAGCCTAATGCAGCTTTTTGTATGCATGATGTTTCCCTGCCTCTCTTTAAAAGAAAAATGAAAGGAAATGGGGCATTGTGCTGCTTCCCAAATTAATTCACAAACGCCTAGGACAAGACACTCATAGAACTAATTATTGCATGGTTTAGCATATCTTTCTCTTTCCCAAATTTTAGACTTAAGAATTGAGAAGCGTAAAGTATTTGTACAGGATTCCATCCAGCATGGAGCAAGCAGGTTGGGGCTCTTCCAAGCTCCCCTCTAAATGCTCCAGATACGTTCATTAATTCATTAATCTGCCAAACCTTTAGTTACTGTTACAAATCAGGTAACAGGGGTACAAATATCAGAAGACACTGCCTCAAACCTCAAGCCTAAAGCTACCATGGGTAGCGGGAGAAATACATGGGCACAAAGATAACCTCAGTTAAAAATAATAATTGTGGTCAGGCACAGTGGCACATGCCTGTAATCCCAGCAGCTCCGGAGGCTGAGACAGGAGGATCATGAGTTCAAAGCCAGCCTCAGCAATGGTGAGGCGCTAAGCAACTCTATGAGACCCCTTCTCTAAGTAAAATACAAAAATGGATAGGGGATGTGGCTCAGTGGTCTAGTACCCCTGAGTTCAGTCCTTGGTACCTCCCCCCAAATAGTAATAATAATAATAATAATTGCTAAGTAGAGAAATTCAGTGTCAGGTTATAAGGGGCAAATTTACTCTTTATTGTAGGGGAAGAATTCAGACAAATGCTTACTAGAAGAATGTGACTTGAAATATTTTAGAAGAATCTTTTGAAAATTGCTCCAAATCTTGCTTTTGGTAACAAATTACTGAGGGTTGTACAATGTCCAGTCCATTTTTACTGCTCACAAAAATTGAGTCCAATTCTTACCTAGAAAAGTCCAATCATTGCCCATAGGGAAAAGCGTAAAACTCAATTCCATCCTCATGCCAAACACGAAGACAGATTTAGAAATGAGTTGTAAAAAGCAAAATTTTAAACATTAAGGAGAAAATAAGTAATAATGTTTTATGAAGTTGGAGTAGAACAAGCATTCTTATCAATACCCAAAGACGTGTTAAAAACTGAAGGAACTACAGATAATTTTTACGTTGAACGCTTAAAAACATTGTGAGAAAACAACTCACAAGCTGTGGAAGATAGTTCCAATTTGTATAATTGGTATAGGATCAGAACCCAGAATATATGATATTTACACATCAATAAAAAGAAAACTTAAAAATAGAAAAACGGATAAAGAAACCAAAGTGCAAAGAATTGCATAAAAATACTCAACCTCTTCAATAATTAGGAAAATGAGAATAAGACCATAGAATTGGCAAAAAGACAAAAAGGTTAACAGTAGCAACTATTGATACTGATGTGGAACCATAGGGACCCTCGTGTACTGATGATGGGATCGTCACTTGGTCCAACCACTTCGGAAAAAACCATATAGTAAAACCTAGTAAAGGGGAAGATACACATATGCCATGACCCAGCAACTTGGCTTCTTCAAACCTACCCTAGAGAAACTCATATGTACACAGAAGAAACATCCAAGAAAGACACACTTTTTCTGTGAAAGAGCCAAAATATCCATTAATAGGAGAGTGGGTAAATGATCTGTGGCATATCTGCATGATGAAATGCCATACGGCAGTGAACAGTAATGAAAAGGTATTACATGAAAAAAGGGAGATGAAGAAAATGAAAAAAGAAATTCAATGTATTAAATGGAAGCTAGTCCTTGAGCGTCCATGGATTTTCAGGATGGATACATGCTCTAGGGGTGGGGTCTGGAGTTTGAAGCCTGTGTAGGATGGGGGGAGGAGGGAGCTATGGCCCACCCAGAACAAGGAAGCAAGGCCAGAGATCCACCCTCAAAGCTTTCAGCTCTGAAGTCTTTCATGTCCTCACCACCTAGAAAAACTCATGGCTTAGATACGAGGTGCCCTCCAAAAGTTCATATGTGATACAATGCAAGAATTTTCAGAGGTGAAATGATTACATTATGAGAGGTACAACCTAATCAGTGGGTTAATCCACTGATGTGAATTAAGCAGGTGGTAACTATAGGCAGGTGGGGTGTGGCTGGAGAAAATGTCTCTGGGCATGTGCCTTTGGGGTTCATATTCTGTTTCTGGTGAACAAAGCTTTCTCTCTACTCCCTGGCTGTCATATCCTGAGCTGCTTTTCTCCACCATGCCCTTCTGCCAAGAAGTTCTGCCTCACCTTGGGCCAAGAGCCAAGGAATCTCCCAACCATGTGTTAGGTAGTAGTTAATAAAGGAGCAGGGGAGTACATAGCAAATTCACACATTTATTTTAAATTATTCTTAAAGTTTTCTTTAAGTTATTGCCAAGGCATATGAGTATATACTTTGTTACAGATAACCTGTAGAAAAAACATCACTACGCAGACATTGAGAGTGAATAAATAGAAACAACAGGAGCTAATTTTGGAGCTAATTGGAGAAATGCATCATGAAAGAAGGATTAATGGGACTAACTCTTGACAGGGTCCACTGAGGTCAGGGTAAAGCTAGGAGTTATGGCCATAGGTATCCCCATATATTTCACAAGGGAGGTTTCTTTAGTAGCACAGGTACACTAAGATAACTTCCGACCCATTACTGACCCCAGAACTCATATTAACACAGCATTGACTTATAGAGGAAGCCCTCCAATAGGGTAGCCACCATGCCTGTTCTGAAGAAGATTGATTAGGATCAACAATTCCACCGCTGGAAGTGAAAAAGGAGCTGAACACCTGATTGAGTGCAGAAGGTGGTTCCCAGTTCTCAAGGAAAGCATCCAACAGGAATAAACTTGGAATCAGCACTGTTTCATTTGTTCTCTGTTTGGAGATAACACACTGTCTCTTTCTTGACAGTGTTCTTTGCTTGAACCTTACTTTACTTTTTCCTATAATAAAGTTCTCTGTCATCATGACCCTAGCTTCATGTATGACTGCATGTATGTTGTGATTCTACATCACATATAACCAGAGAAATGAAAAGTTGTGCTCCATCTGTGTACAATGAATCAAAATGCACACTATCATGTATACCTAAGTAGAATAAATAAATAAATAATAAAGTTCTCTCTCGTGGCTTTTGGTGTCTGACTTTAAATTTTCTTTCATTAGTACACAGGAACCAAGGTTTGGAGCTTCAGCTCCCCACTCTCCTGTGATACATGAACTGAACCTCTGAAACATGAATCAAAATAAACTTTTCCTCCTGAAGTTGTTCTTGTCAGGTCTTTTGGTCACAGAAATGACAAAAACTGAAACTATTCCATTTAGGCATCCCTAAACATGAACTTCTATGCCTACACAGTTGAAGTGAGGGATCCCAAGTTAACAAAAACTTGGCAAGTAAAGCCTGGCTGAGTAATCAGCATGAGAGTCATCATCCCAGAGTGGGGACCACATCCTGAGAGTTCCATGGAGTGACTCAGTTCACTACTCACAGATACTCGGTGAAAGAAATACTAAGAACTGAACCTTGGAAAGAAAGAGATTGGATCCAGAAAGATCCAGAAGAAAGATGAAGTTATGATGATAAAAAAGGGAAATCTAAATTTGAAAATGATTATAGCACTAATAACTAAATGGGAGGTGGGATAGTTAAAAACAGGTCACAACTGGGTCTATTATGTCCTTAATGACATTAATTCTGAATTTATGTAATCTAAAATATTAAAGTTTGGGCATGAGGTGTCCCCTGAAAAGCTCATGTGTTAGGCAATGCAGGAAGGTTCAGAGGTAAAATGATTAGATTATGAGAGCCATGACCTCATCAGTAGATTAACCAACTTGATGGATTAATCATTTGAATGGATTACTGGGTGATAACTATAGGCAGGTGGGGCCTGGTTGGAGGAAGTAGGTCACTGGGGGTATGCCATCGAGAATTGTGTATTTTATCCCTGGCCACACATTTACCATTTCTCTCTCTCTCTCTGTCTCTCTCCTTACTGGATACCACGAACTGAACAGCTTCCCTCCACCACACCCTTCCACCATGAGGTTCTGCCTTACCTCAGGTCCACAGCTATGGAATCAGCCTACCATGAACTCCAACTCTGAAACCATACCCCCGAAATTTTCCTTTTGTAAGTTGTTCTTGGCTGGTCTTTTGGTCACAGCAAAAAAAAACTATTAACACATGTCAAAATATTAAAAATTGGTAGAAATAAAGACAATCAGGGCAAAATTATGTTCACTTAGACTAATCTCAATATATTAATATAGAGTATCCATGACAATGGAATTGAAAAGGCAGCTGTCCAAGTTGTGAGTCTAAAGGTATAAAATAGTTTCCACATTGTTTCAAGTGAGTCTGGAATGCTACATTTGAGATATGAGATGTGAAAGTAAGATATGACAGAAGAATAATACAGAAGATTGGGAATGGGAATTGTAGGTAAAGTTTCCTGAGGCCATACTATTATAGGATAGATAATTTGATAAAGAGATGAACTTAAGATTTTATTATGTGAAGTAGTCATATAAACTACCTGCAATTTACAAATAATCCCTGTACTAAGTAAGCTCTTGTCACTTGACTCATTTGAATGTTCTATTTTCTGTCATTAGTCATTTTGACATGGACATACATACTTAGAAATTAAGAAAGGTTGTAAACAAATGAGGGAAAATTTCAATTCAAAATGTAAATCCAAGGAAATAGAATAAATGAACTTGTAAAAGGAAGAATGAAAATTAATGATACAGAAAAGAAATATACATTAAAGAGAATCAACAAAATCAACACCTAATTCTTTAGAGATTGAAAAAATGTTGGTTATATTGCTCAAGAAAAAAAGAGGAAAGAAACAAACAATATTAGAAATATAGAAAGGGGATGGTACGGTATGCATTTAATATATCGTAAGAAAACCTTTATGTGAAGTCATTTTTTTAGAATTTAGAAAAAATGGACAAACCATCAAAACTGGCTTGAAAATAATTAGAAAACTTAAAAATTCTCAAAAATGTAAAATACTGGTGAAAATTTACTTCCCAAAGCCCCACACCTGGTTCTGTTGGCATGTCAAGGGAAGGAAAACACCTATTTCATTCCATTGTTCCAGAAAATAAAACAAGAAGAGAAGATACTCAGCTTCCTGTGTGGGTCTGCTGTACCCTTGTTGCAATAACTCTAAATTCATGTAATCTAAAGTGCATAAAAATCCTAAAGAAAAAAGTGATAGAGATACAGCTGACCAGGGCAAAGTTACATTAACCTTACTATCAGATAATCTCAATGTATTTATGTACAGTGTCCACCATGATGAAACTGGAGAGGGCAGCCATCTTAGTGTGAACCTCAGGGTTCAAAAGGCCTCCAAGCTGCTTTCACTGTGCCCAGGATGCCAAGTGTTGAGGTATGTCCTTTTCAGAAGTTTTAGTCCTGGGAGTTTGTGGACAACTGAGAGCATAACCTCATGCTAGTGAAAACATTATGGAGGTGGGGGCTGAGAAGCAGGGAAAGTTCATGGATGTAAAATTGTTTTGCTTTGTAATTTTTCCTGTCCAGCCTTCCAGTATACACCTAGAATCTGCACAGCCAGCTGGTTTCCCCATTTACATGATAACCATTCACACATACTTTGATTGTCATTTCCAGTTTCTGCAAATCCAGATACACTCTGATATTTGTCTAGGGGCTTCCGAACAGCAGGTAGAATGTTCTCAACTGTCTTACTTAGAATCATTTGGGTCATAGAATTAAAATTTACAGTTGTTTCCACTTCATAAGACAGTGTCAAACAATGACATCTCATTTCCTATGGTCTTGTATTTTGTAGGTAACAGTCTTGTAAAATGAAATAGTAAAAAAAAATTCTGACATGAATGTACACTATTGTTTGATGAAAATACATATTGCGAGTATACATGCATTATGTGAATGCAGATCTTGGGGATTATTCAGACTTGAAAAATGCCACTTCTTTTTACTTCACCCAAGATCTCTGTTTATGTAAAGCCTAAAACCTAAAGTGAAAACACCTCTCTTATCCCCTGTAAATGAAACTGGTCTATAGGAATCAGAAGTTGCAAAGGGTGCCACAAGTTCTGAGGCAGAATAAATTATTTTATCACGTATCATTTTAAAAGAATGTAGTAGCAGCTTTAAATCCAGGTAAAGAGACAGTTCTGCAGCCTGCCTCACTGGCATGGAGCCCAGTCTAGTCTATTATCCCTGAAGTCACTGCCCAGCCATTAAGAGTTTGATTTTGGATTACAGAAGGCCGGAATACAAGTCCTGATTCTGCCACATACATTCTAAGAGCTGTAAACATTCATGTGGTCTCGTCACTAAATATGCTGAGGAATTGGATAACTGAGTCAAATGGTGGCTCCATTCCAAGTTTTTGGAGGAATCTCCATACTGCTTTCCAGAGTGGTTGCACCAATTTGAAGTCCCACCAGCAATGTATGAGTGTGCCTTTTTTTCCCCACATCCTCACCAATATTTATTGTTACTTGTATTCTTGATAATTGCCATTCTGACTAGTGAGATGGAATCTCATTGTACTTTTTATTTGTATTTCTCTAATTGCTAGAGATGTTGAACATCTTAATACCAAATGATGACTTTGGCCAGAGTCTGTAGTGAGATTTGATGTATCTATAACAACTCAAAGCAATGTTTTAGAAAACTGGAAATTCTCCCTATTTTCAAATCTGGAATAAGATTGGTTACACATTATATTTATAAATTAGCAGCTTTTTGTTAACAATTAATAAAATAACACATGAATAAAGAATAAGAGAAAGCAGCAAGAAGAAGAACGGGAGGGAAAGAGAGAAGAAGGAACATTTTCCAAGCTCTTCAGTTCAAGAGTGTGCTGTTTCTCACCACAGTTTTCCATTAATGTTGATTCACACTTTGTGGCTTCATTTTGACAATATAGAGACGAGCATCATCTTTACACTATGGGATTTTAGTTTTCCCTTCACAAACATTGAAAGTCTCGTAGATGACTCAGTGACATGACATTTTTCTTTCTCTAGGAATTTAAAGTGATAAATAATGAATGGGATACTTATTACTTTCTCCTTTGCCTAAATGTCTCACTCTCATTCCCAAAGTTACATTGTTCTGCCAACTTCAGGTAAAAGGAATACAGTGGTAATATACATGTCTTTGTTAGACAGCTTTCAAATGTAATTTTTCCCTCAGAAGTTAGTTATTGCCTATAAGTTATGTATAGATGATTGTCCTTATCGTCTGACCTTAGACAGACTCTTTGCTTTTGAGCTTCTAAAGATAGAAGAATTAGAAAACATGCTATCCATTTAAAGAATTGTATAAGTAAGAACTATACAAGAATCCTAGGGGAAAGTTAAAAACGTGGAGAGTTTCCTCTGAGGACTCTGAGGTTGGGATGAGCTCTGGTGGCAGGCTTGTCATAGTTGAGGTGATGTGGGACATTCCTTCTCTGAGCCACACTCTCATAGTGGCTGTAAGAGAAGTGATGCCTCAGAGAATCATGGGATGCGGCTCACCTCTTCCTGCTCAGTCATCACAGGCCCTCAAGGAGGGAGGCTAGTCGTCTCCTACATCTCACGCAGGTAGCTGGTCATCCTCCTCTTCAGCAAGTCCCTCATGGAAGATCAAGGAGAGACAGATAGACAGACACATGTTTCCTCACCTCCGTGGCTGGATGAGGTTCTTTCCCAGCCCTCCTCCTCTTGTCAGTCCTCACTGCAGCTGTAGGCTTCTGTTTGCTTCGTTTTATCTTTATATTAAAATACAAGTCTTTTCCATTCTATTTCCCTATCTTATAAAACCACTTTATATAACCTCTTCACCATGTCTGAAATAAAGCTGCATCTTCGCTCTGGTACAGCCTTCTGTCTCCTTGTGCAACCTAAGTTTTCAGTTAGTCCACTGACCACCCTTCTCACCATCACCACCATAAAGGCACAAGCATGTGTGTGGATTTTCATGCCAGAGAACCTATTGTGTAAACCCAGTGCCAATGCCACTTTCCTCTTTAAAATCTTCCCTGACTTCCCCATCATCCTCACTATTGCCCAACATAGGTAGCTCTACCATGGAGATCAATGAATGGTGTTACCGTCTCTCCCCACCTTTTGCATGTCAACCTCTTCCATTAGACTGAGCTCCCTCAAGGTATGTTCTCTCTCTCTCTCTCTCTCTCTCTCTCTCTCTCTCTCTGTCTCTCTCTCATCTGCTTCTACTAACCTCAATATCCAGCTCAGGATCTGGCACAAAGATTATTTGCTTAATAAATTCTGGTTGGAATGCACATGCCTGGGAACTTGCTGGTTAATAATAAGGGGATGAATTTGTGACTTATATGCCCAGGCAGAATAGTCTAGAAAATGCCCTCCACTGTCCTCCTCCCTGCTCTTAATATTAAGGTCTCTGCTCCAGTTTGGACCTTCACCCTTAATCTGATGGCTGTCCCAGGAGTTTCCGCAGCCAAGTGCTGTGCCCAAAAGCCAGGACCTGAAAAGAATTACCGAGAACAAATGTCAGTTCCCCTGGGCTGTGTGACCTTGGGAGATAGATGACTAACGCTTCCTCAACTCTGAAATGAAGAAACTCATAGCTGCTTGTCGGAGCTGTTGAGAGGATGAAATGAAACACTGTAACCTACATGGAAGTAGCAGCTTACTTGTGGGTGAAGCCCTGTTCTAAGAGCTTTGCATATTATCTTATTGATAACAACCACAATATTGTTTTAGTTACTTGGCAGATGAAGAAATGGAAGCACCGAGATGCTAGGTGACTTTGCAGTGTGTGCTCAGGTGTAAGTGGCAGAGCTGAATTTCACTTTCCAATTTGCATTCTGAATCATTCCTTTTCATTGATTTTATTTTTATTGATTTTATGTTTAGCTGGCAGTGTAATAATATATTTATGGGATACAACATGATCCTTTGATATATGTATAAAATGTGTAATGATTAGACCAAGCTAATTAGCATATCCATCGCCTCATGTATTACCCATCAGTTTTGATAGTGAGGTATTTCAAACTTAATCTCAACAATTTTGCAATATACAATATATTATTATTAACTATGATTAACAATGCAATAGAACCACAAAATGTTCAATAGGTCTCAAAAACTTATTTCACCTGTCCGAAACCTCCTATCCTTTGACAATATTATCTTCTACTCTCCTTCCTCTTAAGACCATCAACCTGAATCTCTTAAGGTGAACTGGAATTATTCTTATTATTCCTTAGATTTCCTTCACCTTCATGCCAACATTCTGGGTTCTCAAGGTGTCTTGAAATTGCTTCAGAAGGTGAAAAACTAACCTATGTGTACAGTACATCTAGGAACATACTAGAAAATAAGTCATAAAAATTGCCAAAGGTCACACATATAAAAACAATTGTGAGAATCCTACTTGGTGAGTATAATGTCATAACTGAGAGCATTGATGAGGAAAAGGCATTTGGGTTTTCTTTTCCTTCCATCCTGAAAACTAATGATGTTTATCTATTTACTTGTTTGTTCATTTATAGACAGACTGGGCATTATGGCTCAAATCTGTGGTATTTAATTTAGAAGTCTGGAGGGTGATGCCACATAGTAATCAAGTCTTTTTCAAGCAAATTTTCCATTGTCAGACAACCAAATTAACTGGCATAAATGTATGACAAATTGTGAAACAGTTGATTAAACCAGTTGCCAAATAGAACTCCATTCAGATAATAACACAGTGTTCAACACATTTTAGAGCAGATTATATGAAAAGTCTTTATTTTAGCAAAAGCAAAGATTGAGATTGTTATCCTATTCTATTTTCTCAAGGATAATGTGATTATAATAATTTGACAATTGTTGGTGTGAACAGTTTGTGGGCTCCATTATTAGAAAATGCATTAATTTTTGCCGGTAAGTGATTTGATTATATTGTATCAGAAGAGGAGAGGTTAGGGATTCTCCACCTGCATGCCCTCCCTTCTCCTCCCCTTCTTTCTTTTTCTCTCTTCTCTCCTCTGCAGATGATCAGCACAAAAATTGTCTGCAAGGCTGTACAACAAAGGCACAGCTAGATTCCAGGACTATCATATTGCTGGCTCTTATTCTTCCTGTAGCAATAAATTGCCCCTTATTTTCTTGATCTTCCTTGGAATTATGAGTGGTGATACTGGGGGTCAACTGGTGTTGGCAATGCTTATTCCAATGTGCAGGGGTGACACAAGGGGAGAGGAGGAGACAGGATCCCGTCTTGCACTGTCCTTCAGTAACCTACCCCTTGCTGCCGTGTGGCTAACACATTGCTGTTCCCTGATGGGCATGTCCCTGGTGTGTGAGTGGCCATAATAGAGATTTTTATTCAACGTGCCCTGAGTCAACTCAAGCTAGGCAGCACCTTAGAAATAATGACAACATTTCCTCCCAACACTTGTCATACTATATTTGCCAGAACATTCGGAAATGTTGAACAATAATGGGGAAATTTACATTCTTCTTTTATTCTTCATTTCATGGCATTCATGGAATATGTGCTGCCTCTTTCCAGACCTGCACTAATGATACAAACTGTAGCTCGATCTCAGAACTCTTTCTGCTGAATGTGGTTGCTGTTGATACATCGGCTTAAACCGGCACTAGCCATACAAAGGCCACCAACCTGCAAGACTGAGCAGAGACCCTGAAAACTCTTTGTCATTCATGCTCTCCAGAATTCTGCCTTGTGTGAACTTGCGTGAAAAGGGTTCTCTTTCACCTTATTTACACTTAGGAGTTTGTTATATTTTTACTTTTTAAAACAGAGATGCATGTTTTCACCTTTTTTCAAGTTGATTGTATCATTATTGTTTGTTTTAATTTTTTTTCTCATTCAGCCATGATTGCCATGGACCTTATTAATTTTAAAAATCTTAAATAAATCTTATGTTTCCAGCTAAACTATAAACTCATGGTATATATATTTCCATATTGGTTAATGGGTTATTTTGTTGTTGTTGTTCTGGGGATTGAACTCAGGGGTACTCGACTACTGAGCCACATCCCCAGCCCTATTTTGTGTTTTATGTAGAGACAGGGTCTCACTGAGTTGCTTAGCGCCTCGCCATTGCTGAAGCTGGATTTGAACTCGCGATTCTCCCAAAGTGCAGGGATTACAGGCATGCACCACCGCACTCAGCTTACTTGTTATTGTTATTTAGGTTCTTTCATACCTATATGAGCAGGTGATATTTGCCTTTATTTTAAAATCATGATTTACTATCAAAATATTGCTAACTTACTAACATCATTTGAGGAATTTCTCTCTTGTGATACCTTAGAATTTCAAATAATACAAAAGTAATCAATTTTGATCATTGATAATCTTGTTTATGAATTCATCTGGGCCACATAATTCTTGCAGTATATTTTCAGTTTGTCCATGATTGTTAGTATATTCCAATTCTCTTTCTCTAGTTCAATTAGATTTGGCAATTTACATTTTCCCAGGAAATTACCCAATTTCATATAAATTTTCAAATTTGATTTTGCAGAGTTATATCTAGTATTTGTGTTCAATTGTATTAAAGTAGATTAAAATAGGGACCAGGCCTAAAGAAATCCCTGAGCAGACAAAGCCCCTTGGGCCTCCTAGTACCTTTGACCTTGCTTGATTTGCAATTAGATAAGGGAATCTAAACAAATTGCTTCTCATCAATGCCATGTTACAGAAAAACAGTGCTTAAGTTCCAACAATTAGAAGCAGTCAACAAAAACTTACAGATACCTGAGGACTTTGCCAGGAGATCAACCACCAGGACAATTGTGTAACTGTCACCAATTAAGTGACTTCCTTCCCTGTTCCTCCTACTTTCTCTCAGTGGAGCTGCCACACACTTCTGGTGTGAAACTGCCAGGTTCATGAATCATTTGCTCAAATACACTTTCAAAATTTGATTGTGCCTCATTTTACTTTTTAACCATGGTTACATATTCTCATGTCTATATGCTACATCCTAATTTTAAATGTTATATACCTCTGTTTATTCTTATCATTTTTACCCACGCTAAAAGTTTTATTTCATTGATCTTTGCAAAGAAACAATTGTCAGATTAATTTTCTAAATCTAGTGTTTATTTAATTTTCCACCTTTTTTTTCTTTTTTTTTTTTTTGTTATTCTCCACCTATGTTCTATATTTAGTTTGTTTGCTTTCATTTGTATAGTTCAATAAAAGCATTTAGGACTTGGTACAGATTTTGCGCTACACTTTCAAATTCTCCTAAGACTTGCTCTCACTGTTACCTATTTCCAAACTATCTTTTGTTTTAATCTTACTTCCTTTATTTTTTGGTCCTGGGGATTGAACTCAGGGGTACAGACCACTGAGCCACACCTCCAGCCCTATTTTGTGTTTTATGTAGAGACAGGGTCTCACTGAGTTGCTTAGTGCCTCTCCATTGCTGAGGCTGGCCTTGAACTCACAATTCTCCTGTCTCAGCCTCCCAAAGTGCTGGGATTACAGGTGTGCACCACCTCGCCTGGCTTTTACTTCCTCTTTGATGCACATTATTTATGAGATTTTTTAAAAACTTCCAAATAATTCTTTTCTGTTTTATCATGTTTTGCATAGTGGCCAAAATAAGTATCTCACATTTTTTTTGATTATGTATATTTTGTAGATCATGTGTGTGTGTGGGTATGTGTGTGTGTGTATGTGTTTAATGTTAAAGGAAACTGGAAAAGAAGTTATATCTGGTGCTGGTACAAAATTTGATATATATCTCCTGATTTATAAAATGAAAATATTTTTTTTTCTTGCTGATACTAGAAATATACACTTGTTTTTATACAAATTCAAGTACCGTTGAAAGGCATACTATATAAAGATGCACACATTTCAAATTACGATATTTTTTCACAATGAAAACCATTGGGGACATCTTTAAATTTCAGTAAAGTCTGTAACCATCACATAGCATTCCATTATGTGGACATGCCATAGTTTAATTCAGCATTCTTTTAATCATTCATTTATTAAACAAACAGTAAGACACTTTTAAGCATCAGGCTTTGTTCTAAGCATTGATGATACAAGAATAAAGTAATATCCTCACTCCTTTTCATTGCAAAAAATGATGTAGTGGCA
>CM053407.1:79961929-79984860 GCA_028644305.1 Xerus rutilus
TCTGTCTCTGTGGAGTTGCCCATTCTAGACATTTCATGCAATGTGGAACCATAAAATATGTGGCTTTTTGTTACTGAATTCTTTCACCTGGATGATGTGTTCAAGGTTCCTTGGTTCTATAGCATGTATCAGTACTTCATCCTTTTTTGTTGCTGAGTACTTTTCCTTTGTATGGACATTTTGTTTATTCATTCCATACCTTTGTCATACTCTTGATGGACATGTGCAAATTCTGTGTGAACAACTTTTCATTCCACCTAGGAATGGAATTGTTGTGTCATATGATAACTCCATGTGTAACTTTTTGGGCAATTGCCAAAGTGGCTGCTCCACTTTATATTTTTGCCAGTATAATTTCTAATTCCTCTACATCTTTTTCAATGCTTGTTATTTATTATTATTATTATTATAACCATGCTAGTGGGTGTGAGGGGGCATTTTTTTCTTATTTTGATTTGCATTTCTCTGATGAATAATTATTTTGGAACATAGTTTTATGTGTCAATCAGCCATTTGTGTCTCACTTTGGAGCAATGTCTATTCAGTACTTTGTCTACTTATTTTTGATTAGGTTATTTATCTTTTTATTGTTGAGTCATATGAGTTTTTTATTGTTCCAGAAACAAATCTCCTGTCCAATATATGATTTACAGATCTTTAATCTCTTTTTGTGAGTTGGTTTTTCAAGTTCTTGATGGTGTTTCTTGCACAAAATTTTTTAATTTTGATAGAGTCTTCTTTGTTTATTTTTTCTTTTCCATTATATTTGGTGTTGTAACTAAGAAATCTTTGTCAAACTCACGATCACGAAGAACTACTTTTATAATTTTCTCTAGGAGTTTATAGTTTTAGCTCTTATATTTATTTTTAGACCCATTTTAAGTTCATTCTTGTTCATAGTGTAAGGTAGGAATCCAAATTCATTGTTTTACATGTGGATATCAAACTGTATTACTACCAGTTGTTAAAAAGACTGATCTTTCCTTCATCGAATTGTCTTGGCACTTGGTCAAAAATCAACTTACCATAAACTAGGAATTCATTTCTGGAATTGCAATGCTTTTCCATTTTTCTATATGTTTATTTTTATGTCCTTACCACACTGCAATCTCAGTTTCCTTCCTCCCATGAGGAAAGAATGCCCTTCTATCATAATGTTCTGCCTCAGCTTGCCCAGGGCAATGGAGTCTATGGACTGAGACCTCTGACAGCATGAACAAAAATAAACTTTTCCTCCTCTAAGCTGTTCCTGTCAGATAGTTTGGTCACAGTGATATAAAAGCTGACTAGAACAATAGTCTCACATCTACTTTTCTATTTTCTTTGTCCAGAATTAGTTTTGAAGGCCTTATATTAAAGAGAATCTACTTCATCATATAAACTAGATCTTTTTCAACTCTTTATCTGTCAGGAACCAGAATGAGTGGGTTATCCTGTCTCCATCTATGTCCTCTCTCGGGTGATCACTTTGCCATTCCAGGTCTCCACTAGAAGGCAGGGCACTGTGCTCAGTACTAATTCTATTTCTTGATCTTCAGCCAATGTTTCTCTTTGATATTGAGAGCTCTACTCCATCCTTTTCTTTGGGATGTTGAACTTCTATCAAATAAGATACTTGAGTAACTACTCTCAGCTGCTATTCCTAAAGTTCTTATATCTGTCTCTGACAGAAATGCTTTGCTTGGAGGACATTTCTCAGAATGCACTGCACTATCGTCAAGCTTCCCTCAGCTCCTTTTCTCTGTCTTGCTTGTGTCTGGAATTGTCAGCCCTTAAGTAGATGCAGAAAGACTGGAAGAGGGAAGAAATCAGGAGGTCATCCTTCACACTCCTTCAAGAATATTTCAAGAGGATGATTGATACCTCATCCTATTGCATATACAGGCTCACATATCTGGGGCAAGGAACAGATTGTTGGAACTGGCACAGCATATATCTCCTCCTCCTCCTTCTTCACTCATGGTCTCTGTTTTACTGTCTTACCTACTGAAATCTAAATAGATTTCTTTCAGCCACATCCACTTCTATATAACAAGCTGATGTTCAGCCAGTATCCTCTACTATGACCTATGGAGTCGTTCATGGTCATTGTTGTTTTGGTAGGCTGATGCCAATGTTGGATGATAATTATTTTCAATAGCATCCTTCTCATAGTACATGTTCATTAACCCTAGATACTAAGATATAGCTACTTTTCAGGCCAAGCTTTGTTGCTTTCTTCTGAGTTGGACTTGGGGCTGCAAACCAGGTTTGCATTGAAAGTTCTGTATTAGATAGAATATAACATCTATGGCATGGCTGCCATTTCTGAATACATTGAGCAATTTCATTTAATAATCATTTTGTTTTTCCCTATGTGTCAATTTTCCCTGAGAGGAGGTTAGGCTCACTGGGAAGTGAATTCATTCTCTCAAATCATTAAAGTTCCAGTTAGTGCTCTGCAGCTATAATTAATTAAACTATACTCAAGTTCCCTTAAAGTGAAATTCCCTATATCCCTAGTGGAATTTAAGGCACATACTGAGTAGACATAGGCATGAATACATCCAAACCTGGACATTCTCGAGGCTCATCTCATGTGTTTTTTTACTCCCAGCCTGACTCAATGAAGGTGAGTGGTGCATGATAAAATTAGCTTTCGTAGTTTGCATTTGTGTATGTTAATGTAACAATGTTATCTGGTGAAAATATCAGAGAAGAAGGTGAGAGACAGTAAAAGGAAAGAAGTATTCTTGATTTTAATTAAAATGCTACCATAAGGCGCGATCACTGAGTGATTGCATTACAGAACAGCCACTTGCTCTTCCATAGTTAAGTGTGATTTGAGGCATCCATTAGAAGCCTCTATTCTCAGGGGTTTATATCTTGGCCAAAATAGTCCCTCCAGGCTGAATCTTGGCAGACATCTCGGCCTAATTACAGTCATTTTCCGTTTTGGATTAAGAAAATGAAATTATTACAGTGCTTTGAGCCCACCCAACCCCATATTTTCTAAAGTTTGTGTTCATAATTATATAAATTGTGGGCTCTTGAACTTTCAAATTAAAGGGAAACTAACAAGCACCATGGATTTTTTTTAAATACCTGTGAGCTCCTTGAACCAGGAACTCTGTAGGAAGAGACTCAGCCTTGCTCAGAAGTTCTAGGAAGGAGTCAAGTAGGTCACTGAATCAATAGCGAGGTTTGTGTGCATGCTGAGATGGCCAGTGCTGTGGGTCTTACTACCTTCAGTAAGTAGGTGAGACATGGTCTCTGTTCCCAAGTTTCAGGGCTACAGCCATCTTCACATTCCTTTCTACACTTTTAGCTGTCCTTTAAATTGTCTTAGTGTATATCCATCTTCCCCTTGCCTCATTTATCTTTGCCATCGACAGAAGTGGGCAAAATCTAAGGGAGTTCAAGATGATTCAAGGGGTATCTGCCACAGTAGTAGAGCTCCCGGGCCACCTGCTCCCCACAGGTGCCTTCCAGGTTGTCCTCTTGGAGACCTCTGCATAGGATTCCAGGCCTTGCCAACCTCCAAAGAGTAACCTAAGTGGTCCATTTGCTCCCTCAAACCATCAATGTATTGCTTTTGCCATTTGTTGGAAACATAGGTAACTATGGTATTATAATTTTTACCATTCCTTAGGTAAAGTTGATGAGATTTAATTTAAAATCTTAATATTTTAACTTTTAGGTCCCCTGATTGACTTTTAAGAAATTATATAAAACAGCTTATATCCTCTTTCCAGTGAGAGATGGTGGATTGAATAGTTTTTGTAAATTTTAGATGGCTTCCATGATGGAGACCACAATCAATGATTTGCAAAGTTTTATGAAGAAACTAGTGAGGTTTCTGCAGTTTCCAGCTTGGAATTCCCAAGACTCTTGCTTATAAATTTATCTCGATATGGGTTATGAATATGTAATATGCACTGATGTGGAATGTAGCACCACAATATAAATAGGCTACATGGGCTTTTCAAAAAAGTAACAGGAGTTGGCGGTTAAAAAAACATTACTCAATTTTCCACACAATGCAGCTCAGCCCATTAAAGGGACTATAGAACCAAAATATTGAAGATGCTAAAAAGAAAATTTTGCTGAATCGGTTCCTTCTAAGTGGCTGGCATGAATGAGTCACATTGTATGGAGGGAGAAGCAGCTTAAGCACCCCCAGCTGCCAGGGATTTCATGTACTTAGAAGGTTTGGTATTTGTGTGAGCGTAGTGAACAAATAAGTTATGTCAATGATACATAAAAATGAAGCCTACAGCAATTAAATTAAAAACTAAAAAGGTTTTCAGTGGCAAAACGGAATACATTTTAATTGAACATAATTCTATTGAAGACTATTAAATTACCACCTTGGAACAGAAGCACAAACAACGTGATAATGAGCTATGAAACCAAAATTTAGAACAGATAGTTTGAAAAAAATTACAGGTACCCCAGTGTAGGAAATGCACAATGCTGATGATATGAAAATATGAATTATTTATATCTTCTTTAAATGTAGAATGTAAATTTGCCTGGAATTAATTTCTGTTGGGAAATCACTGCACAGTAAACATGGGTGTCTCTTAGGGTAATATTTTCCTCCTAAATGTTATTATTATTATTTTATTATTATTGTTGCTGTATGGGGAAGAAGAAAAGATAAAAAAAATTTCAAGGTTGAAAACTGCCAAGTGATAGTTACACTAGAAAATCAAGTCTTTTATTTCTAGGCAACATGTAATGATGTAGAGAGTTGTAAAGTGATTTTTTTCCACTCTTCTTTCCAAACTGAGTATTATGGGCTGAATCTTGACCACCCACTCCACTTCATCAACTGAAGCCTTATTCCCCAGTATGACTCTTTTTGGAGATAGGGTCTTTAGAAGGTAATTAAGATTAAATGAGGCCATGTGGGTGGACCCTAATTTGATAGAACTGATGATGGCTTTAGAAGTGTGGGGTAGAAAAATGAAATCTGGATGTCTAGTAAGATCTCAGGTAGAAATGAAGAACAAAATTTTGGAGGTTGTTGCCAACTAGGGAAAATATGATTTTTATTTATATGTTTGGCTTAATTGTGTTTTTATGTTTTGTAGGAGGTAGACATTATGAGTGGTATAATCAGATATTTATCTGAGGACATTTCTAAGCAAAGATTTGGAAGTGTGGCTCAGATCCTCTTCACTGTGTGTAGCAAAATGCAAGAGAAGAAAGACGAAGACAAAATTGTTAAAAGGAACCCAAATTTGGAGATTTGGGAAATGCTTAACCTAACCATATTGTGAAATAGGAAGACGTTTGTTCTGAAGAGAACACTGAGAGCATAACTGAGATATCATTTGATACAGAGGTCATGACTGTGACAGATGGACTTTACTCAGCCATCAGCGGGTGTCAGGAACAGTGAGGGAAGTACACCAGCAGAATCACTGCTTTTCTACTAAAGGGAGCAGAGAAAGTAGGACAGGATTAAAGAAGGTCATTGGGCCTCTTGAATTCTACAGAACTGGATCATAGACCTATTTTGTTGTGAATTTGTGATAATCTTCAAGAAAAGCAAAGAATAGCATCAAAGATAATTGAAAAATCATCAAGGCTGCCACTCCACCACACACTCATAGACGCAGAGGCAGGGCTGAATATCCCACCTTGTGTTAGGAGGGGTAGGGAATCTGCCCCCCGGCAGGCTGTGTTGGTGGGACCCTCATGGAGAGCAGGAGGGACAGGACCACCCCACTGAGCCATGGTGATAAGGCTGCCATCTTAATAAACCAAAAGAAGATTACCCCAAAGAGGATAAACCAAAGAGGATTATCTTCAAGTCTTAAGACTTCATGGTTAGAATTGTCTTTCTGGGTTTGGGACTTCTTTGGGATTGTTATGGTTTGAATATGAAATGTCCTCCAAAGGCTCATGTGTTGAAGGCTTTGTACCCAGTGCAGGAATGTTTAGAGATGGGCTTTGGGGAAGTGATTGGATCAAGTGGGCTCTGATCTTATTGAAGGATTAATCCGTTGATGGATTCATGATATGAGTGGAGATACTAGAAATTATAGGAGGTAGGACCTAGTTCATGGGAGGCATGCCCTTGGGGACTATTTATTGTCTCTGCCTTCTGCCTTGCTTTCTGTTTCCCAGCTGCCCTGAGCGGAGAAGCTTTCCTCTGCCATAATGTTCTGTATCATCTGTCCCAAAACAATAGAGTCAGCCAACCATGGACTGAAACCTCTGGAATCATGAGCCAAAATAAATCTCTCCTCTTTTAACTCTTTTTGTTGTTCATATGATGTTTTGTCACAGCAGTAAAAAGTTGCCTCATAGAGATCCATCACCCCTTTCTTTCTCCCATTTACCCACTTTGGAATGGGAATGTCCGTCTTATGCCTGTTTCATTATTGTATTTTGCAAGCACACAACTTTTCTGGAATTTTGCTTTACAGTGAATCATACCTCAATTTTAACCTTATCAAATTTAGCTGCTATGTAGATGAGACTTTGGACTTTAGACTTTAGATTTGATGCTGCAATGAGTTAAGACTCTTGGAGCTTTGGGCATGAATCAAGGGCATTTTGCATTCAATAAAGACCTGAATTTGGTGTGTGGAAGGGTCAGGCCATAATACTGCAGATCGAATTGTAGCACCCTCAAATTCCTGTGTTGAATCTTTAATCCTCAAAGTGACTGTATTTGGATATAGGGTTTTTAAGAGGTAAATAAGGTTGAGTTTAGATGAGTGAGGCCCTGATCCTACAGAACTGGTAGCCTTATAAGAAAAAAAAATGAGATTTTTCTCTCTCTCCTTGAAAGCACAGAAGAAAGACATATGAGGACACAAGAAAAAGGCTGGCTATAAATCAGGAAAAGAGGCCTAACAAGAAACCATTCCTAAATTAATATGATCTTGATGTATGCATGAGTGCCTGTGTACTCACCCACTGATACTTCTGTTTATTGATTCCTTTTGAATAAATTGTACTATCTTTTCAGACTAGAAAATTAATCTGAGACATGAAGTTTTGAGAAAGGTCATGGTTAGCCCAGCACCGTCCAATAGTAATATATACATTTAACTTCTTTCTAGTAGTCATGTTAAAAATATAAAAGAAATGCATGATACCATGGGTTCAATTCCCAGCATCGAAAAAAATTTTAAAAAGATAAAATGAATCTTAACAATGCATTGCCTTTAATGCACTCTGTTAACCAGTTTTTCATCACTGTGACTAAAATACCTGACAATAACAACTTAGAGGAGGAAAATAAACTTTTGGCTCAGTTTTGGAGGACTCCATCGATGGAAAGCTGGCCCCACAGCTCTGGGCCTGAGGTGAGGCAGAAAATCATGGCAGAAAGCATTGGCAGAAGAAATATACCCAGTTCATGCAACAGGAAAACAGAGAGAGAGGAAGGGGCTGGAGAGAGGATAAACTCTTTCAGGGCATGTCCCCAGTGATCCGCTTCCTCCAAATAGGTCCCGTTAGCCAGTAGTTCATCCAGCCATCGATGGATAAATTCACTGATGAAGTCAGAGTTCTCATGATCCAACCACTTCCTGAAAGCCCCACCTCTGAACACAAGAGAGTTTGGGGCTATAAAACACTATGTCCAATAACCATAACACACTATGTCCAATGTTCTGTAATTTTAAAATGTAATTAATATAAAATTATTGATCAGATATTTTATGTTCTTTTTTCATACTAAATACCCAAATTCTAATGTGTATTTTACATAATCAGCACATCAGTTCAGACCTACCATAATTCAAGTATGGAATAGCCAGCCACATGTGGCTAGTTGCTATTGTATTGCAAGTTCAGACTGATTCAAATGAATATCATACAAAGTAAATAGATTAATGTATCTATAAAAGTATGTTAAAATGATCAGCCAATACCATCTTAGGTCTTCTTAAATATATCTTTTTGAATCAGACTAAATTTAGTTTATGACTAAAGGGAGGGAGAAAATATATTATTTATGATTATCCACAATGGGGCAGTCATAGTGACTTTTTGAAGCTATAAAACAGTTTTGTTTTTTTTCTTGGTACTGGAGATTGAACTCAGGGGCACTTGACCACTGAGCCACATCCCCAGCCCTATTTTATGTTTTATGTAGAGACAGGGTCTCACTGAGTTGCTTAGCACCTCGCCATTGCTGAGGCTGGCTTTGAACTCGGTATTCTCCTGTCTCAGCCTCCCTAAGTGCTGGGATTACAGGCTTGTGCTACTGCGCCCGGCTTATAAAATAGTTTATACTGAAGTTTTCACAGTCTTCTTGCTCAATTAGACATAATCTGCTATATGAAATGCTTACACTGGTTGGGTATTTATAGGGAGGATTTTGTGTTATATAGTTAAGTCTTTTTTTCTTTTCGGGTACCAGGGGCACTCGACTACTGAGCCACATCTCCAGCCCTATTTTGTGTTTTACTTATAGACAAGGTCTGAGTTGCTTAGCACCTCGCCATTGCTGAGGCTGGCCTTGAACTCGGTATTCTCCTGTCTCAGCCTCCCAAAGTGCTGGGATTACAGGCGTGCGCCACTGTGCCCAGTTATAGTTAAGTTTTGCATATGATTAGCATTCAGTAAATATTCATGTAAAAGACAGGAAAGGAAGAGGGAGAAACAGAAGGAAGAGACAGTTGGAAGGACAGTGTAGCTAGAGAAGGAAAAGGAAGGAAAGGAAGGGAAGGAAGGGAAGGAAGGGAGGGAGGAAGGAAGGAAGGAAGGAAGGAAGGAAGGAAGGAAGGAAGGAAGGAAGGAAGGAAGGAAGGGAGGGAGGAAGGAAGGAAGGAAGGAAGGAAAGGAGGGCAGGCAGGTTGGCATCTCATGGTTCCCCTTAGCAATGTGTCCTTGTGAATGAATAAGTAAAAATGATATGATATGATAGAATTTGTTAGCCACTAAGCAAGACGGGTAATTTTAGGGGTAATTTCCTACATTAGTGCAACTTCGAAGCGTCCTTTTCTTTTGTTACAGCTAAAAAATTTTTTGAAGAAGGTTAAAAAGTACCAGCTAAGATCACCATGCCACCGTAACTTTTTCTTTTAAGATCTTAGAGTAAACATGGTTCATTACAATACAGAACTGAGCACGCTAACAAGTGTTCACATCCACTATCTTTATGGTCCCGAACTGAGCATGCTCAGCAGAATTCCTGTCTGCATCTTAACCTTTTAACATGTGCCTTATTACTGTGAGCTGAGCACACTCAGAAATGTGTTCACCATCTTTCTTTAACTATGAGCCTGAACTGAGTATGGTCATGAATGTCCCCATTCCTAAAGTGCTTTCCTACTTGAATATGTATAGACTCCCCTAAAAAATCCCCCATGTCTTCACTCTTCTAGGAATGCATTGCTTAACAGATAACTCTGGTGCTCTCCTAACTCGCCACAAGCAATAAATATTTTTTTCCATTCTTTCAACTTTTGGTCCTGCTCATTGGGTTTACAGTGACCAAGAAGAAAACCCATTGCATTTGGTTACAAAAGGACATGCACAGCCTGTTTATTGGGTTCTCAGTTCTCCATGATTGAACATGATTGAGTCCTTTGGTGTATCCAGAGATTTCTCCCATGTAAACATACTAAGTCATTAGCAAAAGTTAATTGATGTAATTTGTCCATTTTGTTTTGTTTGCACAGAAAAGGGTAATGCAACCCTGAGGAGGAAGCATGACGAGGAAGGGGCGTGCATGCTCTAGACGGGGAAGGACTCACAGGCCATAGAGGTATGGCTGTGTAGCTTTCAGACTACCATGAAGCAGCCAGGGCTCTGGGTTCTTGGGTCCCTAAAGGAAGGAGCAATATTTCCTACTCCCTAGTTTTGCATTCTGTGTGTGTATGTGTGTGATTTTTTCAAAAAATTATCCCTTGATTTTGTGTCCTATTTTGAACATGCAGGGAAGGACATTGAGCTAAGAGCCAGTAGAAGTTGTATGACTTTGGGGTCTGCCCCAGAGCAGCCCTGGGGATGGCCTTTGTCTAGACTATGCTTTTCTCTTGATTGAACCTCAGACCCTCAGAGCTCCCACCTGAGCAGATGTAAAGGAGGCCAGACCCTCCAGTGGGGCCCTGGGGGGAGAGCAAACATGCCTTCAATTCCCCACTCATCTTCTGTTCCAAAGGGCAGACTTAGGGGGAAAGGTCATCATGAAGGATTGGCATGGGGCAGGGCAGGAAAATGGGGCAAGGCTGTGGTCTTGGATGGGAAGAGGCTTTTCTCCTTAGCAACCACCCTGGATACCTGTGCCTCCAGCTACCCTCTGCTCTTCCTCATCTGACTTGCTCACCTCAGCCTCATTTTCATCCTGTGCTCTCTCCCTTTCCACTTTATTCTGCCCAGCAGCAGCCACAGATGTTCTATGGCTCTTCTCCAAAACACAGTGCCCAGGGCATTGCCTGTAGATTGTCAGCACAAGTCCCTGGTCACATGGCTCAGAACATGATTTGAACTGAGTTAAGTGTAGGCAGAACAGGTTGGTGGTTAAAGTAAGCTCTGGAGCCAGATGGCCAGGGTCTGATCTCCAACTTTGCCATTTCTTAGCTGTGCAACTTTGAACAAGTTATTAACCTCTTTGTATTTTCATCTTCAAACTCTGTGAAACAATTGCATCTCTCTCACAGAGTTGTTCCAAGGATTAAATAAATTAATACATGTAATGTAATTGTAACTGTATCTGACACATGATAAGCATTCTATGCATATTTTATTTTTTATTATACTTTCTGAAAATCAAGTACCACATCTTACATTTCTACTAGTTTCTGTGTCCTCACACTCTGTCTTAAATATATCATAAATGTACCATAAGTTAATAAATTCTTTTCCTTAAGATTTTTTATTTTTTTCATTTGTTCTAATTAGTTATACATGATAGCAGAATGCATTTTGATTCATTGTACATGCATGGAGCACAACTTTTCATTTCTCTAGTTGTACAGGATACAGAGTAGCACCACATGTGCAGTCATACATACACCAAGGGTAATGATGTCCATCTCATTCCACCATCTTTCCTGCCCCCATGTTCCCTCCCCTTCCCTCCCTCCTCTTTGCCCAAAATTCCTCCATTCTCCCCACGCCACCCCCTCCCCCATTATGGATCAGCATCCACTTATCAGAGAGAACATTCAGCCTTTGTTTTTTTAGGATTGGCTTAACTATTTCATTGATTCCCAAACTCTTAGTAGATCCTGGTATCTGGTGGTGGTTATGCTCATTGTGAGAGAGGTGGGAAAATCTTCCAGCCTTGTTTGGAATCAAGCACACTAGTGCAGGGGCCGGCAGCCTGAGTCCAAATGCTACTCAACCATTTTGCTTTTGTGATGTGCATAGTTTTGTTGCAATGACGAAATATGTAAAAACAAAACAAAACAAAACAAAAATTAAAAAAACACAATGCTTGGTGCATGGGAAGAGTTTAATAAATGTTAATTATTTTTCTCCTGTTGTTCCTTGATAAGGTCATGGTGTCTGTGAATGAATTAAGGTTGAAGTTTAGTTTGCTGAAATTCTGGCTTCTGGAGTTGGGTAGCCAAGACCTAGATTTGGAGCCCCTGGTTCATTCTGGGTCTCAACCCCCATTGACATCTCCCTCCTAGACTCCACTTCCTGGGGATTCTCTAAGTAACACTGCTGAGGCTGGAGTTTCCTCGCATGCAAGGAAGTCGAGGATGGAATTCCTCAGAGTCCAAGCAGGACAGCACTCCAGCCCCGCATGCCCATCCCCGCTTCATAGGTGAGGAAATGGAATCTGGAGAAGGAAAACAACTGACTTGACCAAATCAGCCAGTTAATACTAGTGGAACTAACACTAAGGCCCAGGCCTCCAGCTCAGCATCCATGGATTTTATTAAAACAATAAAATCGTAGTTGATGCTACGAGGCCTTTTTAACACTTTCCACAATAACATGAATTGTGTATAGAAGTCATTAAAGGATCCATTGTAGAGATGTGGTAGAGGTGGTGAGAGGAGGAAAGAAGGGATCTGAATGCATGAATCTCTTTAAATAACATAAATATGTAATGATTTATCTTAGCTCTCAGAGTATATTCATGTTTTCTTTATACTAATTCGTCTTCTATCTTTTGGCTAAGCACTGGCTGTATTCTGGGATGGTTAAGAATAAAGATTCTGATGGGGGTGGTTAATGACATGAAAGTAGAAGGGACACTAAGGAAAGAGAAGGGGCCCAGGGGAGAAGGGAGAGGTAAGAGAGGACTCTAGGAAGGGTGGGACAGTCAAAGTACATCATACACACATAGGAAAACGTTGCACAGAAACTCATTATTTTGCACAATTAATATGCATTAGCAATTATAGTAAAGAATCAAACATAATAAAATAAATACAAAAGAACAAAAATTCTGGAGTCCCAGAGGCACTGTGAGGCCCTGTGTGTATAACTTCCTCATGATTCTGTTTCCTCAACCTCTAATATGCAAAGAAAACAGGTACCCACCTCAAAATCTTCATAGTGTGGTTCAAGATATTTTATAAAACAAGACATTCAAAAACAGAAGAATATGCTACATTTAAGCATTGAATATATTTCAGTGTTTACGCATGGGTAAAATTGCCACATAATGGGATTTCAAAGGTTGAATGTGTTTATGACTTCTCACTCTCTTCTAGTGAGAGGTCTCTTGTCTAATGTCTGCTCTTCCTCCCTTGGACAGTAGAGGTGGGAGGCCTATATAATGGGGAACCAAGTTCTGGAGGACAAAAAGCAAATAGATGCTCTCTGTCACACTCTCACCCAAGACTCTGAGAGCAGAACACTCCCCAAGCACCAAGAGGAGAAGATTCTGGAGCCATTGTCAATACCAAGGAGCCTGTTGGTCCCTGGAAAGTCTGAGCAGGCCTGAGTCTCCCTGCTTCCCCACTCCCTGCTCTCTATGCAGCCTCAGCTTCAGCCTCCATCCTCCCTCTAGCACCCCTTGTCTCCTCCACACTGAACTTGTCAAAGCTCTGCAAACTCAACCACCCACTAATGCTGTGTCTTTTCACCCAATTTTCCCCTCCGCCTAGAACACTCTTTCACACCTTTCTCATTAAATTTGCTTGACTCTGTGCATTCTCTGATACTAGGGTCCCCCTCTCTCCTGAGTGCTCCCAGGCTCCTGCAGTACGTCATTTTGAGTGGTACTTTGTATTTCTCCTCCTTGATCAAAGTGGAGTCCTTCTCCGCAGGGCCCCGTCTTACTCACTGTGGTATGCCCAGCTCCTAACACACGGCCTGGCACAGAAATGTCCATGCAGACTGGCAGATAAATGACTGAGTGACCCTGCCCACAGTGACCCCCATTCTTGCCACCACAGATCTAACGCCCTTTCCCTTCTGTACTGAGAGTCTGGAACTCAATTCAGCTTCAGAATGTAAATTCTATCTTTTAATTAAGAGCTGTAGAAAAATATGTGTGGACGTGGGTCTATCTGCAGCTTTGGATGTCTGCATTCTTTCTGCCTTGGCTTGTTTTAGGGCTCCTTGCCTCCCTTGGGATCACACCTCTTTCCCAGTAAATGGATGGGAGAGTGAAGACGTGAATATTTTTATCTGACATTATTTTGGAGCGTTGCTTTCCTGTTTGCTGCTGTTTCCTTTTCATGGACCATTAGCAGCTTCCAAAGGCAATATCCTTTCACTGTCACACTATGCCATGGGGGGCCATTTCAACAACTTCAGACTAGGGCATTAAGTGCAATTCTGGATGAGAGTCAGCACATAACCAAATAAAAATAATAAAGGGAAAGCTTGTAGGAGCCATTTGGAACGCTGTCCCGTGCTGAATTCATTTGCAGCCTCGCAGAAACCTACCCATCACCAGTGATCAGCCCTGAGCCCGACCATACCTTATTTAATTGTAAAGTATTTCATATCCTCAGAAACAGCCCTGCTCATTTGCTTTTCCTTTTTTGGAGATCGTCTTGGTGGAATGCTGAGATTCTAATCAGTGGGAGAAGAAGAAAATGCAGGTTTTGATTTCAGCAAGCAAAAAAAAAAAAAAAAAAAAGGTGCACTTCTTGTAGCTTCTCTCCTCTCCTTAAAATGAGCACTTAGGAGGTCTTTTTGGAAATTCTCCTGAAATAGGCTCTTGGTACAAGGGAGAAGAAAGCAGCAAAGCAAGGTGATTATGCTCAGGCACTTAAGCCGGCATGAGCCCCTGCCACCCAATCTTTGGTCTCCAGGTGGGGGCAGTTTCAGAAATGAACTGAGAAACCAAACATGGGAGTCTTCTCCAGTCCTGTGACTCTGGTGGCAATCCAAGTGACAGCGACTTCCCCTCAGTCCCCAGAGCCTGAACTCCGGCAAGTCTCATTTCTGGCCAGGTCAGGGAAGGCCACTCCACCTCAGCGTGTACCTAACTCACTTGACATTGCAACTATGAGGGCAGGAGTGGGAGTTGTCATGGAAAAATGATTCCCAGAGGCTTGTCACCTAGAAATTCCTTTTTTTTTTTTTTTCAATTTTTTCTCCCAGTGCAGGGAATTGAGCCCAGGGGCACCCTACTACTGAGTTACATCTTTGCTTTTTTTACTTTATTTTGGGGTAGGTTCTCACTAAGTTGCCCAGGCTGGCCTAGAACTTGCCATCCTCCTGTCTCAGCCTCCTTGAGTAGCTGGGATGACAAGCAGGCACAGTCATGTTTGCAGATAATTTAAGTTCTAAGAAGTGGTTCTACATGAACCTTATGAACAGGTAAGTTGGAAAACACTGCCATGATTTATTTATTTGTCTTCTTAATAAACTTCAACTGATAAGCAATTTTGTACCCAAGGACGTCGTGGAGACTATGAAGACAGAACAGAATTTGACACAGATCCTGCCTTCCAGGAGTTGACAATGCAGGGGTTCCTGATGTTTCCAGAAAGGTGCCAATTCATTGTTTTGTCTTTGGCTTTTCTGCAGCTTAGTAACACAGATGAACAAATTCTAGTGATGGTTTCAGTAATCAGTCAGCCAAGAAATGCTTGTGGAATGTTTGTGCATGATACCACTTCTGACATCTCAGATGGGCATTATCTCAGACCTGATCCTTCCACCTATCTAAGGATGGTCTTCATTGTAAGACCAGGGATAATCATTAAAAAACAGCCTCATGAGTCTATATAGTAAAATAGTATGATTATGAAAAGCATGGCTAATATTTATCATATACTTATTATGTTCCCAGAATTGTACTACACAATTTTCCTCTAGTTTCTGTTAAACTAAGGACCATTTTGTTTGCATTATTTATGATTGTCATCCCAGCTTCTAGGACAGGGCCTGGCATATAGAAACTGCTCAATAAATATTAGTTAAATAAATAAATTGCTAGACAATTTTCCTCTAAGCTCCTATAAGTTAAGGAACTGTTTGGTTGTTTTGTTCATGGCTGTATCCCCAGCCCCTAGGACAATGTATGTCACATGGTAATGTGAATGCATTTTTACCTTATCTCATCTTCAAGACAGCTCTCTGAGTGAAATATTAAATAGTTCGGATTTTCCAAAACTCGAGGAGAGAGGGTCTAGGGAATCTATTTATATCAAACACTTTGCAAAATTCTTAAAATTGGTCATATTCAAGAAGGAGGAAATCTGGACCACATTCCCTAATGGATATTTAAATTCCCTGAGAAATATTTTCATTCCACATTCGGCTTATTCCTGTGTATTATAAAGGCAAAAACTTCACCACCTCTTAGGATATAGCTCATCCTGCAGCCCATACCAAAGTCTAATTAATTATTAAAACATTTTCCTTATGATAAAGTGAATTGTATCTTTTCTCCACTTTTACTTCTTGTTCTCACTTCCTCTCCAAGAAAAAGTCTAGATCAACCACATCCAGCTATCTATCCCTGTGCATAATGAAGATTAAAGATCACACTATTTTCCATAGATTCATGACCAAGCTAGACGTAGGAGAAATAGGAAATCATGGCCTGATCCCAAATGAGAGGCTTAAAACCCCACATATAGTAGAAATAACTCTGTGCTCTGAGTTTAGGTAGAACATGGACTCAATTCTGATAAACTTGGATTTGAAACTTAACTCTTGAATGTACTATTCATATGACCCTATGTAAATGACTTAGGTTCTCCAGACTTCAGTTTTTTCTATATGTGAAGCGGAAATAATACTGTAGCATTCTGAGTATAAAATGAAATAACTTACAATAGCAAAGCCAAAACTACATATAATGATAGAATAAAATAAACATAAAAATCACAGCTAACATTGATCAGAGCTTGCTATGTGCCTAGCACTGTGCTAGACAATTTCCCTCTAAGCACCTATAAGTTAAGGGACGGTTTGGTTTATTGTGTTCCTTGCTGTATCCTCAGCCCCTAGGATAATATATGACACATAGTAACTGCTCAATAAATATTTGTTGACTAAATGAGCGAACCCATTATTAATTTATCTAATCTTCAAAACAATTCTTTGAGCTAAATGCTTCTGGTAAACCTATTTTACACATGAGAAAGCTGAGTTAATGAGTTAAGTTATTTCCTCAACCAGTAGATGATGGAACAGGGCTTTAAACCCAGACATCTTCCTGTGCTCTCTACCAACTAGTTATTGCATATATACTGTTGTTTATGTATAATATGAATAAATTTAACTTTAGATTTTCATTTACAGCATGACATCTGTTGCTGGAGGGAGGGTGCATTCATTTGGTTGTGATATGAGATCCCAACCCTGTCATTTTTCCATTCTGTGGACAAATGAACATATTCAGAACCCGGAGGCCACCAAACAGGGTAGGATGCTTTTTGTCCTGCTTCTGGTGGTCTGGTGACCTCACAGTCTGCCTTGTGAGAGCCCATGCTTTACCCAGAGCCTCTGGTTGTCTTTAACTCCCATTCAATTGTCACCAGGAAAAGCAAGAACTCTAAAACTGCTGGACTGAAAATGAAATATTCAATGGCTTCGGGCTATGTTTTCCCTTTGCTGGGAAGCGCTGCCATGATAATTGTTTCTACAAAAAGAAACTACAACTCTGGCAAAAAAAAAAAAAAAAAAAAAAGACAGAAAAGAAATCAAACCCTCTGTGTGCTGGAACCTATCATAAACCATTGCTGGTAATTATAGAAGCTGATTGTGCGACAATTAAGTTTAACTTAATTGGCATTTTTTTAAAGCTGCAACACAATAAAAATAGTAGAGAAAGAGTCAGGTTCTAGAGATGGAACATTTAGCTTCGGTAAAATGTCAAAGATCTGCATGCTCTGCCAAAGGTGTGGGACTGTAACTCTCTGCTGTCAGCTCTGTTATTTAAACATTTTTCCTGGTATTTGAAATTCTGTTTCCCAAGTGCACAGAGTCTGACGTCGGCTTTTATCTCATTGTGGCTAAGCAGGAGTTTAAATGGTCATGGGAAGAAATGGGCTCCATAAACCAATTTAGACGTATAGGATTCCTGTGTCTGGGAGAGTGCAAATACACTAGCTGTGTCCCATTACAAGTTAAGTATAATCACCTCTTTTGGGGGTTCATTTTATTTGATTCAAAAATGATTAAACCTGTTACCTTGTTTTCCATTGCTAGAGCCAACCTCATGCTTGTTGCTCCTCCCTAACTTCTATCGTCAAGTTCATCATCTCTTTCAACCTCACTGTCCTCCCCATCTCCATCATCAGCACCATCATCTTCTGACCAACTCAATAATAACAGTAATGATGGCTAGTGTTGACAAGTGCTTCCACAGCCAACTGCCAGGCCAACAACTTTAGGTAGATTATCTTATGTAATCTTCACAGTCATTTATGAAGCCATCCATTAGAATATGGCAGAGCTGGGGCTGGGATTGTAGCTCAGCAGTAGAGCGCTTGCCTTGCATGCGTGAGGCCCTGGGTTCAATCCTCAGCACCATGTACAAAGCAATAAAATAAAGACATTGTGTCCATCTACAACTAAAAAAAATTAAAAAAAAAAAAAAGAATATGGCAGAGCTTAGATTTATACCTAAGGTATAAATGTGGGTATGTGCTTTTATCAAAGACATTCTGCCTGTTTTGTCTACAACAGGCCTCTCATTTCTGGGACAAAGCTTAGCCCAGTTTCATAGTCAAGGCAGAAAATACAGAAAACCTAGTGAGGTCACCATCTAGTAAGGCTTGGAATAAGGCTTGCAATTCCTGTAAAGCTGGTATGTGGGATGGCAGGATGGCTCTCGGGGGCTCATATCCCTTCCAGGTGGCAGCCTTCCATGTGCAATAACCCTTACCCATGTTCCTCCTCTGGATGGGAGCTTTGGCCTCCTTTCCTTCCCAACCTGCCAGGTCCCTGCTGGCTTTGGAGCCCTTTCCTGAAAGCCAGCCCACCGTCCAGGGTCAGAAAACTCCTCATGGGTCCTCTTCCCCAAGAGCTTAGACTCCCACTCCTCATACCCACGAATGTACCATGAAGCTGAGCTGTGTATTGAGATGCTTTAGTGCCTTCCTTTCAAATGAAAATCTCAGAAATGGTGGTGATTATGGTGATTTATGGAGTGCTATTTGCTATCACTATTCAAAGTACTTTTACATGTACTAACTGCCTTCAGAATGACCCTAGGAGGTAAGTCTATTGCTTTCCCCCTTTTTTTTCCAGATGAGGAGATAAGGTAGACAGAGTTTAAGTGACTTTTCAAGTTCACATACCTAGAAAGTAGCAAAGCCAGAAGCATACTCCAAACTGGTAGGCTTAATCCTAACACCAAGCATGATGTGTGATATTCTAAAATATGTATTCAATCTTTTTCCTGTTTCCTGGCAGATACTTCCTAAAATCTTTGGATTTTCAATATGATAAGTGTTTTCATGCATGCTAATGAATTGGTTAATGGCTGGTGGCCCCTAGGAAGCTTCAAGATGAGGGGATTCACCAGAAAGACCACGAAGGATTTCAGAGTTAATTGAGACTTTCAGTCCCCACCCCACAATGGTCAAGGATGTAGTCAATCATGGATATATAAGGAAGTGTCTGTAAAACCCAAAAAGGGCACGATTCAGAGAGCTTCTGAATAGTTGAACTTGATACTGCCAGTTACCGGTGATGAGTCCTGCTTCCTCACATGTTGAAGTCTGAACATTAGAGAAGCACACTGAGGCAAGCATATAAAGTAGGGTGTATTTAAAAATGGGTAACATAGTCTTCTCCCATGAGGGAAAAGAGGGTCATAGCTGGTATCCTGGTATCCCGAGAAATGAGGGTGTCTTGCCTTTTATGTCCTAGGCTTCCTTTGTTCTTCTGCTCTCTTCCTCTTCTCTCTCACCTTTCTGCATATGTGAGTAAGCCCAGAAGAGGCTTCAAGGGGTGGCCAAAAGGTGAAAAACAGATGGACAGGGGGGCAAAGGTGGAGTGATCTGGGCAGGAAGGGGGCATAATTAACAATTCCCTGTAGGAAGGGACAATCCCTAGGACAAGTTACCTTGGCAACAGGTTGGAGCAGTGGCAGGTTATCTTGATAAGGTCGGAGGAAGGGCTCTGAAGTCATTAGCATTTTAATCCCTCCTCAACTTCCTAGACTCACTCAAATTGGCCTCCTTGATCCAACCTGACTCTATTTACCTATCTGTACTGACTGCCTAATTTTGGCTTCAAACTCATGGAGGGTCCTGGTGGATGAACCCTTGGTCATGGGAGCTCTGTGTTCCTTCCCCAGTACTTTCCTCCAGGCATCTTTCTCTTCACCTGAATCCTTTGCATTACCTCTTATAATGAACTGGTAAATGGAAGTGTTTCCTTGAGTTCTGAGAGCTTCTCAAGCAAATTATCGAAGCTATGGAAGGGGTTATGGGAACCCCCATTTATAGCCAGTCATCCCAAAACACAGGTAAAGCAACCTGGGGCTTGTAACTGGCATCAGAATTGGGCAGGGTCATCTTGAGGACAGAGCACTGGGCCTGTGGGATCCCACACTAGCTCCAGCAAGATAGTGTCAGAACAGAAGAGGATTAGAGAACACCCAGCTGCTGCAGAAATTACTGCTTTCCTGCTGGTCCTGCTGGGGGTACAGAAGTTGTGTGTGTTTGTTGTGTTGATGTGAAAGTAGAGGGGAAACATGGTTTTTAGTTTTTTTCCCCCTGATACAGATGTCAAAATAGTAAAACCACCACCTGCCACTTCAATATATTCTATAACATAGAAGTGGTTGTGATTAATGTAAAATTTAGTTCCATTGTCCTGGAACCTAAATACCATTGAAGTCAATGTCATTTTATACATTGGAATTGCATTTTAGTGTACCCTTAAATTACTTGAAGTTCAAATGATTTTTAATGATTCAATTGCAATTATAATCCTATGCCTTACTGTTGTATTTACTGACATTTTCCCTATCACAGTACAAATGATCACATTACCATCTACATTTGCACGTGACCCATTATCATTCAACTGTGCTATTGGCTTCTATACATGTTATTGACACTCATGGTTTCAATACCAAGCCAGTTATCATGGAATGCCGGGCACTTTATGGGCTTAGCACTAGGTACACGTATTCAATGATACATAGGTGAGGAGGTGGGCGTGGCATGGATGAGAACCACGTGCACCTATGATCATGTGTGCAGTCTTTTCCACTGTGAAATGGCGGTGAGAGGAATCTTAATAATCACACCCTAGAGGTTAGTTGAGAAGTCATCGGGAAAACCTGAGAAGGGAAAGAATCCAATGTAAGAACAAGAGCTGGTTTTCTTTGCAATTGAACTGTGAGTAAGGGGTAGTCATTAAACAAGAAAAGGGAATTTAATAGGTGGCTCAACTGAAGAGAGGTCTTCGCTCACACAAGGAGCTGGCTTGAGGCTCACTTACAGGCCACCTGGCAACTAACTCAAAGCACAAAAATATCCTGTGGTGGAAACGCTGTGGGAAAGATAAACAGGAAAGAAAGGAGCAGATTAGAGAAAAAGGCTAAATACTCCAACTGGGCAGAAATCTAGAAACTTCCACTTCACTGAAGAACTGCTTCAATCTCAGGGCAACACAAGAGCCTAAGAAGGCACACACTTTCCTGAATCAAGGGCTGAGACTGAAATACGAACCCAGTGACAGGGGGCTGTGTCCAGGGAAGCTCTGAGCCTTCTGTGAGGCTGCCACTAGGGCGGACACTCTGAGGATGTCACCAAACCTTTCTGTGGGCCAGTCCAAAGCTTCCTTCAATTAGGATTGCAAAGTTCTTCTAGCTTCCCAGCAAGAAAATGCAAGGGTGAAAGGGATGACAGGAGGATGAGGGCCCCGTAGAAGGTCTGGGGAGCCTAGCTGGGGCTGACTCTGTGGGTCTATGTTGGATTCTGTGCTTCTGTGTATTCTCATATTTAAAAAGTTTTTGTTTTCTTCAGATATAATGGCAGCTCTCCTAATTATTAAACTAACGTACCTCTTCCTAGTTTGAGAGAATATTCAAATTTTTCATTTAGCAAACTACAACGGGTATCTAGCAAGGGCTCACTTCCTGCCACCCACAGAAGCCAACACTATGGGGCCATGTTTTTGCAAAAACAAAAAGTGTTCATTTAAATTCAACTGGCAAGGAGACCAGGTGCTCCTAAAGCTCAAATCTGCCCCCAGATAGCAGGGTAATTTATAGGAAGGGAGCTGGGAGGAACAGCTTGCTGATTGGATAGTGACAGGGGGCGTTGGTGTTCTTTTGTGCAGGTGCAGATGGTCACTAAGCCTCTTCACGGGGCACATGTTTCTTTTCAGGCTGAATTATCTTCTGCGTGGAGAATTTTGAACTTGTGATGTCAAAAGGTCATGAACTGGAGGAGCTGGCTCCTTCTGCACATGTCTATTCTTGAAAAACTGGTTGCAGACTGAATCCCTGAGCAAGTTCTGAAGACTTTTCCTCAAAGGCAACTTGAGAACTTATAGGATTTATGTCCTAGTATGTCTAGGCCTCACAATTTCATAACCAGCTGGGATTTTTGCTAGAGGAAATGTCACTCCTTGTAGGGCAAGAAATGGACTGAGGCCTTGAGATGGTGCCTAGGACCAAGGGAGTAGAGGCTGCCATTGTGCTCAATGTCTGGTTATAGGAGGACAGAAGGAAGGACAGAGAAATGGGCCTGCACTATGATAGTGGATGCCCAGATAGAGTAGGACTCCTGCTCCTGCCCCAGGATATATCCTGGGGACATGTGGGCCTTGGGGACATGAGCTGGGGGAAGAGCTGTACATATCATATGTCTGTAGATTGCCCAAGCCATGCCCAAGAGCCAGGGGAACTTGGGTCGTGGGACCTGGCACTTGTCCTTCCTCTGCACTTGGGTTCATTGCTCTCTGAACACATGCACGGGATGGGGCCATGGCCGTTCCAGACCCTCCACACCTTGGGCTCTGCAGAGACTGCCAGGGTTGGGCGGTTGGGGACATCTTATGATTTCAGCCACAGCATGGTTTCTCTGGGGTTTTTCTGGGTAGGAAGCATACTTACCACTTCCTCTTCTTGGGTGATTGAATCAGAATGTCCTAGAAAGAGGAAAGACCCCAAAGATTTTGGACTTACAAGAATATGAGACCTATGCAGGCGGTCTTTCATAAATATTAAGAATCATGTCAAATAAACCAAAAAAGTATGGACAATAAAATAATGCACAATTGTATATTCAACATTCAGATTTACTGAACATCAAAGCTTCATGTTCACTTTAGATTAAAAACAACCTAAATTTCTAGAGCTAAAGCCTATTTTTGATCCATTTTTATTCCCTCCCTTTCTCCTTTGTTCCTTTTACCACTCTTCTACAGGTGACAGCCTTCATATCCATGTTTTTAATGTTTATTACATATGCATGTGTCTGTAAATGAGGTAAGGTATTTATGGGCTTAAAATTTATAATAATGTTATCATATTCTATGCCCTTCTTCAATTTCACCCAACATTAACTTTTTAAAGTTATCCATTTGATATAGTAGAATTAGATCTAGCTCATTTGTTTTAATTTCTCTCTCTA